>JAXQQM020091232.1:0-226989 GCA_034641835.2 Pinus albicaulis
CAAGAAAGTCAGAACATACCACACAATCAAGTAAGTCAATTCTAACCTCCTCCCAACCTTAGAGTCCTATTTGTCTCAGACTCAATTTCTGAAGTAGATCTGCTCCAGAATGACTAACTTTAAATGCCTTAGGATGTTCATTACTCAAAATTCCCCAAAGCATGTTTCAATTTCACGTCTGCACACAGATGCTTTTCCCGTTTAGCCTAGGCTTCCCATTTTGTATTTCAAAGCTGCTTTAAGCTTTTCCTCATCTTTTCCAGCTTTTTCTCACCTCTTCCCAACTACTCCTCTTCATTGGGGAAATTTAGATTCCTCCTCAATCTAAATAAATTTCTTTCAAGGATTTTTAGAAAGATTTTTGGGGATTTGTTGCCTTATCCATCCTCATGGATTTGGCAAGCGATCTCAAATTCTCTTTTGGTCAAAATGCACAATCATTTTATTTATTTCCTCAAATAAAATATGCATATACATTCACATCATACTCATCCCTTGGGGTCCACCCCCTTAGGATTAAAGTTCAAATGTCTAACTTTTAAAAATTCAACACACAAATTGGGGTGTTACACTAACTCATTCTCTGTATACACCGTAACCCATTATTGGAAATTCTAATGAGGTTATTTTCCGAGCTATTACTTTTAACATTTAAGAGTTAACGCTCGTTTTATTCCTATTCTAGGTCGATATTCACTGGTTATTCTCGAGAATGAGTCAAGGAGTTTCCACCGAACTTTTTAATTTCCATCTCCTAGTTCAGTGTAGATTGTAAATCGAATCTCTTGAGATTCAGACATTTTAATAAATTTTGAGATATACCCTATGTTGACAGTATAGGGTTTGAGTATACTCTACTAAAAAATGAACATTATTACATTACGTACGGCTATTATTTTATGGAATCAGATATTTTTATGTGCTTCCTTTCCAGATATACATACATTCTTAACTGAGTATTCTTTACTCTGTAGACGGTCATCATTATTTTTGTTCACTATGCATAACATTAATTTAATGAAATTCCTACATCTGAAATTACCATCTCAGTTAAAGTGTAACTCTTTATTTCTGGCACTTTCTTCACTACGATCTTCGAAATCTCAGTTTGGTGATTTTTGATAATTATCTCTAGTACATATTCCAGAGATTTTCCACTGTTCATGCTATTTTTAGATTATAATTATCTGCTGGTATGTAACAATTGGATTTCACTATTGTCATTTCACTACTATATCAAAAGTAGGAAATTTCCAAATTGATTAAGAGTTCCTACTTACACCTAGTCTGCATGCAACTCATCTAGTTAATAATTTATCTAACAACTAGAGAGATAGTGCTTAGCTAGAATGAAGAAATTTCTTATTTTACTCTTTCTGTCATTATGGTATTATTAATTTCTTTGGTACTATTCAAATTTTCTGTTTGAATGTATATAGTTCTGTGAACTGATATTGGTTATTGTTCAACTCAGATTTTTTTCTTTTTGCAGTAGTTTACCAGATACATGAGCATACACTTTAGAAAATTTATATCTGTACAGCCCCTAATATTTACAATTTCTTCAAGTTCATAAATAATCTTCTAAGTCTAGATTCCAGACTCCTACATAATTAAGTTAATAATTTCACAGAAGCAGATTAAAGTTATAATCTTAATAGATTATGGGAGTAGTATAAATCTCCAGATTTAAACCAGCAACAGGTTTAGAGTTTCTGGATGATTTTCCCCATAATTCCTATTCCTACAACTCTACAGAAATTGCGAGGATTAATTTCTTCTCAACAATTCTATTAAATGTATTGAATATCAAATTCAGATTTAAAATAAAATAACATCCACAGTCATAAATCACATAATACAGTAGTAAGAAATTCAACCATAGATAAACATTCTAGGCATACCACTTCTGCAATTGACCATTCCTCCCAACCTTAGAGTTCCTCTATCTCTAGAACTCACCCCCGAGCTGAGATCATCTCCAAGAACAAACCAACCCCCCAATATGTTCTGAAATAGCTTATTTAAGCTTTTGCTCCCAAAGACTATTTCTAATTCTGTGTCCAAAATTACAGGATGCTTTTCTTCCTCTTTGCCTAGGCTTCCCTTATTTAGGGACTTTTAAAGCTGCTTTCTGCTTTTCCCAGCTTTTTACCTCTTCCTAACTACTCTCCACCTCATTGGGGAAAACTAGATTTTTCCTTAAAAATCTAATTTAGAAATAAATTCTTTCAAGGATTTTTGAAATATTTTTGGGGAAAGTCTTAGCCTCTTTCCAAACCTCATGTATTTGGCAAGTGATCTCATAATCATCATTTGGTCAATATGCACAGAATTATTTTATTTATTTTTCATAATTAGATACTTAACTACATCCACACAATACTTGTCCATTGGGGTCCACTCCCCTTTGGATTAAAGTTCAATGTCTAGCTTGAAGGAAACATAAAACTAAGGGTGTTACATGTAGGAGAAAATGTCACTGTCTATTCGATACTCTCTTTCTGTGCATATCCCTTAGCTACAAGTCTTTCTTTGTGCTTTTCTAGCAAACCATCAGCTTTATACTTAGTTTCATCAATACATTTTCAACCAATAGGTTTGGTGCCAGCAGGAGGATCCATCAGCCTCCATGTGCCACTTTTTATGAGACCATCATATTCCTTTTGCATTGCATCTTTCCACTGATCATAACTAGCATCTTCTTCAAAGCAAGTAGGTTCACAATCCATAGAAAAATTAAATTCACAATGAGAATATTTACCTGAGGAACTTCTAGCCTTAAACTCATCATATTTCTTTTGAAATGTTTGAATACGAGTTGACCTAATTTGCAAAGGTTGTGTAGGAAGTTTTTTCAGGAAGTTGCGGAATTTTCTCACCCTCTTCATCTCGCTCAGTTCTTGCCATTTCTGTCATTGTTTCTGTAGAAACACATGAATCAACTAATTCCTCATTAGCAACAATAGAATTATCATCATCAAACAATTTCTCATCATTGAGAGAAGGAAACTCCACAAACTGATCTAATATAGGAATCCCCCCTTCAGGATGGGGAAGTATGTTATCCGATTCATAATGAAAATTTTGGGGCACAAAGTTTTCTATCTGATTAATTTGTCTATCAACAGTGAGGGAATCTTTATCAGTTTCAAGAAAAATTACATCTCTTGACAAAATAAACATTTTTTTCTCTTCATCATACAATCGGTATGCCTTAAAAGTCGTGGAATACACTAAAACTATAAATTTTCTTCTTTGTTTACTCAGCTTATTCCTTTGATGTTTAGGAATCAAAGCATAACATTGAGAACCGAAAATTCGGAAATATTTAACTGTGAGAAGACGACTATACCACATTTCATATGGAGTTATGTTGTTAATGATGGAGGAATGGCACTGGTTTCTAATGTATTCCGTACAGAGCGCGTCTTCTTCCCAAAATATAAATTTTACATTTTTAGAAAACATCATTGACCTTACCATATTAAACAAGGTTCTATTCATTTTTTCAACAACACCATTTTGTTGTGTATTATATGGTATTGTGGTCTGGTGTTTGATGTCATTCTCTTGCAAATATGTTTTAAAAGCATGTGAAGTATAATCTCCTCCATTATAAGCCCTTATAGTACCAATAGTAAGTTGTGTTTCATTTGTTATCAAGAGATGAAATTTCTTAAACACGTCAAAAACTTGTGATTTTTATTTAAGAAGATAAACCCAACACATCCTCAAATAATCATCAATAAAAGTGAGTATGTATTTATTTCCATTCACAGTTGGTACAAGCACTAGTCCACATAAATCAGAGTGTATGAGGCTTAATTTCCTTGTAGATATAGTATTATAAATCTGAAAAGACTCTTTGTGATGCTAGCCCAATATACAAGTAATACATGGGGTCATTTTTTTAGGAACTATTGGAAGTCCCTTAATACAATATTGTTTCACAATTTGAATACTTTCATAATTAACATGACCAAAGTGTGTATGCCATAATAAATAAGATGAAAAAGTATCATTTTTCTAAACCAAATAAGTTGTGTTCAATGCAATAGGCGACATACCATGCAACTTCAATAATTTATCTTCTTCCACACCAGTCATTACAGTTTTATTGTCACCTGCTCTTCTAATTTCTACTTTACCATCAAATATGTGAATGGAATGTCCCTCTTGTCTTATTTGTATAAGATATAACAAATTTCTTTGGAACTTTGGAATGTAAAGAACATCATTTAAAATATAATTTGAAAGTCCAGTAATTTTTAACTAAATTCAACCAATCCATGATGGTTTCATTTGAGACTTATCACCAAAATACACTACTCTATTAATATAATAACTGAATTGATCAAACAAATCTCTTCGAAAGGTCATATGACACGTGGCACCTATGTCTAGAACCCAACTGTCATACCATGAACAAAAAGAAGTACTAAAAACATCTTCCATGTGGAAATTACAATGAGCAACAACATAATGTGCATTCTCAAATGACTTTCCTTTGTCTGGAATTATATGATCTTTCTTTTCAAGAAAATTTTCTCTTCTTTCATTAATTTTCTCCCAGCGAATTCTACAATTTGCAGCAGTATGTTCAATTTTAGCACATCTAAAATTCTTTTTTTTTTCATTCTGCTGCATGTCTCCCTGAATATTCTTCCTACCTCGACCTCTATTACCTTTAGTATCTCCTTGCCTTGTTACAGAGGAAACAACATTAAGTTAATTAAGTTAAGGAAGAAACAACATGTTCTTGTGACCTCGACATTAAGTTTTCATAATTAAATTCTGCTGCCTGTCTCCCTGAGTGAAAAGGCCAAAGATTGAAATTTTTCACTCAATAAAAATTCTGCTCCTAGGATTCACAATCTCGATGGAGGTTTCGCTGGTCCACCGAAAAAAATATTCTGCGGTTCAACACTCTCGCTAGAGGTTACGCAGTCTCCACAAAAAACAGACAAACTGTCCTACTCCTCCACAACGCTATTGGCATCGCTCGTCACATATGCCAGAGTCAAAAAACTGTACGCAGATTTTTAAAACAGACAAACTGTCCTACTCCTCCACAACGCTATTGGCATCGCTCGTCACATATGCCAGAGTCAAAAAACTGTACGCAGATTTTTCCACAAAAATGGAGTTTAAATTCAAATGTTGATTTTCAAACATGCTTGCTCCATCGCCTCTCAAATATCGCCCGCTCCACACAAAACATCGACCACACCTTCATAGAATTGCAACAATGGAGGATTCAATGTTTGAATGATTTTTTCTCTGATACCATTGTTAAATTGGAATATTGATGTGATTGCTACAAATTTTATTAAACTTCAGGTTTACATATATCCTTCTTTAAAACAGTTATAACTCATAACTGAGAAATAACTAAACTAAATTTCTAAACTGCCTAACTGCTGCCTAATTGTACAATATCCCGTAGAATTACAACATCCTTGTGATAACATGGCACTGTTGGGAAGATCATTGGCACAATCCTTGGGATATCATCCCACTAGTGGAAATATTATTCCGATAATCTTGGTGATAGGATCTCACTAGTGTGAAGATCTTTACATCCTTTTTGTGGGAATATTATTTGTTGGTGATAATTTCCCATTTATGGGAAGAACGCTAGCACAATAATCTCAGTGGTAGGATCATGTTCAAACAATCCTGGTGATGACATTCCCCACTTATGAGAAAATCTTTCAAACAATTCTCATGATAGCATTACATTGATGAGAAAACTATGAGTCATAACATCTCATCTCACTAATGGATAAATAATTTTATCATCCATCAATTGGCTCGACCTAGACTAAATTGAACTTGGGTGTGAAAATAAAAATAACCTGTAGTTATTTAATAAATATGCCTCCTCAAAACCTTCGCAAAACGGCTTTTCTTTAAATCTTACAAAATGGTTTCCTCTATCAATCAATTGATTCTTTGTATTTGAAATGTCCAAATGAATTAAAAATCGAAAATCTGAGCAAAGAGTCCTATGGCTTCTTCCGGGCTCACTTCGTTTGCCATCACAAACTTCACAACTTCTGAAAATAGTACAAGTATTTAATCCATCAAATGAAATTGCTTTCAAATTAAACCGCAATGTGAATATTTAATTATGAAAACTTAATGTCGTGTATGTGGATTGCCCTGGTATTTTACCGCTACATCTGCCAACAAATTGCACACATATCATGAATTGAGTGGTTAGGCAGTCTCAGGCTTACAACTAAACTAACGCGATTCTGCAACTGTGAAATTGAGCCACAAACAAGGAAGGATATCTTGTTGTAGACGAACTTTCCAATACAGCCATAAACCACCTGAACCATATGTAACTAGCTCTAGCAAAAGTAACGATGCATCTAGCAAGATAATTTAATGTCAATAGATATGCCAAACGTAACTAATCACATATAGCGGAACGACTAAGCAATCTAAATGTGCCAAGAAGAAAGCACGATACAAATACCTCACAGAGTGATTATATAGATTTATTATCTTTTGTAATAAACAGTACATATGATTTAAGTGTATGTTTATTATAAATTGAAAGATTAGTTTTTATGGTTAGTTATTTAATATATATGGTTGAATTACTATTAACTCTTTTACATTAATAACAAAAACAATTAATATTTACTATAAATAAAATAACTCAATTTTTATCTTAAATTTACATTAATTTTATTTGAAAAATAAAATAATTAAATAT
Source organism: Pinus albicaulis (assembly GCA_034641835.2). Lineage (NCBI taxonomy): Eukaryota > Viridiplantae > Streptophyta > Pinopsida > Pinales > Pinaceae > Pinus > Pinus albicaulis. Next base: position 6,734 of record JAXQQM020091232.1, read on the forward strand.
TAATAACAATAACAATATGGATTTATTAATAACATGTAAACATAATATTATTAACATTATATGACCTATAATTAATTCTATGTCTACTTAACATGTAATATTTAAAACAAAAATATATAAATAAAATAATATTTTAGTGTCAGTTATAATTTATTTTTTTAAATGGCGATGTTATGTAATTTTATACTAAATTTATATAGAGATATAAAATAATTTATATTAAAAAGACTTATATTTTTACTTTCTGTTTTGAGCTATAAATTATTTCACTCCTAATATGGAGCTGATGTATAACATTTAAAAAATATATTAAAAATAAGAGTTTAGCATCGGTGTCAATCAAATATTTCAATATATATATTTAGAAAAAAATTTATAACATGAGAGAAAAATAGAAGTTCATATGTAATTCATATGTAACATTTAAAAAAATATTGCTAATAAAACTAGTTTTATGTGTGTGTGGTGTAAATTTTTTCTGCAGTTTTTTGCCTCTAAAAATAGGTTTGCATCTTGAGAGATTTTATCTCTCTTTCAACTTGATAGATTCCAAGTTAATATAGATCTATGTTATTCTATTTATGACACATTTTAAAAGTATATGATGTTATTTGTTCCTATTTAATATATATGGCTAGATTAATATAATTTAATGTATTTAAAATATATTTTGTAATTCTATGATGTCATTTATTATTTCATATGGAATTAATAAATTCATAATTATATTAGGTAAATATTTTAACGAAAATAAGAATTTAAATTAATATTGAAATAGAGTTGTAGTGTGAATAAGTGAAATATCTTAATAATTTAATGTATTTAAAATACATTTTGTTATTTGATATTGAGCTAATAACTTTATAGTTATATTAGGTAAATATGAAAAGGAAAACATGAATTTAAATTAATGTTCAAAATAATTAAGTTGTGGATTTTCACTATTTTAGAATTATATTTTTTTTGGAATTATATTCTATGACTATTTTTCAAGTTGAAATTGTAATTTTCTTTTGGTTATTTAAATTATATTTTTGAATATATATAAATTTAATTGTCTAAAATAGTCTAACACGTTACATTGCATTTATGATATATGTTATAAGTCCATGATATTATTTTTTATTTAATAACTGATATATAATAATTTCATGATTATGTTATGTAAATGTTAAAAGGAAAATATTGATTTATTTGTGTAAAGTAATTAATATTTATGTCTATAGATATGATTATATTTTGAAATAATGCTTATAATTAACAATAAATATCACATGGGTGGTAGTTATGTCATTTTTTTTCTTTTAATCAAATTTATTAATTAATATGAAATGAGTAATAGTTTTTTTGGGCACATGGTTTTAATCAACACAGGTCCATCTTTTGGAATGAAAAAGCTAAGAAAAGATTTGCACCTAGAGAGATTTGATTCTCTTGACTTTTGGTAGTTATAGATTTGAAATGAATATATACTACTTTTGAACAACACACTAATGAAATATTTTAACTATAAAAATCTTTTAATTATATATATATATATATATATGTATGTATGTATGTATGTATGTATGTATGTATTTGCTAGAAATATTTGTTAATACTTGTTAAATTGCTATATTACTCTTTATATCTCTATATATACACATATTATACATTGAATTTATTTTTTTTCTATTAATAGTTTTTAAAATGATACATGTCAATTCTAATATTAAACATTAAAGGAGTTTCAAATCTATATCATACATTGAATTAGAAAGAACATGTCATAAACATAAGAACTCTTTCCATATATATATATATATATATATATATATATATATATATATATATATATATATATATATATACCTACCTTTTACTCATCATACATATTGAAATATTTGATTTATAAATCACATTAAACTTTAATTAATATAAATCTAGGTTATTTATAATTGACAATAAAATATTGTTTTTCTATTAATATAATTTTATTTTAAGTATTATATGTCAACATAATTGCAAGTCATTTGTCAAATTCATATTAAATAGTGAAATAATTACATACCTCCTTCATACTAAAAACTATATTATTATTATTATTATTATTATTATTATTATTATTATTATATCTAGTTTTATTTAAAATTAAAGTGAGAATTGAAATATTTTATTGGTGGAAGGTATTGAGTATTTTTTAATTTAAGTATTATTTTATTATTTTTAAATGTAATGCTACTTGACAAATTCTTTAAGTGCAATAAGTCATGATATTGTAACAAAGCCTATTTTCATATTAAGAATCTTCATGTTATATAATGAGATGAACTACATAGTTAATAATATCGTGACATTTTTTTTTAGATATATATATGTTTAACTATATATTAATTGTTTTTATCAACAACAACAACAACAACAACGACGAAAATAATAATAATAATAATAATAATAATAATAAAGTTATAATTTAATGAATTCTAATGATTTTTTTAATTACATTTTAAAGGGTACTCCTCTCAACTTCCACTTGTACCATTGTGTATTGTTGATTTTTATGTTAGACTATTGAAAAAATTTCTACCTTCACATTAAATACAATACATTGAAATTAAATACAGTTATTAATAAGTTACAGAAATAATCGAACCAGAAAAGCCATGATGGGTTAAAACTGAAAACAAGAAAACAAGAGCAATAAAAAAGACAAGTATCGTGCTCAGAATGCTGAGGTACAGACCGCATTGTTAATGGGAGGAGTGGTCACGACTATGAACACTATAGCAACTGCAACGACGGGGAACATTCGAAGATCAGCATGGCCATGGCATCATCTGTAGCCCTCGTTGTAGCACAATGTGTTGAGAAGGCAATCACCAGGGAAATTTTGAGGTCTAAAATGAGCCTCCTAAGAAAAATGTACAATCAAAATTCACTTTATGAGAACCAATCACATTTTGGATGATGACATCATCCCTAATGGTTGAGGTGGCATTGCTTGAGTTAAAGGTACTTACTTGTCACATTCTCAATGGTGGATAACAACTCATGGTTAACTATGGTAGTGCTCTAAGTACTTTTAAAGTCAAAGTAAAATACTCATAATAAAATATCATTTCACATTTTTGAATAAAAATATATTATTGTAATTTCATATTTCTTGAAAGAAAGAATGCATATCCCTATACATTTATTATATTATATGATACTATGTTATCTTTATATAGTATATTAATTACATGTTATTATACAATTTAAATAATATAAATTTTAATTAATAGCATGTAACATAATTAAGAATTTATAAATTTACATTTATATTTTATTTTAAGTTATTTAAGTACAAAAAGACAAATGCATTAGTTGTTCAATGATAATGACTTTTTCTTGAAAAGCTCATTCTTATTTATAGTCACATCAATACAATTTTTTATTTTTTTTTGGTAAATTTGGTAGTACCTCGCTATTTTCTATTTATAATTTGAAAGCACGTTACAAAAAATAAAAATCTAGACCGTGGCCTCAACTTTCCCATAGGAAACCATGTCTGTTGACCACCTTAAAGCGTTAAAAGCAAGCCAAAATTGAAACTGTTTCATTCGTCCATGAGCCTCCTTAGCTAACTGCCCTATTATGCAATTATCTACAAGTTGGGGAATTAAAAGATGTCCATACAAAACACAAAAATGCATCTAAAAACCATGAGAAAATTCTAATATGAACTAGCCATCAAAAGAGTAAACAGGTGCAGGATCCTTCACTGTGGAACCAGGAATATCCACTTGCTACAACTGCTGAAGTTGTTTCTCCAGTCGGCCCACACGATCATCAATTCTACTAATACGATCAGTAGCTTGATACTGAGTAATTTTTATGTGATTCAACTGGTTCTGAATTTCCTGAATCAAGTCCAAAATTTGTGGCTCAATCCTTGCTTGATTAGGAGGAAAACTCTGAATTTCCTTGGCCAAAAGACATTTAACTATCTAGTAAGTATAGAAAATTTGCTGAAACAAAGTTAGACGACCCCTAGTATTACCAGGATCAGTGATAAAGCCATGATCTCCACTTCCACATCATTATCTTCCGGATCAGTATGGATTTCTCATTCCCAGCCTCGAATCTCCCGCCGAACAGTGGATGAGTTGCCAAGAACATCGTTTGCAGTGAGGTTTTCTAAAACCTCTTGGCGTGACTTCCAACCACGTTTTTTAGAACTAGTCTCAGGCTGGGCCCTGCTGTTTTCCTTTAGTAGAAAGGTGACAAGAACGAATCTTCCCCATGAGGGAGAGTGGCCTATGTATGGACAAAGACAAGCAAGAATAAACAATTAAAAATTTTACATCAGCTGTGGAGTAACCTGTGGACTGCCAATGAATGTAGAGAAGTGAAAAAACCAGGTGATTATCGCGAGGACACGGCATTAAAAAGCATAGAACTCAATCTTGCAGACTAATGAGCTCGGAAGAAGCATAGTACGTAAAACCCACAGAGAACAGGACAACTAAACTCGCCTCCCAATCATCGCAAGGAACCAAAAAAATTTCAATAGCCCAGAAAGATGAATGACCAATATTTAGAAAATGGAAACAAAGACGCTTCCCACCCTAAGTACCGCCATGCAGAGAAAATGCCATAAACCCGACCCATTGACATCTCTGATAAACAGAGCTGTAGAAAACCCAGCCATGAAAGCCAAACAAACGAGTGAAATTAATGAGGAAAGGACAACTCTAAACCCATCCGCAGCTACTAGACAAAGGAATGAGAATTCCCCCAAATACCTTCGACAGCTAAACATGGAATTGATACAAAATAAACCTTTGAAAGTTAACCTTCCCACCAACTGAACACAAAGGAAGGTAGACTCTGGCCAGAATTGCAACGAAAATAGATAAGCGGCCAGAAAAATGAAATGGGTCACGAAAATAAGGTTCTACAGGGTGGAACAAAGGAACACCAAAGCTAGTATCCATTAGCAGAATTGAAAGAACCAGAGCTTGTTGTGAGCAATACAAAACCCTTATGACATCAACAATGAGAGATAGTAGAAAGACAAATACATACCCCAACAGAACTGGTTTCCTGATGGAAGGTATAGTGTCCGGCTTCCTCCTGTTCTGCCTCCGAGCTTGCTCAACCAAATAACATTGCATGGCAGATTAAAATTAGCTATGCAGGAAACTTACCATCTTAAAGACATTCCATCGCCGGTATGACAGCACAGGCTGTCGACCCTTCCATATCATTAAACTCTGATCCATCGCACACTTCCTTAACCACGGATCAATCTGTGCCATGATAAATATTAATTTCTTGAAGGACAGGAGGCAGCCAGCTATCATAGCTTGTCATTACACTGTTGATAGATGTACACCCAGATCGGGGGGTCGTTGTTGTGCATAGTCCTATAGATCTTTTTGCACAATAAGTTGAAGAGAATGGAGTTCCACATCCCAGATGGCATCAATGGGACGAGCCTCTATAGAGCGATCAGGATTTTTACAGCCCCAATTTGCCAAATAATCAATAGCTTCATTCACTTTTCGCCGAATGTGAGTCGAGATTAAATACTGAATATGTTTAAACAACTTGCTTACATCTTGAATAAGAGTGGTTGTGCGCCAACTTTGAGTTATTTTCTCCCAGGGTATCCCATGCTGCAACTTGTTGAGGACTCTTGTAGCGATTGCAAAATCTCCCTCTACTATAAGTTACTGGTAATTTTCTCTGATAGCAATAACCTGACCTTGTTTAACTGCCATGAGTTCCGCTTCATTATTAGTGGCAAAGCCCAAGTCCGAGGCATAAAACCGGCAAATTTGCCCTTGAGAATTACGAAAAATCCCACCAGTACCAACTTGTTCGGGGTTTCTTTTCGATGCCCCATCATAATTGAGTTTAAAAAAACCTTGTTTAGGGGGCTTCCACTTGTCCTCTATAGATTGGCAAGGCGGTGTATACTTCCATAAATATTTATAGTGCATTTGAGGTTTGAGGTTTAAATAGTCCAACATCTGAGATTCAAAACCCACAATCTACCAATCCTCCTCTGATCGGATTTCCACTAAGATAGTTTCATGACTATTGTCAATTGAGCGTTGCCAGATCTAATTCATTGGTTTTGCAACCACTCTAAAAACCCTTTGATTCCTTTCTTTCCAAATATTCCAAAGGAGAAATCCAAATGAGAGATTCTAGGCTCTGTTTAACACTTCACAATGAAACCCCTCCTACCTCCAATTTTGGATGGTTTCTGTGATGCTTTGATTGTTTTTATCTATTTTCCGAAATAGTTGCTCCAAATTCCACCACAGCGGCTGCACCATTGGACAAGAATTGAGAATATGCTCTGTTGTTTCAATCTCAGCTTGACAAAAATAACATCGGGATGGACCTAACATGCCGTGCTTCTGTAAATTCTCCCATGTCAAAATCCTACAATGACTTACCAGCCATAAGAAGTATTCCACCTTTGGCCAATGTTTCAATACCCAGATTTTCTTCCACAAGGGTCGAGCATTATGTTGAGCATGTTGAGATTGAATATAATAATCTTCTTTAATAGTGAAAAACCCTTTTGTCAGACATCCCCATCAGAGAATATCAGAACAAGCTACATGTCTTAGTTTTCTGGATTTGAGTTCTTTAGCAAGATTTTCCCATTGTTGCGTTTTCGGAGCTTCCAGCCAATGAATTTTATCTTTCCATTTTCGCCATAACTCATTATGATTCGGGCACCAATAGTGATGAAAAAGCCTATTATTTGGGTTATTGGTGAATAGAAAAATTTCTCCCAAGTAAAATCTACTAAACAGTTTCTCTCTCTCTGATGCCAAGAATCTTCCCAAAAAAGGGTTGTATAGCCTTCCCTGACTTCCCAAAAACTGTGTGACTGAATTAAGTATCGATTCATTGCTGCCAGATTCCAAATTTATGAACCTCGTGGGACTATATCAACTTTCAATCGACCAGAAACTGTTTGTGGCATATCTTATTTTGTAATCCAAATATTCTTCCAAATATCAGGGCCACCCTGAAGCCATCTCCACCAGAGTTTAGCTCCCAATACATTATTCAAGATGAAAGGGTTGCGAATGCCTAATCCTCCTATAGATTTTGGCTTGACTAGTTTATCCCAAGAGAGAAGGGCCCATTTCCGATTGGCTTGGGCACCCTGCCATAAATTGTTTTAAACAAGCACACCAATTGAGTACAAATCACTTTAGGACAAGCTCTATCAGACAACTGATAAAGCGCGAGAGATTGAAGCACGGATTTTAGCATAATAAGTCACCCCGGATCGTTAAGAACCTTGAAAGCCCAATTATGAATCATTTTTTCCACACTTATTTACAACTTTTGAATTGAATTTAACTATGGTTACATGAATTGTGGTCCAAAATGTGAATTTCAATTTCATAAATATTTTTTTGTTTGGTTTAACTACTATTTTATTATTTCCTTAAGAGGCCCATTTTAGACCTCAAAATTCCCCTAATCATCCATGGGAGATGATCGCGAGCAACTGAATTCTTCTTTAACAGCTGTTAAATTATTTCGAAACCCATAGATATATTGTCACTTTGACAATCAGAATAGCCACAAGTAATGCAACCGGTCCATGCTTCTAAAATTTTCTTTTTCACTTCAAAAGTTTTAAAATTTTCATGGAGTTCCTATCAATATGAAGAGGCACTAGGAAGTAGTATTTTCAACTAATATCTACCTTCATCATGGATGGGTTGCTCGATGATTATTTCCACGAGTCTTCACAAACCTCACATCATGCTGGATTGAACGCTGGATAAGTGATTGCCCAACTTTGAGTGTGTAAAATATTGTATTAACCTGTTCACACCTGGAAAAACTGTGGACTGTAGACAAAATTTCTACCTACAATGCTCCCTCGCAGAACATCAGACCCGAGGAATGATGTATATTCTAGTAGGTATTTTTATTTGCTGCAATCAATCATCTCAATATCAAAATAGAATTTATAGATGAATGAGCCCCGTTATTTTTATTTCAATTGAAAATTTCAAATAGTTCAGAAATCTAATGGAAAGGAACCAATTTATTTTAATAAACAGGAACCAAGTCAATCATTTAACTTTTCATTCCTCCTCAAATTTCAAAAGTATTTTGTAATAAAGTTCAACCAAACTTTGACATAAAATAATCAGCCATTGTAACATTGAATTTCACCCTGGGATTCAATTTGTATGATTGAAATACCCTTTATACAATTTAATGGGAGTAGATTGGGCAATAACGAGGCGCCATATTTGGGTCAGCGTGGTTGCATATCTCGGGAAGTAATACGAACACAGCAGTTGTGAAGGCCACGGTTGTCACTAACATCAATAACGGCTTCAGCAGCGTCGGGACTGTTATTGCACGCGCTGGTTGCTGGTCTCTTCTCAATGGAGGCCTTACCTTGGATTTCTCTCCCTCCTCCGCCACGTTATACTTTGAGGTACTTCCTCTAAAATCTGCTATTATTTTTCAATTGAAAATTTGTGTCACGGGCATATATATAATTATAATTAAACCTGAATTGTGACCAAATTTTTTCACCTAACCATTAGACCATATCCTTGTAATTGTTGTATTACTGGATTTTAAACATATACCTGTTTCCATTTGTTTTTTTGCAATGTTTTCTAATATCGCCTGCCTTCTATAGTAACGATACGGAAATAGAAATCTTGTTGCATAGTGTATCATTACAGTCGTTCTGTCCAGAGCAATGGCAAGCAGATCAAGAAGCCAATATCGAACGAGTATTATATTACCCTAGGATTCCAATTATTAGCATTAAAAATTATTCAAAATGCACTTTCTCTTGGGAGAAATTTAATCACTGTACAGATCGATGTTTAAATTCTTTACAAATGACCAGTAAATAGTTGGTTATAGTTGGTTTTGGTCTCAAGAATCCGCAATCCAAATACATTCAGGTTTGACAAGTCTTTTCTGAAATGAAATATTTTAATTGCATTTTATATTTACTCTTTCTTAAATCATTCTCCAATGGAAGCTCATTTGGAATTATGATTTTACTCCTATTAAAGGAATTTTCTTCTATTATGAATTTTTATAAATAAAAAAGATTAAAATTAAAATAAACAATTTTATTGTTCATTCATTTTCAACACGCTAAACAATGTTGCCTGAAATTTCTAATCAAAATGAAATTTATAATCAAAATATTTGAAATTCAGTTTATATTATATAAATGAATATAATGTTAGTTGGAATTGAGTTTGAGTTTGTATTATTTGAATTTAATTTTAGTCAAAAATGAGTTAGTATTATAAGAAGGTAATATTTTGATTTTAGTTTCAATGTTAGTAGTTTGAATTTTTTTTTTTCTATTTTTTTAATATTTAATATATATATATATATACAAAAATAAATTTGATCAATTTCTAGGATATTTGGAAATTTTCAATCAAGATACACACTATATTTACGCCGATAGGCGTATCCCCCTATCGGAAGGAGCATGTTTTGTGATTAGGCTAATTAATCTTTTTGATCTGATGGTCTAGATTGAAAGATGTCGGTATATTCTGGTCATCGCCACTAAATCAATGGATGAAATTCAAAAAAGTAACTTCCTTGCATATCTAAATCATGTGTTTAAACCATACTTAAATTATTTTTTTACAAAACATGATTAAAAATTTACTGTGCCATTTGTTGACCGCCACCTATCAAGATTAACCAGTGATGGTTCAAACTAAAATGCCACCTGTTTGATTGTTCAAATTCACAATTAAACGTCCGCCCGCCACCTATAAACGTGGAAACCACTGAAGGATTCGATTTGTTGATGTTCTTTATGCATGCGTCCAACTCATCTGCCGAGTGTTTAAGAGAAGCGGAATTCAATATCTAGCTCATCCACTGTCATGACGATTAGGGTGACGGGTTGATGTTCTTTATGCATGTGTCCAACTCATCTGCCAAGCGTTTAAGAGAAGCGGAATTCAATATCCAGCTCATCCACTGTCATGACGATTAAGGTGGTGGGTTGATGTTCTTTATGCATGCGTCCAACTCATCTGCCGAGCGTTTAAGAGAAGCGGAATTCAATATCCAGCTCATCCACTGTCATGACGATTAAGGTGACCGGTTGATGTTCTTTATGCATGTGTCCAACTCATCTGCCGAGTATTTAAGAGAAGTGGAATTCAATATGAAAGGCCCGCCTTGATGCGTTCGGGATTACTGTGTGTTGTTTTTTTTTTTTACAGAGTATCGTGGGGCACAGGCTGCGAATAGGAAGAACGGCTCTAGGGTCTGGCTCAAGGGTGATTTTGAAGGGAACACTCTAGCTCGGCTCTGACTCTCAGTGTGCAAGCGATTTTTAGAGGTATTTCCTCTTCCTTTACTTTAATATTTTACATTAATACAATGCGATATCTTGAATGTTGTCTGTCTGTCTGTGTGCAATATCAAAACCAAAACTAATACAAAGTTAGAGAATGACATACCTGAATAATAATTGCAGCCTTACTTTGCCGTTGAAATCGATATTCATTACGAGCAGCCATTGCTCGAAATCCTGTCTCGACAATAATAGTTGACAACCGAAGTTTAACATAGGTTCTTCGGGCATGATGCCCACGCAGATTTTTTTGTATTTATATTGCAGCATCCTCCCTCTTCATGTGTTCAAAAAGCTTACGTGCAAGCTTGCCTACAAAGGATAATGAATCAGAAACAAATGAGCTTCTAGTGATTCATGCAAAATTGATAATTGGAGATAGATAAAACAGAATAAACGATAAATGGAGATATTGACAAAAAGGAACAAGTAGCCCATTTCAAACCATAGCACAAAGATCGTAGATTTTGAAGTAGACAAGAACAAAATACCTCTCCATAAAGCTTGGAAAAGAATTGCAACCTTGCGCATGGCAACAATTTCTCTCTCAGCCAGATGTGTGCGAACTTGGTGCTGGATGGGTCTCGCGGCCTGTCCCAATATTTCAATTCTTCGAGCATATAACTCAGCCATCTGTCCAGCTCTTAGGAAAACCTTTGTTTTCCCTATCTGAAAATTTATAATATTTTATTAGACAAATTACTTCAAAATTATATCTGAACTCATCTCGGCAAATTCCTTATACAAACCTGATAACCTTTGAGACCCATTTTTTCACAAATATTGTCACATGCAGTTATTTCATCATCATAGCTACAGCCAATTAAACAAGTTAGAACTGTAAGAGTGAATCCTAAAATGTTTCCTCTATCATTTTTAAAACGCAACATTGAAATCTTAAAATAAAATTTTATAGAAATCTTAAAAAAAATAATTCTATTATTTTCCAAACAAATTTGAAACCACATTCCCATTCCCATTCCTATCCCGTATTTTTTTGTCCATTATGATCGGACGTTATTCGTATGAGTTTTCATCGTTGAAAAAGGATAAAGCCTTTTCCTCTTCCTTTTATAGCTGATGATCACAATATTACGTGATTTCATTATATATAGATATTTTTCCTCCTATTTTCAATTTTTTTTTGTATCTAGTCTAGGAACACTTTTGTTAACCAAATGAAGATAAAATGACAATGTCTCTTTGTCAGTCAATTATGATGTCACCGTAGTTTATGTTGTACAACCGTTTTTGTTAAAAAAATGAGGATAAATTGACTATTAACCAAACCAAATTCACATTTATCTTTTTCACTCGGGTCCCCCAGTTTCACACAATACGTGTGCGATGGAAAAGCTGCGCAACTTACCTCACGTTGAAATTTCACAAAAGACACTTCTAGAAAGAAACATGAATTCTGAAAAACATAAATTTCTTCTTTCTCTTACTTGGCTAACCCAGATTTCTGATCAAAATGTTTAAAAAGTTGAGATCTGGTATTTTTCATGAGGGGTGTCATTTTTATATACGCTAACATTTTGAATGGCAAAAGACACTTCACAAAGAAACATTAGTTGACTATGGTTTATTATGGTTGAGTTTTGTTACTTATATTTTATTTTTGTTGACAAAGGTTATATTTTGTTGGTTATTTTTTAATATTATAAATATCGTTTCTAAAACATGTTCCCATGTTGACTTTTGTTGGATATGGTTCACTAATCTATTTTTTATTTGGAAAAGATGATGCTCATGTTGACTAGAGTTTAGTTTTCTTTGGATTTGTAAGGGATATAGTAAGGGGGCTGACCTACTATTAATATTAATATTAATATTGAGGATGTTAGGTGTTTTAGCACAATAAGTTCTTATTGTTATTATAAAAAAAGATAATAATATTATTGTATTTAATATAAATTAATACTAATAATAACCAAGGTTCGCTAAATGAAATAAATCTTATATTAATTATAATATTAAAATAATATTAATAAATATTTAATAATAATAAAAATGATATAAATATAAAAATAATTAATACAATAAAAAATTATTATCATTAGAAAAAATAATAATAGTGATTAATCTATATTATTATAGTTAGTTTATTTTTTTTTTATTATTAACTTAATATTAATTATTATTACTGCAAATATTATTTAATTATTTAGTAACTTTTCGAAGCTCACTATATTTTCGGCATCTTAAAATGTTAGGAAGGTGAGTATTACAACAAATATTATGATGTAAAAGATCTAATATTAAACTCATAGTAATAATTATATAAGAATAATATTACAAAGATAACTAGTTTAATAAATTATTCTTATTTTAAATTATTTATATTATTATTATTATTTTGCAATAATAGTAGTAGTAGTAGCAAACCATGACACCAACCACTCAAAAACTACTTTTTTTAAAACACTAAACCCTTGTGGATTCAACACACATGGTGATTAACTTAGGTCTATGCCCATGTTTACTATTGTTGACTATGTTTGAGAGCAATAAAATATTGTAATAAAATGTGCAAAATATGACGTCTAGATTGGCTATGGTAGATTTTGTTGTCTATATTTAACTATACTTGACATTTGTTAACTATGCTTGATTCATGTACATATAATTCTTGAAAAATGATGCCTAAGTGACTATTGTTAACTATAATTGGCTTTTATTGACTATGGTTAACTTTAGTTGACTATGGTTGATTATTGTTGAGTTTTGTTACTTATATTTTATTTTTGTTGGCAAAGGTTATATTTTGTTGGTTATTTTTTAATACTATAAATTTAGTTTCTAAAACATGTTCCCATGTTGACTTTTTTTGGATATGGTTCACTAATCTATTTTTTATCTGGAAAAGATGATGATCATGTTGACTAGAGTTTAGTTTTCTTTGGATTTGTAGGAGATATAGTAAGGGGGCTGACCTACTATTAATATCAATATTAATATTGACATTGTTAAATATATAATAATAATTTTATTGTTATTATAAAAAATATACTAATATTATTGTATTTAAATTATAATTAATAATACTAATAATAACTAAAATTGCCATAAATGAAATAAATCTATATTAATTATAATATTAAAATAATATTAATAAATATTTAATAATAAAAAATAATAAAAATATAAAAATAATTAATACAATAAAAAAAATTTGTCATTAGAAAAAATAATAATAGTGATTAATCTATATTATTATAGTTAGTTTATTTTTTTTTATTATCAACTTAATATTAATTATTATTACTGCAAATATTATTTAATTAATTAGTAATTTTTCCAATCTCGCTATACTTTTGGCATCTTAAAATGCTAGGAAGGTGAGTATTACAACAAATATTATGATGTAAAAGATCTAATATTAAACTCATAGTAATAATTATATAATAATAATATTACAAAGATAACTAGTTTAATAAATTATTCTTATTTTAAATTATTTATATTATTATTATTATTTTGCAATAGTAGTAGTAGTAGCAAACCATAACACCAACCACTCAAAAACTACTTTTTTTAAAACACTAAACCCTTGTGGATTCAACACACATGGTGATTAACTTAGGTCTATACCCATGTTTACTATTGTTGACTATGTTTGAGAGCAGTAAAATATTGTAATAAAATTTGCAAAATATGACGTCTGGATTGACTATGGTAGATTTTGTTGTCTATATTTAACTATGCTTGACATTTGTTAACTATGCATGATTCATGTACATATAATTTACGAAAAATGATGCCTAAGTCGACTATTGTTAACTATAATTGGCTTTTATTGACTATGGTTAACTTTAGTTGACTGTGGTTGATTATTGTTGAGTTTTGTTACTTATATTTTATTTTTGTTGGAAAAGGTTATATTTTGTTGGTTATTTTTTAATATTATAAATATTGTTTCTAAAACATGTTCCCATGTTGACTTTTGTTGGATATGGTTCACTAATCTATTTTCTATTTGTACAAGATGATGCTCATGTTGGATAGAGTTTAGTTTTCTTTGGATTTGTAAGGGAATAGTAAGGGGGATGACCTACTATTCATATTAATATTAATATTAATATTGATATTGTTAAATATATAATAATAATTTTATTGTTATTATAAAAAATATACTAATATTATTGTATTTCAATTATAATTAATAATACTAATAGTAACTAAGATTGCCATAAATGAAATAAATCTATATTAATTATAATATTAAAATAATATTAATAAATATTTAAAAATAAAAAATAATATAAATATAAAAATGATTAATACAATAAATAATTATTATCATTAGAAAAAATAATAATAGTGATTAATCTATATTATTATAGTTAGTTTATTTTTTTTATTATAATTAATTTAATATTAATTATTATTACTGCAAATATTATTTAATTATTTAGTAATTTTTCCAAGTTCACTATAATTTTGGCATCTTAGAAGGCTAGGAAGGTGAGTATTACAACAAATATTATGATGTAAAAGATCTAATATTAAACTCACAGTAATAATTATATAATAATAATATTACAAAAATAACTAGTTTAATAAATTATTCTTATTTTAAATTATTATTATTATTATTATTATTTTTCAATAGTAGTAGTAGTAGTAGTGGTGGTAGTTATGGTATATTATTTAATTATTTAAGATTTTTTTTTTAATTGAATAATTTTTAAATTATGGTATATTATTTAATTCAATATATCATTAATTATTATATATTAGTATTATTGTTAATTATTTAATAATATTATTAATTGATAATAGCAATAATATTAAATTAATAACCATATTTTTAATATTTTTTGGGAAAAAATAATATAGATTACACCTCCCATCTTGGAGGAGGAACTTGTTGTTCTTGTCGGTCATATTGTTTTATACATTATGTATATGTGCATGTTACTATATTTGTAGATGGAAAATTTCTTTTCTATATTTCTTATTCTATTCACCATTAATTGAAAGTTGTTTTGTTGATATCACGTCTGTTTTCTTTTATGTTAGGTGATTTCCTTGTTTTATGATGGATCTAGCTATTTGGAGTTGTATTCCATTTGAAATTCTTGAGATTGTCTTCCTTTGGCTCCCTTTATCGGTTGTGATAAATTTTAGCACTGTTTGTCAGCAATGGAAGACTGTTTTGCAAAATCCTTGTTTCTTATTGTGTTGCAAACATATCTGTACAAATGAATTTGGATTTATGGTTCCTTTTGTCAATGATGAAGACAATTATTTTGCTGCTGAATACCTTAATCAAAATGGGCGGATATCTCGTTTTCATTTGTGATTCATAGATTCAAGATACAAGGTGGAATCTACTATTCGACCAATGGTGGTTTTATCCTTACCAACAGAATTCTCCCATTCACAAAACTATTTTGTGATGAATCCATTAACAAAGGCCTTAAAAAACATTGGGATAATACGAATTGGAGACTGGGGATTCTTTTCGTTATTGGAGAATGTCAGCAGCAACAAATATGACTGGGTTGTTCTAAAACATATCTATGATAGAATTCAGTCTAAATTTTATGTTTATAGTAGTCTTTATAGGGTTTGGCGAAGGGCTGATCTTCCATTTGGTGGCACCTCACCCCCTCAAAATGGAGTGTTTTATAGAAGTAAATTGTTTTGGCTTTATCTCGACACAGAGTATGAAGATTATCCTCGATATGGGTATACAATCTACTGGTTTGATGTGATAAAAAATGACTGGGGATTTTCATTTTTTCCAATCACTGACATTCGGTGTATGTCATTGGCAGTATGCAAGAATGAGTTGATAAGTCTTATCAATGACGGCTCCACTTCTGTGTGGTCAATTGAAGAAATAGATAATTTTCAATTTGGTCACTCGTGTAGTGAATGAAGAACTAATTACTTTGAGGATGATTGGGGATTTAGATGGAAGCTGTTGGAAGAAATGTCTATAGATATAAATATGAAATGTCCTACTTATCTTCCTCTTCAAACAGTCCAAGGTGTGGTTCTTATGTGCAAATGCAGTGAAGTTCCTTTCGTGTTATATGACATGATGGCTGGCCTTTGCTTCCCAATAGATATTGATAATTCAACTAATCAACAAATGAATGGATTTTGGTCTCCAACGTTGCAGGATTGCAACGATTTGATCCAGTCTAGAAATGTCTTTACAATTGCTCCGCGTATGGATTCTATAGATGAGATTCCACCATTAGATGTGGACATGGAGTCTTAGGCTATTAGCCATTTTGTATTCTCTCTGTCGTCGTGGAAAATATTTCTTTTTTTTTTTTTTACTTTGCATACTTTTGGGTATGTATGCTAGGACTATGGATATTTATATGGCTCCATTCTGAGGGGGTGTCTTCTATATGTGTATGTAACGGATGCTGGATATTAAATTCCATTGCAATTTTCTTGAAAAATATTTATTTTTTTTGTCCCGTTTAGTCCTCTTAATTGCATTTGAATGTGTTTGGATGTTATCCATTTCTCTCTATTTCTATAATTGTAATTACTGTGACTTATTCTATGCATGGTGTTTCTCATCAGTTTTTTTTCATTGATTCTCAAACAATGTTATATCTTTAGGTTTTTTTGATGGTATATAGTTCCAAATATTTAGATATATTTCAAATTCATATAGTTCTTTAGAATTTTGTTCCATTTATATGGGTTCCCCATTATAGTTATAATATGATACAAGAAATTTAATCCTTTTTTGTTTTGGCCATTTGAAAAAATCCATTTTTATTTTCAGCCATTTGGTTGGAAAAATAACGTGAACGATTTTAATTTGTTTTGTGGGTGGAAAAAAATGTGTTCCTTTTTCATCCTTTTCTGTTAATTTATATTGGATATATTATATCTGTTCCATCTTTACTCTTCTATAACAAATATGTTATTATTTGTTGTAGACATGTCGTCTGAAGGTACAAGCAAACGTACAAGAAAAAGGAATAAGTCGCCTGCGTCGCGTGACAAGTCTAATGAAAGTCGTCGTTTACGGTATCAACAAAATAAGGACACAATAAATGAGCATAGAAGAGCTAAATATCATAGAAGAACGACTGAAACAACTCTTCAAGAGGATTTTATGGTTCCTCCTAGGTATCGTACTATGGATGATATCATGGAAAGAACATTTCCGCTTGGTATTTTGTTGCCAGAATATGCTCCTCGTCAGCATAATTTTGTTTTTCAACGCTCTCCTGAAAATTTTCATAATATTGAGGAAACATCTCGCAATAGGGAGGAACATCATATTCATAACGTGGATGCAAATTTTCACCCTAACCCTTCTGTCTCTGCAATTGCATCTTGTGAGAAAGGCCAAAGGTTGCAAAATATCCATGGTGGAGGGAATGATGACATTGTATGTGGTGACTTGGATGATAGTTTGATTTGCCATTTGTTTGATAATATGGAGCTAGCTGGTCGAAACATCGTCTCTTCCGATCTCCCTTCTGAAAATAATGTTGTGCGACGAACAGAAACAGTCATCCCTGATAGTAGTTCGCGTGGAACAATGGAGGTAATCCAATGATATCTTTATAGTTGATGCAATAGTGGTTGTTTTATTACATTCCTCTATTTACATTTCTTTAGTGATAAGGTATTTTATTCTCTTGGAGTAGGATACACCTAATTTTAATAGAGGTCTAGAAATTTTCTCCTCGCGTCTTCCATCTCTTAATATGAGATTTGAATATGAAGCACATCATAACCTTCCAGTACATTCTCGTCGAGAATCAAATCGACAAACTAATGTTAATGTTCAATCTGTTTGATTTGATTTTTCTTTATTTGAATTTTTGGTGCATATTTTGTTTTTCTTCAAACAGGACACAACTCATTTCAATGGAGGCATACAAATTAACTTCGTAGATGTTCCGTCTACTGATGTTATAATTAAAGAGGAACCATCGCATAGCGTTCATCCATATCGCCAACAAAATGTAAATGTTGAATGCATTTGGTGTTTTCCTCCTTTTTTTCATTTATTGTTAATTGTGAAATTGGAAATCTATCTTTTTTCGACATTTATTTTTATAAAATATTTTAATTCATTTTAACAGGAAAAAACTAATTTGAATGGAGGCGTTGAAACTAACTCGCAAAATGTTCAATCTAATGATGTTAGAAGTGAAGAGAAACCATCTCGTACACTTCATCGACATCGCCAAACAAATGTAAATATTGAATGAATTTATTTATTTTTCCATTTTTTCAATTATAATTATTTGGACATTCAATTTTTTAAAAAAATATGCTAAAGAAACCTTTGCAAACTCTCAGGTTCCAGAAATGCATACCACAGATTTCGAAACGCCATGTCATAGATTTGTTCCACGTGTTTCAAATTTGGGTAGGGAGTCTCGTGGTGCTGAAAATCAAATAAATCTTAGAAGAATTTATACTCTTACACATCATTCTCCACATGCTCCAACCAATACAAATCATATTTATTTTGATGAAAATATGATTGCAGTGCATAAAAGATTTCGAGAAAAGCTAGATAGCTTGTCAGTTGTCCAAATGTGCCACATCTGCAAAGAATCATATCCTGAAATCCACATTTTGAGAGATGCTGAAGAACCTATTTGCAGACGATGTAAGAATGAAGGAGGTTCACATCGTTTTTGTGGCTATAATAACATGGATCCTGGTGAGCAACCTCATATTTTAAGAGTTCTTACTCAAGTTGAAGAAATGTCAATAGCACGTGTAAATCCTGTTTTGCAAGTGACACATGCTCGAGGTGGGCAATATAAGTATAGCGGACACACAATTAGCTTTCCCCAAGATATTTCAACAATTGCACAAAGTCTTCCGTGCCATGTTGAAGATCTTGACTTTCTAACTGTGAGGAGACATGGTGCTCAGTCTAAACATTATGAATTTTGTGTAAAAAGATCCCGCGTTATGGATGCATTGCGTTTAAAAATTGAATGTGATCCATATTATCGAGATGTTGTAATTGACTATGATTCAGTGAATGTTCTGCCCGAAAGATCAACAGATGTCTCCTCCAGGCTTAAATTTGTTGATTGTGACATTGCAAAATCTGAGTTTAGTGCAGCTAATAATGAAGGGTTTCCTCTTAACCATTTGCCCTCTCATCCTTCGTCTTTTATTGCTCGCCTACCCAACGAACGGAGAGAGGTGGAAGAAATTAGAGCATTTCTTGATAATTTTGATTCTTCAGATGTTGATGAAATGGATTGGCCCAGTATTGGAACATCTCCAGTGAATGAATATAATACTGAGGGGTTATTGGATATGGCATTCCCCAAATTTTTCCCCATTGGTGTTGTTGATTGGTTGCAACCACGCATTTGTACTATTGAACTTCATGAGTATGCATTGCATCTTCTTAGATACTATGATCAGAGGTTTGGAATGCATCCTCGCTTCCAATATTTCCTGTTGAACATGATAATGAGGCATCGTAGCCAAGCAACTTCTTCAGTTTTTGTGAAGAAAAATTTACATGATAACTCACCGACAACAATTGATGAGTTGCGTAAGAAACTTTATGATTTACCAAATAATAGGTTGGCTGAGCATCTTATGCGGTTTCGGTCTTCTCTAAGAGGTACAAGGGCATACTGGACTAAATGTCAAGCTGAATTGACTGACATGATTACTCAGTTGGGATGTCCATCTTTGTTCTTTACTTTGAGTGCAGCTGACACAAAGTGGCCAGAGCTGCATAGCCTCATGCCTGCACCGTCACATTCTCGTTCCTTAAATGAGCATCGTATGAAGGTTGAAAATGTTATCCAGTACCCTCATATTGTTGCCACATTTATGCACCATAGATTCAATATATTTCGAGAGGAAGTTATCCAAAAATATCTTAAAGCTAAAGACTTCTGGTACAGGTCTGTTTTCTTGAATTTATTTTCTATTCATTGTCAATTTCTTATCGATTTTCCATTTATATTTCTCATATTAGCTCTGTGTTCATTTTTTCCAGATATGAGTGGCAACATAGAGGTTCAGCACATATCAATGGTTTCCTATGGTTGCAAGGAGCTCCTGACATGGAAAGACTTGATTGGTCAAATTATTGTGATTTGCAACATGCAAAGAGATTCTTTGACAATTATGTAACTGCATGGAATCCACGTGAAATACATCGTCGCAATATAATGGTTCCAAGAAGTCTCAATGATGACCCTTGCCTATTGAATACTGACCATATTTTCTCTTGAAATCCTCATAATGATTATGAAGAATTGTTGAACCGTGTCCAAAGGCACACAAAGTGTAGTGTAGATTCTTGTTTGCGCAAAAAGGGAACTATTCTCGCTTGTCGGTACAATGCCCCATGGGATCTTTCTGAGGAATCAAGATTGTTCATAGATGATCAAAAGAGAAAAAAATATGACCTAGCAAGAAATGATGATAGGCTCAATGTACATAACATTGACCTTCTAACAATGTGGCGTGCAAATGTTGATTGCCAACTAGTGCTTTCTTGGCATGATGTCCTGAAATATATTGCTAAGTATGCATCAAAAGCAGAGAGAAGGTCTGAAAGCTATCATGATATGTTAACTAGAATTTCAGATTCTTTTGCCTCTGAGGATCATGATTTATGTGCTTACAGGAGGTTTCTTGCAGAAACAGTCGTTGAACGCGACATTGGAGAACAGGAAACATGTCATATGTTGCTTAAGCTACCTCTTGTTGTGTGTAGTCGACAATTTGTTTCCTTAAATGTTGGAAGAAAGGTGTTCAGGAAAATTTCAAGGGATGGCCTGCACTGTTCATCTGAAAATACATTTGTTCAAAATTAGCAGAAGAGACCTTCTTTCCTTGACCATATATCTTTGATAGAAACAACAAGATCTTGGACCTATGTGAGCAGCCGTAAAAAAGATCCATGGAGGCCAAGAGATGCTCATGCAATTGTTCGAGTGTGGCCACGGTTTTATTCTATTCCTGGTGAGGATTCAGAGGAATTTGAAACGTTTTTCTGGTCAGAATTGCTCTTGTACAAGACGTTTTGTGACATTTCTGCAGAGATTGGGCTTTCAACTGAAATTATTGTTGAAAACTGGAGGAATTTCCGATATCGAGCTTGGCATGTTGATTGAAATCCATCAATTGATGAAAATATTGAAGATGGAGAAGATGGTGATTTTTCTAACCAGGAAATGAATCTTGAAGATGATTTTCAAGAGTGGCAACTTTTCTCTCGCTTGGTTCCACCAAATAGTGTCAATGTTTCTGATCTTCACACCCTTGGTCGAAGGGATTTTGATATATCCCTTGACTGGCAAGGTACAACTATTTCTGATGATGTGGCCGAAGAAGCTATTAATTTTGTAAGGAATGCAATATCAAAGGGGTGATGTTGGTGACCTTTCAAATAGAACATTTGTCTCTCCGGATTCATTGGCAGAAAAACAACGACTTGCTTTTGAAATCGTTTTAAGGAATTCTGCTGAATATGAGATTCGTGAAGCTCTTCTTATGATTATTCAAGGCATTGCAGGCACTGGCAAGTATTTCCTTATCCATTGTATTTCTGAGGCTCTTTCTAATCTGTCAAGTAATGGGAAAATTCCTTTGCTTCTTCTTGCCCCAACAGGAATAGTTGCTTTCAATATACATGCAAAAACAATACACTCTGCTTTGAAAATCCCAATTAGAGATATGAAACCACTACAGGGTCAATCATTGGCACTATTCCAAGAGGAAATGAGGCACATTCGATATATATTGATTGATGAAATGAACTTTTTAGGATCAAGGTTGTTCATGCAAATAGATGCTCGATTACGAGAAGCATTTCCAGATAAAAAGAATTTTCCTTTTGGTGGTAGATCCATGATCCTTGTGGGTGACCTTGGCCAGCTACCTCTTGTGAGAGATAAGCCTTTGTATGTAGGTAATACAACAGAGAAAGTCTTATGGAAAAAATTCAACACTGTTGTCACTCTTGACAAAATATTTCGCCAACAAGGGTGCAATGAGAAACAATCTTGTTTTCGTCGAGTCCTCAATAACATAAGAAACGCAGAACCTGTTCTTGATGATTGGGAGTTTCTTATGTCACGGGCTGATATTAGGTTGCATCCTAGAGAAAGGGATTTATTTAATGCAGCAATTCACATGTTTCCAACAAATAATTTGGTCTCCTTCCATAACAGACATATGTTGAAATCATTAAATTCTCCAATTGCACGATGTATTGCTGTGAATTCAAGGCGTTTAGAAATCAGTGGTGCCGATGATGATCAACTGGACCGTGAAGTTTTGTTGTGCCGTGGCCAGCGTGCTATGTTGACATGTAATTTGTGGGTTGAAGCTGGTTTGGTGAATGGTGCACTTGGGTATGTGAAGGAAATATTTTATATGCCCAACTCTAAGCCACCTGAGCTTCCAATGTTCACAACTGTTATTTTTGATAAGTATGTTGGTGTTCTGTTTGATGCAAGCAATCCAAACATTGTGCCTATCACACCAGTGATAAGTGGAAATCGAAAAAAAATTCCTTTAAAGATGGCATGGGCTCTTACAATTCACAAGTCACAAGGTTTGACTTTAGAGCGAGCATCAATTGATATCGGGAATAGAGAACAACAAGGCCTGACCTTCACAGCCATATCAAGAGTGAAATCAATAGATGGTTTGCGCATTGCACCGCCTTTCTCTTATCAGCATTATGCCAAGATGAATAATAGTGCGTATGTTACAATTAGGAAGA
The DNA here is from genome assembly GCA_034641835.2 of Pinus albicaulis. Taxonomy (NCBI): domain Eukaryota; kingdom Viridiplantae; phylum Streptophyta; class Pinopsida; order Pinales; family Pinaceae; genus Pinus; species Pinus albicaulis. Next base: position 29,842 of record JAXQQM020091232.1, read on the forward strand.
AAGAAGAGGAGAGATTGAAGTCCATATCGCTATGATATGCAACTATTAATATAATAATAATGCTTTTGATATATTAATGACATGTCTACATTCATCAAATTCATAGTAGTATTTTGGATTGTTGTTTACATCATTTTTTCTGTTCTTTAATTTTCTTGTTTTTATAATGTCGTTTTTTGTTATTTTTCTTACAATGAACCATTCACAGGTAGAAAAATAGTTACACGAGCCAGCCATTAAAAATCAAGATGGAATTCCATATCACTGTCACATGTGGCTAATAGTATTCTGACATATTTATAGAATGTTTTATAATTGTTTTTATTATCGTCTCTTTTTTCATTTAGTATAGGAATTCTTTTGATGTATTAATTAAATTAATACATTCATGAGATGCAATATAGTAATATATGAGAAATTCCATACATCGTTTTTCGTGTTGTTCAATATACCTCCATTTTTTAGTCGCTATTGTTCTTTTGTTTATAGTAAACCATTCAGACATATATAGCCAGTTATATTAGCCAATCATTAAATTCAAGATTGAAGTCCATATCCCTATTACATGAAACTAAAAATATTTATCAATTTGGTTTGCTAAATGTGTTGTGGTTTGGTTCAATGACAAGATATTTATATTTATTAATAATATTAGACTACAATTAATATATACATTGACATTAATTTAAATAAAATATTGAATTACTAACATTATTAATATTTCATTATAAACATTGAGTTTAGAATTTTGTGCTTTCTTGTTGATTATTGTAATATGGGTCATATCACACATTTATTTTTATCACTCTTTTCATGTGTGCAGTATGTATTTCTAATGAGGTTTATAGCATCACATTTTTAAGATTCAGTTTTTTAAAAACAATACAAACGGGGTGTTTTATATATATATATATATATATATATATATATGCCTGGATGTTTCTATCTCTTTCTGTATACATTTTTATTTTGTCATTTTCCTTTCAAATGCAGGTATGGATAATAATGATGGGATCTATTATAATCAAGCGGTGGCGAATATTTCTAGACTCATCAGTCTTGTTTCTTACATTCGGAACAAGCTAGATAGAAAACATGGGTTCCATCCTACTTTTATTGATGAGCATCTTCGTGTGCTTGTTGAAATGAAAATGAATGTGAAATACCTGTTGCATGTGCACATGAGGGAGGCTAGGAGAAAAACAAGAAGGGATTGGTTGGAGAGCGTTAAGTATCGTGATCATTATCCTGTTGATTTGAATTGGTGTTCCTTTTTTGGTCGGTCTGGTTGTGTTCTTGAAGAGGCTATTTGACAAATGGCATTTGATGGACTGTTTTGAGTCCATTTTTGTGGTGGGATTTCTTTATGTAAAGACAACAAAAAACATATGTTAATTTCAGTGTTTTTTTTTTTGTTTCACTGATGGCGGAATTGAGTAATATTTTAGTTTGTTTATTTATTCAGTTTGTTGATGTTCAATTTTTATAATATTAATGGTCCCTTTTCTTTATTGATGTTTTATGATTATACTGTTAATATTTCACTGTATTTGTTGATCAATTGGGTTTATAACATTGATTCCTTGATTTTTCGGATTCTTTCGGTTTGTAATAATATTCCATTCACATTATTAAATTCAAATATTGGGGTTTTTATATTAGTCCTGGAGTTTAATACTAATGCATTGTCCAATTTCACATTATGAAAAAAACTCACTCAACTTAATATAAACAGAATGGACTATTGGTATAACTTATGTTTTTAATAATGTTCCCTTGAGTTCATGAATTCCTTTTGTTTATATTATTAAAGCCTTGGGTTTATTATATATTTTTGTTTATATTATTAATAGTCCCTCCACTTTATTAATCTCTTCATAAATATAATGTGGTTGTGATACTAATGTTCGACTAATTTTTTGTTCCCTTCGCGTTATTGGTCCCTTGGGTTATTAATATTTTTCGCTTTGGTTCACTAGTTCGTTTGTTTTCGAATATTAGACCGTTGGGTTTTTACTTCTTTTGGTTTATAATACTTTTTTAATCGCTTAGGTTTGTTAATATTTTTTATTTCTATTGCTCATTTGTTTGGTAATGTTTTTCCCTTGGTTCACCAATTCCTTTAGGTTTGTTATTTCTTTTGGTTTATAATATGAATAATCGATTAATGTCATCCCTGATCAAACGTCAAACTCTCACAAATATTGTCTCCATATGAAAATCACCCATGGCTAGCCATGGTCATAGTTGGTCCTTTGGTTTATAAATTTTTGGGTAATGGTTGTCCCTTGGGTTCACCAATTCCTTTGGTTTATAATATTAAACCCTTGGGTTTATTAGTTTTTTTGGTTTATAATATTAAACCCTTGGGTTTATTAGTTTTTTTGGTTTATAATATGAATAATCGATCAATGTCATCCATGATCAAATGTCACATTCTGACAAACATTGTCTCAATATGAAAATCACTCATGGCCAACCATGGTGATAGTTGGTCGAATGTCGCATCGCGACAACAATTGTCTCAATGTTTAAATCAATTCCCTTGGGTTCACCAATTCCTTTCGTTTATAAAATTAAACCCTTGGGTTTATTAGTTCTTTTGGTTTATAATATGAATAATCGATCAATGTCATCCATCATCAAATTGTCTGAATATGAAATCAGCCATGGCCAACCATGGTCATACTTGGTCCAACTGTCAGATTGTGACAACAATTGTCTCAATGTTTAAATCAATTCCCTTGGGTTCACCAATTCCTTTGGTTTATAATTTTTTGGGTAATGATTTTCCCTTGGGTTCACCACTTGCTTTGGTTTATAACATTAAACCCTTGGGTTTATTAGTTTTTTTGGTTTATAATATGAATAATCGATCAATGTCATCCATGATCAAATGACACATTATGAGAAACATTGTCTCAAAATGAAAATCACCCATGGCCAACCATGGTCATAGTTGGTCCAACGTCGTATTGTGACAACAATTGTCTCAATGTTTAAATCAATTCCCTTGGGTTCACCAATTCCTTTTGGTTTATAAATTGTTGGGTAATGGTTGTCCCTTGGGTTCACCAATTCCTTTGGTTTATAATATTAAACCCCAGTTTTATTAATTCCCATCGTTTTTAATATTTCCCTTACCCTTATTGATCCTTAGGTTTTTAATATTTGGCAATGGTTTTCACTTGGGTTCACCAATTCTTTTGGTTTATAATATTAAACCCTTGGGTTTATTAGTTCTTTTGGTTTATAATATGAATAATCGATCAATGTCATCGACGATCAAATGTCACATTCTGACAAACATTGTCTCAATATGGATATCACCCATGGCCAACCATGGTCATAGTTGGTCGAACATCGCATTGTGACAACAATTGTCTCAATATTTAAATCAAATCCCTTGGGTTCACCAATTCCTTTGGTTTATAATATTAAACTCTTGGGGTTATTAGTTCTTTTGGTTTATAATATGAATAATCAATCAATGTCATCCATGATCAAATGTCGCATTGTGACAACAATGGTCTCAATGTTTAAATCAATTCCCTTGGGTTCACCAATTCCTTTTGGTTTATAATTTTGGGTAATGGTTATCCCTGGGGTTCACCAATTCCTTTGAAGCTGGCACATTAAAATCTTTGGGTTTATTAGCTCTTTTGGTTTATAATATGAATAATCGATCAATGTCATCCATGATCAAATGTCACATTCTCGACAAATATTGTCTCAATATGAAAATCACCCATGGCCAACCCCGTCATATTGGTCCAACGTCGCACCGTGACAACAATTCTCCTCAATGTTTAAATCAATTCCATCAAGTTCACCAATTTCTTTGGTTTATAATTTGTTGGGTGATGGTTGTCCCTTAGGTTCACCAATTCCTTTGGTTTATAATATTAAACCCTTGGGTTTATTAGTTATTTTGGTTTATAATATGAATAATCGATCAATGTCATCCATGATAAAATGTCACATTTCGACAAATATTGTCTCAATATGAAAATCGCCCATGGCCAACCATGGTCATAGTTGGTCCAATTGTGACAAAAAATGTCTCAATGTTTAAATCAATTCCCTCGGGTTCACCAATTCCTTTGGTTTATAATTTTTTGGGTAATGTTTTTCCCTTGGGTTCACCAATTCATTTGGTTTATAGTATTAAACTCTTGGGTTTTATTAATCTCTATTGTTTTTAATATTTCCCTTAGCGTTATTGATCCCTTAGGTTTTTAATATTTATCCCTTGGGTTCACTGACTCCTTTGGTTTATAATATTAAACCCTTGGGTTTAGTAGTTCTTTTGCTTTATAATGTTAATCACACATTCAGTTTATTACTCTCTTGAGTTTAAAATACTAATTCTCAGGGTTTGTTAATTTCTTATATTTTTCAGTTTAAAATATTAATTCTTAGTGTTTATTAATCTTTATTGTTTATAACATTCATCCGTTAGGTTTATGATATTTATCCCTTGGGTTCGCTAATTCCTTTGCTTTATAGCATTGAACCCTTGGGTCTATTAATTCTTTTCGTTTATAATATTAATAATCTCGTTGGTTTATTAATATCTTATGTTTAAAATACTAATTCTTATGGATTATTAATTTATTAGGTTTTTTACTTTAAAATATCAATTCTTATGGTTTATTAATCTCTTGTGTTTTTAATATTGATCCCTTATGTTTATAATATTTATCCCTTGGGTTCACTAATTCCTATGGTTTATAATATTTAAACCTTCGGTTTATGATGACATTGGGTTTTTATTATTAATTATTCCTTGGGTTTACTAATATCTTCACTTTAAAATATTAATTGTTAGGGTTTATTAATCTCTTAGGTTTTTTGTTTTTAAATATTGTTTCATATGCTTTATTACTCTCTTGAGTTTAATATTAATATTATATTAATATATATTATAAATAAATATTCACATATTTATTAATAATGATTATTAGTAATATTATAATATTATTATTAATAATATAATCAACTATGATATAATATATATTATTAATATATTATAATATATTAATACTATTATTAATATATAACCATATATGATATTAATATATAAATAAATATTAAAAATGTATATATTATATATATTATTTTTATATCAATTAATATTATTATTATATATTTCAAGTTACTTTATAATATGTTTATGGTTAATATTTTTATTATATATTATTAATACATATTATAATATTATTAATATATATATAATATTTTTGTGATTTTAATCATAATTAATATATTTAATACATTAATATTCTTATTAATATATAATATATATATTTCAAGTTAATATAATAAAATTATTATATATAAAATTTATTTATTGATATATAAATTAATGTGATGGGTAGTGGATATAGGCCTATCGGCGTATATCAACCACATTGGTAAATGTGGTTGTAAATCTGTTTTATATACACCTATCGGTGTATATCAACCACATTAGTAAATATAATGTGGTTGTGCTAGTAATATAACTATATCACTAAGAGGAATCCAAAAATAGATATGTCTATTTTATCAATAATTATTAAGTAGATGTTAGAGATTTGATTTCAAATATCCTAAAATATTATTAATAGTAATTATAATTCAAAGTTTAATATTGATCTTCAAAGTACTTATGCTTTTTTTACACTATTAATTATTTAATAATAATAATAATAATTGCCCAATAAACAATTGTCATGTAGTATTAATAAACCATGATATAAAGCCTATTTATAAGTTACTAATCATTATGTGTAATATGAAATGAGTTTATAGTTATTTAGGCATAGTATAAAGCTCATCTATAAGTTACTAATCTCCATAATAAAGAAGAGTGAATTTGGTTACTTGAAAAATCTTGTATATATATATATTTAACTCACTTATTATTTTATTAATAATAATAATAATAATAATAATTTAAAATAACATTATAATTTAGTTAAATTTTTTATAATTTTTATCTATATTTACTCATATATATTTAACATGTAAAATGTAAATGAAATGATATAAATTTTTTAATTTTTAATTTACCCTTCTTTGAAAACAACTAATATTTTTTTTTAAATAAAATAATTCATATGTATAAGTTAAATATTCAATTAAATCACATAACATATCACATATTTTTTTCTCTATACTACTCATTTCCTCTATACTACTAACTAGGTTATAAAAAAACCAAGTTCTTTATTCTAGCAATAAAATTTACAGATCTGGAAATTCTAACAATTTCATAAAAGGACAGAGAGTTCCTGTAGGAACAATATAGCACCTATCAGGAATAAACAATGCTAAATTAAATTTACTAAATCACTGTAAATTTGGGAAAAGATGAAAGTATATAGAATATACACATAAGAGTAATAATTGAAATAAAACAAAAAAAACAAGAAGATTTATACATAATTGTGGCCACTAGCTTAACTCTCCACGAAACAATTTAGTGTGATACACAGGAAATGTATATAAACTAATAAACTAGAAAACTGTGAAGCTGATACAAAATAATAATAATAAAAAACAATCTCAGCGAAGAAGAATGTCCAGGTCGGCATATACATCTCCGAGGTCGAGCCTCTTATGCACAAGCTAAATAAAATGATCCGTGCACATCCAAAATCAAACACAATATTTAGGGTGGAAGAGTATTATCATACATCCGGAAATTTGTAATAATTACAGTTTTGGAATGAGTCTATAAAAATTTGATAGACTAGTAACACTCGAGGAAACTAACAATTCCACCTAAACGAGATGGAGCAATGAGACCGAAGGATGGTTCTCTCCACGCAGACATATATCAACCTAGAATGTAAATGAAGATAAAATCATAATCAATCGGAAAGAGTGCTCTCATAGCTACCATCACTAAACGAGTAGAGAATAGGCATTACCTGGAAAAAAAGACGCAGACATGTTAGTAGGACTGTCAATAAAACTACTTATTGGAAAAATTTTACCAATAGAGGAATGTATCCAGACTAGAAAGGGTTACCTGTGAGGGAAAAGACCCTCGTTCTTTCCAAGTTAACTGCCACCAAAATCGAGATATAAGATCAACTGAATTGAAAGACAGAGGGTTCACAAATGGAAATAAAAAATAATATAAAATCTCAGGACGTCCTTGCCTAAGGATTATCGCTCAATCATGAAGAGACGAGCCATGATAATACATCGCCATCCTGAACCTAGCGCTCTAATCACATAAAACAAGCAGAGGAAGACATGCTAAGGAAACTTGCATGTGAATATTACACCTCGTTAATTATAGAATTGATTAGACGGACGCAGAGATGGTGACTGAACGAAACTAGAGGAAACATGTAAAAATGTTGGGACATGAAATTGATGTAAGGATAAACGAATCCAAATGTGGCTCAACCATAAATGCTATAAAACAAATGACACCAAGTGCAGTGGCATTGATCGAGACTTCCATAGTGACAGAGGTGTGGTAAGCTCTGGAACGAGTATGGTCTGCAAGGGATAATGAAAGGAGGGTGTGTGAAGCGCATACCTAGTGTAGTTGCCGTCGCTTATGCAAGAAGACCTGAATGATGAAAAAAAAACCCATGCGTAAATTCTATAGCAAACAGAGCCTCGAGGTAGAGAGGTAAAACAACCCAATGAGGGCCAAAGAAACTGGCGCCACACAAAAACGAAAACTTATATAACAACACTTCATTCCAGAAAAACCCTAACGCGGTGATACAATATTAACCATCCACATCGCATGATCTCAAAGAGGGAAGACATGGATCGAATAGTTGGAAGAGCAATTACGCCAGTCAGTAGACATTCAATGTGATAAGTAAAGCCATTAAATTCAAGACATTCTGGCCGTATAAATAGAAATTACCGCATATCCACAGTAGGCTGGCATGGAAAATGCCATATCAATGTGTAGGGATAGCACGTGAATGGTATGGGAAGAAACCTATCCCATCCAATACCATGAAACCAAGAAGTAGCGTGGCACCAGTGGTGGTGAAGTAATACCATGTCTCACTTACCTTATCACATAAAACCGGCTCGAGTTAGGACGTCATACGTGGAAGAAAATAGTACGTTCAATCTCCACATTAAACTCTGATACGACCCATATGTACAGAAAGAAATGCGATAATATTAACACAGATCAACAAGGAATTTGAAACTATATCATCATATGGCCATAATGACGATATAGGCACCAATACAAAAACATGTAATGTAAATCCAACCAATTCTCATAACTCAACTATAGAAAAGAGTACGTTATGGGGTAAAATCTATTCAGTTCCCGTGAATATAAATACATAGAAATGTGTTGAATGCCCAAAGGTAAAGAACATTAAAATAAAGGTCGGACATGGGTTGGTAAGTGCGACCCTTATAAAGAAGGGATTAATGTTAAATAATTCCACCATGAGTTAATAAAATTACCCTTAGATGAAAATGAATTTACAATGGAAGGGAATATATAGTGACGTTCGAGAAAATTTATTATGTGGAAAACAATTGGAATTGAAAGATGCATTAACCATTAACCAGGTCGAGTTCCAAAAGAGATGGTATGACATTCTGTAAAATTTAATATTGCACATTTTGGAATGCTAGAAAAAAAAATTTTGGTATAGGAAAAGCGAATGGGAGGTGTGACATTTTTCTTTTTGAGTAGTTTACCAAATACATGAGCATACACTTCAGAAAATTTATATCTGTAATGCTTATATAGCCCCTAATATTTACAATTTCTTCAAGTTCATAAATAATCTTCTAAGTCTGGATTCTTGACTCCTACATAATTAAGTTAATAATTTCACAGAAGCAGATTAAGGTTATAATCTTAATGGATTATGGGAGTAGTATAAATCTCTAGATTTAAACCAGCAACAGGTTTAGAGTTTCTGGATGATTTTCCCCATAATTCCTATTGCTACAACTCTACAGAAATTACGAGGATTAATTTCTTCTCAACAATTCTGTTAAATGTATGGAATATCAAATTCAGATTTAAAATAAAATAACAGCCACAGTCATAAATCACACAATACAGTAGCAAGAAATTCAACCATACACAAACATTCTAGGCATACCACTTCTGCAATTGACCAGTCCTCCCAACCTTAGAGTTCCTCTATCTCCAGAACTCACCCCCAAGCTGAGATCATCTCCAAGAACATACCAACCCCCCAATCTATTCTGGGATAGCTTATTTAAGCTTTTGCTCCCCAAAGCCTGTTTCTAATTCTGCGTCCAGAATTAGAGGATGATTTTCTTCCTGTTTGCCTAGGCTTCCCTTATTTAGGGACTTTTAAAGCTGCTTTCCGCTTTTCCCAGCTTTTTACCTCTTCCTAACTACTCTGCACCTCATTAGGGAAAACTAGATTTTTCCTCAAAAATCTAATTTAGAAATAAATTCTTTCAAGGATTTTTGAAAGATTTTTGGGGAAAGTCTTAGCCTCTTTTCACAACTCATGGATTTGGAAAGTGATCTCATAATTCTCACTTGGTCAATATGCACAGAATTATTTTATTTATTTTTCATAATTAAATACTTAATTACATCCACACAATACTTGTCCATTGGGGTCCACTCCCCTTTGGATTAAAGTTCAATGTCTAGCTTGAAGGAAACATAAAACCAGGGGTGTTACATATTCCCCCTCTGAAAGCAAAAACCGTCCTCTGTGTTGACAACTAACTACTAGAGTTCATTTTTCAAACAAATATGGATATTTTTCTGTCATCTGATCTTCTCTTTCCCATGTATCTTCTTTAGCAGTAAAGTGCTTCCACTGCACCTTTACTCTTGCTACTGTTCGGTTCCTCAATTCAATTTCTTCCCACTCCAATATTTGAAGTGGCTCTGGAAGGAAATCCCCTTCTGGTTCGACCTATATCACATTCCAATCAACAATGTGAGAACCATCATGTACATATATTTTTAATAATGAAACATGAAAAACATCATGAACTTTAACATGGGGTGGTAATGCCAGCTTATAAGCCACTGGTCCCAGCCTTTCTAACACCTCAAAAGGCCCACAATATCTAGGATCCAATTTTGCACAACTTCCAGCATAAAGTGTGCTCTTTTTGGGTTTAATACGCAAATACACATGATCACCCACTTTGAATTCCCGATGCACCCTCTTCTTATCAGCATAGTTTTTTTGTCAATCTTGTACTATCTTGATGTTTCTTTATATTTGTTTAAAAATTCTTTCCATCTCTTGTAAAGCATCTGGTCCCAACACTAGCTTATCCTCAGGTTGGCTCCAACTTAAAGGAGTACGACACTTTCTTCCATAGAGTGCCTCAAATGGACTCATTTTGATGGAGGATTGATAGCTATTATTGTAGGAAAATTCAGTTAAATGCAAGTAGTCTTCCCATTTTGATGGCCTATCCATCACATATATTCTCAACATATCCTCCAAAATCTGATTTGTTCTCTCTATTTGACCATCTATCTCAGGCTGATAGGTAGTACTAAAATTCAGCTTAGTGCCCATGCCCCCAAACAAACATTTCCAAAAGGCTGCTATGAATTTACCATCTCTATCTGAAACAATCATCTTTGGGACCCCATGTAGCCTTAATATTTCTTTTAGGAACACATCTGCTACTTGGGCTGTCCAAAATTATATTTCACAGGTATGAAGTGTGCAGCTTTTATTAAAGTGTCTACCACTACCATCACTGAGTCATGCTGGTACTTGGTTCTGGGAAATCCTGTTATGAAATCTATAGATACAGTGTCCCATTTCCATTTTGCAATTGGCAAGGGATTTAGAATACTAACAGGATGTTGATGCTCAACTTTAACTAGTTGACACTCCATGCATCTAGCTAAATATTCTGCTACATATTTTTTCATTCCTGGCCAAAACAATTTCTTTTTCAAAGCTGTTAGCATTTTCTGATATCCAGGATGTTTTGCATACGGCTATTTATGATATTCATCTAGGATTTATTTTTTCAAAGTTTCCACATTGGGGATGTACAATCTATATTTGTAGTAGATCAACCCTTTTTGGTTTTGAGTGTATTCAACCATTTCTTTCTTTAATATTTTCACTTGTAGATTCTCATAGTTTGGATCTTGGTCTACTACCTTTTTCACTAATTCTTCTAAATCAAAACTAGCACTGCTTCGAATGTTGCTTATGTTTTTGCAAGCATTTCTCCTCAGTGCATCAACAATTTGGTTTTCTTTCCCTCTGATATGTTTTATTTCTATATAAAATTCACTCAGGAAAGACAGCCATCTGGCTTGTTGAGCATTCAAATCAATTTGGGAAAAGAAGTATTTAAGACTAATATGATCAATCATCAATGTAAATTTCTTTCCAAGAAGATAGTGTTGCCACATCTTCAAGGCATGGATTACAGCAGCCAATTCCAAATCATATGCATTGTAGTTCTGTTTATGTGTCCTAAGTTTCCTAGACTCACATGCAATAACATAATTTTCCTGCAACAGAACTCCTCCCAATCCCTCTCTACAGGCATCCGTACACACAACAAATTCTTTATCAGGATCTGCAATCTTCAGTATAGGGGCTGTAGTGAGTTTTAATTTTAGTTGTTCAAAACTGTTTTGGAATTTTTCAGTCCACTCAAATTTGACACCTTTTCTTTGTAGTGAAGTTATGGGATATGCTATTGCAGAAAATCTTTCCACAAATCTTTGATAATAACCTACAATTCCCATAAATGATCTCTTCGCTGAAACATTAGTTGGCACCAGCCATTCTCTAATAGCCTTTATTTTTTCAGGGTCAACAGCCAACCCTTGTTCAGAAATAATATGTCCTAAGTATTGAATCTTGTATTTATAGAATTCACATTTACTGAATTTGGCATATAACTGGTTTTCTTTCAAATTTTGCAAAACTATCCTCAAGTGCTCTTTGTGCTCCTCCTCAATTTTTGAATAAACTAAAATGTTGTCTATGAACACTAGTACGAATTTATCCAAGTACTTGTTCAAAACATTGTTCTTTAAGCACATAAAAGTGGTAGGGGCATTTGTCAAACCAAAAGGTAGGACTACAAATTTGTAGTGACCATACCTGGTTCGAAAAGCTATTTTACTAATGTCTTCCTCCTTAATTCTGAGTTGGTGATATCGAGTCCTTAGATCAATCTTAGAAAATACTAAAGCTCCTCTTACTTGATCAAAAAGATCATCAATTTGGGGCAAAGGGTATCTGTTTTTAATTGTCAACTTATTCAGCTGACGATAGTCAATGCACATTCTAAAGGTTCCATCCTTTTTTTTCACAAACAACACCGGTGCTCCCCAAGGAGACACACTCGGTCTGATATAACCTTTATCCAGCAATTCTTGCAATTGCATTTTTAGTTCCATGAGTTCGGGGGGGGGGGCTCATCCGATAAGGGGCTCTGGAAACAAGTGTTGCTCCAGGCACCAAATCGATTGAAAATTCAATCTCTCTTTTGCGGGGAAGATGAGGAATCTCATCTGGAAAAACTTCCTTAAACTCTCTTACTACTGGCAGAATTTCCAACAGGTTTTCTTCAGGTTGCTGTTCTAATTCTTCAACATGTACTGCATATACTTGATATCCTTTCCTAGCTATTCTTTTTAATTGCAGTGCTGATATTTGTCTTACAGAGATTGGTTTTGGTTTTCCCTTGAGAATAAAAGGTTTCCGTCCCTCATCTATGCAATGCAAAGTTTTATCCCAAAAATTCATCATAGCCTTTCTCTTTTCCAACTAGTCCATTCCTATCAGCAAGTCATATGAGCCTAAGGGTAGAATGTTTAAATTTACTTCTTTTTCAAAATCATTTAGTTTAATTGTTGTTTGAGGTAACTTATGAGTTACTTTCCTCTTGGTGCCAGTGGCTAACTGGACCAACCAAGACTGCTGAAATTTTCCAGTCTTGAGATTGCATTTTTCCACAACTTGTGGACTAATGTAACTCAAAGAAGCACCCAGATCAATTAAAACCGTAACAGATTGGTCAACAATCTTACCTTCCATCTCAACCATGGTAGCTTGGTGTTCTGCTTGTCGATTCTCCAAGGCTGCACTGATAGTGGGTATATTTCTTGCTATATCATTCACTGTGGTAGCTTCTCGATCCCTCATAATCATTTGAATATTTCGGTGTGGACAATCCCTCAACAGATGAGGTTCTCCACAATCCCAACATTTCAAAGGCTCCCGCATTTTAACTATTCCTTCCTTCTTATTATCTCCATCTAGTTGTTTGGAACCAACTTGGGATTGAGCAGTTTGAATTTCTTTTGGTTTATTAAATTTTTTTTGCTAATGATCCCTACCAAAGTTCTTTAAGTAAGCTGGTTTTTGTTTCTTTCCTTTGATTTCACCTTTGTTTACCCAAACTTTCCCATGCTCACCGTTCCCTTTAAATTGCTGGTAGCATAATCTAGCTTTCCTCACTGCTTCTTCCATGGTTTTTGGATTATCAAACTTGATCTTCTCCTTGTACACAGTAGGTAAACAGTTCAAAAACCTTTGCAACTTTGCCTTCTCTTCACGAATGTAAGGGACATACCTTAACAGATTTGTAAACTTGGTGACAAACTCATTGATAGTGAGCTGTCCCAATCTGAGTTCATGGAATTCCTTTGCTTTATCATCATAATAACGTTCTTTCAAATAGCAGTTTTTAAATTTTACTTGCAAATCTTCCCAAGTCACGGTTTTTTCATCAATGGCATGGACCATTTTCGTCTCCTCCCACCACAAGGTAGCTTTACCCTGTAGCTGGTAGACAGCTAATCTGGCCTTCAGATTGCTTTCATATTCATAGACCTGGAAATACTTAATCATATTCAACAACCAGGCCTCAGCATCTTCCTCCTTCTCCCCATCATAGGAGGGAGGTTTGATCTTTCGGAATTCTCCCTGTAATTCCTTTCTTTGTTTATACTGATGTCTAGTAGTGTCGTCTTCCTCAAAATCATCAGAGAAATTTCCTTTCTTCCTCTTTCCAGAACCTTCACCTTCTTGGATGTTCCGCGAAGTCAGTTCTCTGATGAGCTTTTCCTACTCCTCACTGGCTAATGACAGTCCGTCATTCTAGCTTCTTAGCTCAGCCATCTCTTGTTGCAAACTGTGAAACATAGCCATCACAGGAGTGTTGGGATTTGGTGTATTATCTTCATCATGTAGATCAACATAAATTTCATCACCTTCAGCCATTTGAATTTTCTGTTTTAGTACCACTATACACTAAACAACACATATCAGTAACAGAAAAAAATTTCAACAAGAAATAATTTATACAGTGAGCACAACAACAGCCCAGTTTTGTCTAAGATGAGCTCTGATACCATTTGTAACGAACCTCATTCTTCACTAAATTTTTTTTCCTATTAATTCATTAATTCCGTTTGTTAGCAATAGCACATACATTCAAAAAGTTCACCCTTCATGTTGGCTATATCAGTACAATAAATTTATTTCAATAACAGTTTACATTTGTATACCTAATGGTAACATTTTTTCCAGAGTGTTAGCTTTAGACTTGTCACCTTCCTTTTAACTCCCCTTTTTAAATTAGCCCCTATATTTCTCTTGAGACTGTTAAAAGATTTTTTTCTCTATTGATTTATGGTCCCTTTTATACCCAAATGTCGATTATAGTATTTACTATAGAGTTTCCATGGTGTACATCTGTCTAACTCTTATGGATGTATAAAATTTGGTTGCACCCATACTATAAATCGTGACTATGGTCACGTTCTATCCCATTTCTATGGGAATTTTGAACCATACACCTCAACATGTGTCATTATATCATTTATCACGGTGAAATCGATCTCTCAACAATGTGTATGAAACAAATGCTCTTTTCTATTTTGTCATACATGGTATTCAAGTGACATAGTTATATATCGTTCAACCATCTTGTTGTGGATGATTTTGTCACCCCCCTAGAGACAGCGTAGAGTTGCCATAGACCAGTGCCTAGGACATCTTAATATAGCAAGGAGTCCTTTATAATTGGGTTGTCAGTCCAAGAACTCACTTACTATCTCTTGTTTAAAACAAGGAAACTAGATTTGAATGGGACAAAACTCTCTCTCAGAAGCTGATACAAAGATAAGAATAACGTAGGAACACCATGTAAAACTCCCACAAGAAAGCATCAGACATTTAAGATACTGCTTACTGCAAAGAGGGCCGATTCAAATAATATATCACAGAAATCAGATATCAAGAAGTGAGTGCAGTGAGGAAACATAAGGAGATATTACTGGCAGAAGGGCGCACCAATTTACGAATCCTTAAGCCACTAATATAGTAGAAAATATGGAAAGAGTGAACATGGAACAACATATCACTTCTAAGCCTATTTAAAGCACTTGACTAATTCCAGAAAGGGCACCACTTAAGATGAATCCTTTCTGCAAACTAGTGAGCCACTCGCATTCTAGAACATGATACAAGAAGATAATTTGCATGAAAAGAGATAATATATTAACACATAAGGAAAGTTACACACTGTGAGACATCAAAGACCAGAATCCTCAATACAGTTATAACCCCTCCTCACTGAGACCCTACGGGCTCTGAAACTTCATACAGAAATCTTACAAGATGAATACAGTAGTCTTCTCGCTGCACAGTTTGCTGACAGAAATCTGGAACCTCTACAATGCCTTTCTTTCTAGCTTTTATAGAAGAGATAGAGAATTCTAGAGGAGGCGGTAGATAGAAATCATTTAATACCTTATTTTGAATCAAATGGAGGAAAATGTTCGCGCCCACACTATGAAACGACTGAACATAATTGTTTGTACTTTACAATTTATTTCTGGAATGAATGCTGGAAATGCGAATCTATCTATACACAAGATATAAACAATAAAATATAAGAACGCTCGGCCTTTTTCTGGAGGAGGAAGACCCGCAGCAATAAAACCTTGAGGCGCCTGCTCCTGTATGTGGTACTTTCGATCTTCATATTTTGAATTCAAATTCGGAACCTCCCTCGAGATGGACTCTGAATTCATTGCTTCTTTATAAATGCTCTGTCGCTGCATTAATGTTTTCGACTGTCCAAATGTGTTCCTTTTAATTTTCTCTCTGGAGACTTCCATGGATCGAAGTACCTTTCTTTAATGGGGGTCACATCATAGTGACTTCTGGATCCTTTCCGCTAATTTTTTTCCCACCAGAGGTTCCTGCAAAAACCAAAGCTTATTGAATAAAACTGATGACACAGAAGGTGGACATAGTGAGACTGATGGAGGAGATGGCAAAGATATGAGCGGATTATATAACGACGCGGGGAGGGGAGTTTAAATGAAAACGCAAAGGTGTGACTCAGGACTAGAGTATGTGAACAACAGAGAAAACGCGCGTGACATGTAAGCATATAACGAAGAGTGGAGGGCGGGTACTGATGGCGTGGAAACTCGGAAAACTAACCCTTGGAGGAGTTACAAAGAAAGGACGTGACAAGACAGCGGAATGAAGGCTTTAAGGTGGGACCCGGAGCGCGTGTCGCAGGATCGCAAGAGGAAAAAATGCAATAACAGAAGAATGGAACAACCAAAAATCTCGCGCTTGCGCTATGCGATGGGTGTGGTGAGCGCATATCGCAAAAATGAGAAATGCGATGATGGGGAATAATGTGTGAGAGGAGCTGCACTTTTGCGATGGCGCGATTGTGAGATTTTGCGATAAACACTTAATGGGGGCGGTGTTTGGTTATATGCAAGAAGGAGGGCACGGAGCTGGGAGGCGAAGGGGGCAAGACCTTATATAATCTTTAAAAAGTGGACTTTAGCCCCTTTTAAATGTATTTCTGATGTTGGGAGAGGCGGCGGTGAAAGAGGAAAAGAGATTATATCCAAAATCCAAACGGGGGGGGGGGGCTGATTGGTACAACACATCTCATGTCAATTTATTTAGGGTAGATAGTTTGTCTGACATGTAATAAATTCTATTCTTGTTGGAATTCGATGCAAGTACTTTCAAATTAACGTTCTATTCCCTCTTGGATTCCCGAATCCAGATATGTGGTATTTTATATTGTTTTTAATGGCGAAACGTTGAGCTTGGTTAAGCACTCCTCTTTGTACTGGTACGCTTGGTAATTAACTTGGTAAGTTTGGCGTTTAATGAAAAAGGCTTGGGTCATATCACTCAAACGCTCCTCCATCCGTGTGTGGACCGCCCGATGGTTGCCACTTGGACGATTGGATGCGTTTAGGGTTTATGACTCCAAATGTTATAAAAATCACCATCTCAACCCGAGTTTATTTCTTCGCTCTCCATTCTCGGAGTGCGTTTTCTTTTGGCTTCCTTCCCCAATCACTAGAAAATTTGGCACAATTTCCGATGGCCAAATCGTCGCTATTCTGACACACAGTCGTCGCAAGAGTGACAGTTCAAGGATGGGAAAAGCGTGGTTTACCATGCCATCACAATTCCTACACATTTACAAAGTGTCGCACTATCGACACTTTTTCCGTCACTTCCAAACAAGCGTCGCTCTTCTGACATTTCCCAAACCGTCATGATTCCGACGTTTGTAAACTGTCGCACTTCCGACGGAATGTGGTCCGACGTTTTTAACGTCGCTCTTCCGACGTTTGTAAGCTGTCGCAGTTCCGACGAAATGTGGTCCGACGTTTTGAATGCCACTCTTCTGATGTTTGTAACTGTCGCAATTCCGACAAAATGTGGTTCAACGTTTTTAACGTCACTCTTCCAACATTTGTAAGCTGTCGCAATTGTGAAGAAATGTGGTCTGACGTTTTGAACGTCTCTCTTCCGACGTTTGTAAACTGTCGCAATTCCGACGAAATGTGGTCTGACAATTTTAAGCTGTCAAAATTTCGATGCTTACAAGGCATCGGTATACCGACGACAAGTTCAATTTAGAAAAAAAAATGAAACTTTAAAATAGGATAGTAAATATCCAATATTTGTTATGAATTGTGGGCGTTCCAGTGACCGTGAAATATTAATATAATAAACCACCCCGCAGCACTTCGACTATAAACAATCATTTTTTTTTTCACAAGATAAAAAACGTTGTTTTGAATATATTATATGAAGTAAAACAGTCCATGAAGTCATTACATTTTCACATCTGAAGATTGGAACCCAAATATCCATCCAGAAAAGTGGAAGTCCCACCCCAGACAATGATAGAAAAATACCCCATGTCACATACAGGGACTTGATATAAAACCTAGTAACGGTCCACATGGAGATTATTGACAATCTGAGAAAGCATCCAAATATGCCCGAGGCATCTATAAGAAAGTGAAATAGTAGTATGTAGAATAGTAAAGCAACAGATAGAGTACCGACGTCCATTGTTTCAAATACAAATTAAAGTACCCAAAATCCTTGAACAGAAAAAAATGCTAATCATGTGAGTGTCATATGTCCAAAATATAAAAAGACCATCAAACCATATCAATAAGCCAGCAACATAGACCAACATCGCTAGTTTTGAAGGCAGAGTGATAAACATTAATCATTTTTTTTTCACAAGAGAAAAAACGATGTTTTGAATATATTATATGAAGTAAAATAGTCCATGAAGTCATTACATTTTCACATCTAAAAATTGGAACCCAAATATCCATCCAGAAAAATGGAAGTCCCACCCCAGAAGATGATAGAAAAATACCCCATGTCACATACAGGGACTTGATATAAAACCCAGTAATGGTCCACATGGAGATTATCGACAATATGAGAAAGCATCCAAATATGCCCGAGGCATCTATAAGAAAGTGAAATAGCAGTATGTAGAATAGTAAAGCAACAGATAGAGTACCAACGTCCATTATTCCAAATACAAATTAAAGTACCCAAAATTCTTGAATAGAGAAAAATGCTAATCATGTGAGGAGTGTGATACGTCCAAAATATAAAAAGACCATCAGAGCATATCAATAAACCAGCATAGCTAGTTTTGAAGGCAGAGTGATAAACATTAATCATTTTTTTTTCACAAGAGAAAAAACGTTGTTTTGAATATATTATATGAAGTAAAACAGTCCATGAAGTCATTACATTTTCACATCTGAAGATTTGAACCCAAATATCCATCCAGAAAAGTGGAAGTCCCACCCCAGACAATGATAGAAAAATACCCCATGTCACATATAGGGACATGATATAAAACCCAGTAACGGTCCACATGGAGATTATCGACAATCTGAGAAAGCATCCAAATATGCTCGAGGCATCTATAAGAAAGTGATATAGTAGTGTGTAGAATAGTAAAGCAACAGATAGAGTACCGACGTCCATTGTTCCAAATACAAATTAAAGTACCGAAAATCCTTGAATAGAGAAAAACGCTAATCATGTGAGGAGTATTGGTAACCATCTCCGAGATGTAAGGTTCAAGCTCGCTTGTTTCCATTAGTAGCACGCTATAGCATCCACCCTGTTCATAGAAAAAATGTTCCTGTAGATATACAGAGAAAGAGTATAATATGTATACCATATAAACATGGCTCTGTATTTCAAAAAACAGGTTTAAAATAGAAACAGGGCAACATTTTTTTTTCCAATTGTTATGAACATAATTCGACCATGAAATATTAATATAATAAACCACCCCGCAGTGCTTCGACTATAAACAATCATATAAACATGGCTCTGTATTTCAAAAAACAGGATTAAAATAGAAACAGGGCAACACTTTTTTTCTACGTAAAGTTAATCTATTAACAATGGGAATAAAATTACACCGAAGTCAAAAACATTGCCCAGACTCATGGAAAATTTGTCATAAAAAAATCAAAAAATTAAGAAGACTGCCCTCAAACGGGGAATCCAGTCTTGAATGTTTACAGAATTCAGAAATATTATAGAGGTTCAGTACAGTAATATAATCTAAAAGCAGCTGAATTATGTGGGCCGCGAAGTAAGAAAAACAAATTAACCAAACTACTCCTCCGGCTCCTCGACGATTCCGCACCATCCTTCGGAAGGTCCAGGATCACTAGGTGCTACCTCCACAGTCATGCCACCGCTCCCCTCCTGAAGGCCCAAATGCTAGCTGGCTTTTTCTGAGCTTATTCTTGCCGGACGGGTGCATTGTTCTTCCATCTGGGCCTCCTCCCGGAAAACCACAGTAATTGTCACTATGATGCGTGGGCGGTTCAGAGAGTAATTAAAGGAAAAATGCGCAGTGCACGTCGTGGGAGAAAGTGAAGCGCTGGGGAAATGTGGAGCAGGGGAGCCCATACGGTGGCCAGATCCTACAACCCGACCCCGTCCACTTCTAGTATCTGGATAGCGCCTGCGTGATAATCACTGGACTTAGAAGACGACTCAGTTGAGGGGCTGGAGGGAGTGCGCAGAGGTTGACCTCTAGTGCTCCCCCTGCGGCAACGCATCCTATGACGCAGGTGAGGCATGGGTGCAGTCTCAGCAGTGGGCACAAGAGGAGACGGAGAAGCAGAATTCCAAGAAACAGAGGAAGACAGAAAAAGACCAGACCAAGAGAAATGCAGATATGCAGCAAGGTCTAAGAAGCTGTTCAGCTAGCCACTTCTCCTTCTCGTCATAGTGAGCAGGCAGTGTAACCCAGCAACCGGCTCGTCTGAAAAACCATAACGAAATTCCATTTTATCAATGCAATGCAATCGAAGGACACTCGTCATAATTAATCTCTGATCATTAATGAGAGCCGAAGGCCGGATCATATTGGAGCATGCAGAATCGCTAACGGGATTGGAGGTTCAATCTTGAACAGTGTTAAAATTTAATGCGATTTGATGTGAAAACCTTGGAACTTAATTGAACAACGTTAAATCTTAATGCAATTGATATGAAATCACCACATCCATGTCCCATCACCTTAAACGCCATCGAATGCACCCACAGCAGGGAGCAGGGAAAGTTTTAATTGAGGACACGTGGCAGAAATTGATTGGAGCGGATCTTTGTTTGGGCCGCTCGAGCAGTGGAAATCCGGACCCGAAAAAGATTAGGGTGAATTTGATAAGAAATTCACATCACAACTCTCCCTCCGCACGCCAGCCCAACTTCGGACCCGAAAAATATTAGGGCGGAATTCATTTGGTTTTCACGTCACAAAATTGGCCGACGTCAGCAGGCTATTTTGGAACGCGAATTTGGTTTTAATTATGGTTTATCGTCGTTTAAAGTCCGGTGGGCTCGACTTAAGAACAATTTTGTTTGATCCCATCTTATAAAATTTGTGTTAGTTTTCTTTCATAATACACATATTTATAATAAATCATGGGAATACCACACTAAACATGTGGAAAATTTATATAAATTATTGAGAACAATCATTTTTATGTAAAAATATCCAAATGTGCTTTTGGGAAATAAGAATTCGAGTATTTGGTTCATATTGTTTTAAAGGAAGGAGGGAAGTTGGAGCCTCAAAAGATGCAAGCTATTACAAAATGACCTATTCCTAAGAAAATCAAGGTTCTTAGAAGATTTTTTAGACTTACATGATCAGTATGTTGATAATTATGATAATTTCACAAAACAATCACTAGCTATTTTGAGGGATGAGATATTAGAACTTCAGCTTGATGAGGATCTTTTAAGAGCTTTATTTCTTCTTTTGAATCAAGAAAATATTCTCCCAAACTGAAAATATGTGTTCTTGAGATAATTTTCGAAAACTATGAAAATGAAATTAAACTTTTGCATTCTCAAATTCAGTCATACAATTTCCGAAATCCTAAAGAATTCTTTGAAAATTTTCCTTCTCCTAAGCAAGAGGAAATTGTACTATCTTTTGACTTGCATATTGAGGATGATTATTCTCTAAAACACAAGACAGAAGAAATAGTTTCAAGGCTTAATATTTAGAATACAACTGAGCAACCAGTCATTGAAGGCCTAGAAGTAAATAACATACATCATACTTTTATTGATCCTATATCAGATTATATGGAGAATATTTTTAGCCCAAATCTACAAACATGTTTTCTCTATAAGGATCAAATACATCAAAAGTTGCCTTTACACATCATATCATTTATTATAAAGGCACATGATCATAATATACTTCCAATTTTGATCACAAGCAATCAAGTTATCCATTTATTGTTACATCTACTTGATTGGCTTCATTGGCATTTTTGTATTACCTGATTCAATAAGATTTTTGTATTGGAAAAACCTAAGTACTTGAAGTCATTCTTCATAACATTCACTCATTTCTAAACATCTTTTCCTAAGTAAAATCCCATTTTACTTAGGAAAATTATGCATTATTTCATAAAAAACCCTCAAAATCACATTTTATTCTAAGTCTAAGTGATGAAGTGATTATAATGCAATTTGCTTTCAAATCTTCACTTTTTTAGTTATATTAATGTATTTTGAGTTTACATTGTCCCCTTGTCATATTAACATTGATTTTATGTATTAAATCCTTACAAAAATAACCTTCTCCTATTATATATAACTCCTTTTTATATAATATCCCCAAAAACCCATTAATAAATTTTAGCCAAAGTTATTTATTCCCACATGTTTAAATAAAAACCCACTTTATGCCCCCTTTGGCTAAATATATCGTAATATTAAATTCCGCCCCCTATGGTAATTAGATTAATCTGATTTAATTATCATATAATAAAATTATATTGAAAAAATAATTAAAACATGTTTTATTACGTGTTTTAATACAAAAATAATTCTTCCCCTATGTATTTTAATCCCTCGACTCCCTTTCCCAAGGTTAAAACTATAAACCCTTTGTAAAATCCCCAATACCTCCCTTAACTGCTAACCTTGGTTAAATCATTTCCTGATCACTTTCTTACATTTTTATAAACAAATTGATTAATCCTCACGATTAATTAACTTCGCCAATCAGATTCCCCCCGATGAGATTAATTAACGTTTAATTGCGTCGGGCCCTCCATATTAAATCCCCGTCACTTCCACGTCCCCATCGCCATTCGATCAACCCATATGAGATCAACGGTTATTAAAGATAGCGCTAGCCATCCGCGTCCGAACAATAACGCGCGATGGCCCGACAGTTTTCAAACAGTGCCATGCCACACGTCAATCATTCTATGGAATCGCTCGACCTCCGCCCAAAACCACTTTTCCCCAAAAGCGGTGCGATGGAAACTGCTTACCACTTGCCTCTCGTGACTCATCCTCCGTACTTGCTAACGTCATCCATTAAATAAATAAATAAAACCCCGTCACCCTTTGAACTTTGTGAATAAAACAATTTTTCCCGTGTCATTTTCATTATTCTGTGAACGACCAAAGTCTCATGCAGAGAATTTCAAAAACAAACTGTCAAGTGCCATCAACTGTATTTTGTTGAAGACAATTGCATACTAGTAATCCAGAGTTCGTACGCCATAGCCTGTACCTGTTTAATCACTGTTTATCTCCTAAAAATAGGTATTCACCCCAATTCCCGTTAAAACTCTGTGAGATCCTAGCTTTTGTTTTAAATTCCACACGAAAGACAGAAACAGAGTTCAATTTGGTCTTGTTCAATCACCAGAATTGTAAATTGCATTCCCAAAACTTGTAATTGTGTTTGTTCTTCACAAAAACCCGAAATTCATTTATGAGTCCACAAGAACCAGAAATGGAGGTTCCAGTGACTCTGAACGTCACACCTTTGAATGCCCCTCACAGATATTTAGACTATCTGCCCCTAGCAGATAGATATTTTCAAATTAAAGACCTCCTTCTTAGTGATAATCCTCTTCGAACCTTTTGTTGCTGCAGAGATAACTTTATAAATAGTTCTGATATTATTGGATTATGGGAATCCAATCTCCCCATGTATCTTCTCCCCTCAGTCCATATTTTTCCTGAGTTAATTCATTATTTCCATGCAAACTATGACCCCAATCAAAGAGCAGTTTTGTCCCTGCGTCAGAACATCCTTTTCCCAATCACTACTCAGTCGATAAATGAAATGCTGCAATTTCAACCATGTCAAGCCCTCACTCCCCTGTCCATGGGAGAATTACTTGAAAATTCTGCCAATTTGTCACATGAAGAGTTAAATCGCATTTGTCAAATCTTCACGTTACCAGAGCATCAGCCCAAAGGCCCTCCCCCCTATTGTTATACTTTTTTCACTGATGTGGGCAAGCTTATTCTGAATATGATATCCTTTATCATGGGTTTCAATACTAGTGAATATGTTGATCTATTAACCCTAGTATTATTGTCTATATTTACCCCTAGACAGTCCCTTGCTGTCAAGTATGATTTTGCATCCTACATTGCTGATAAAATCCATGATCAGTTCATGAGATTTGAGAATGAAAAAGTGTTCAAATATTCTTCTGTTATATATCATCTCATGATTTATTACCAATCAGAGAGTTTCCCTTTCCATGTTCAGAAACTTGATGCCAAAGGAAATCCTACGTCTGTGATATTTTGGTCTGCCATCACCCATAATTCCTCTGATTCTCCTTACTCCTATAATGAGTTTATTGACCTATTTGTACACCCTACAACCACTTTGTTAACAAGAGTTTCCCCTCCTAGAGTCAATAATGAAATCAATAAAATTCTACAGCTCTCAAAACAATATAGGGTAGGTGGCTGGTACTTGTATCAAAATCACATTGAGATCAGAATATATGGATGTGAATTGTGCCCATTCAAGTTGCCCAAATATTTCCCCATGAGACTCTTTGAACTAGAGTATTTCAGGCATATGATTAACTCAGATATAGTTCATTTCTACAATGCAAAGAAAAAGGCTCAACTTAGGATCAAAATTCAATTAGGTCCCTTTGTTTGTAACTCTAGAGATGTTGGAAAGGAAGGAGAAAGAATCTTAGAAGACTATCTCAGATTACAAAAAAAAAATTATTGGGGGCCTTATGACCTAAATAGCTTTATCTATGATAGAAGAATGAAAAATAAACTATCACCATACATTCATCACAAAATTCCAGAAATTGAACAATATGCCAATATGGATGAATGGATGAAAGGAACATTGGTAGAACAGGATAGTGAGCAGGTCAATGTTGAAAAATGTAATGAAATACCTTGAGAAAATACTTGACCTGGACTCTTTTGGACAGGTGCAGATACCAGGTATTGGTCCTTCTTCTGCAGGGACTTTTCAACAAAGTTTATAGGAGATCAGTGCATTGGCCACAGTACAATCTAAAGGAAAAGAAAAGGAGTCTGACATACAAGTATTTGAAAAATTCACAATGACAGAGCAACCTGAGACTTCTAAAGAACAGGTTCAAGTACAAATTCCTCCTATTCAGATCAATGAGCCAAAAATTTCAATTTTACAAACTCCTATCAATATAGAAAAAGGCAAGAAGAGAGATGTTGAAGTTGCTACCCCTGTTGGTGGATCTTCAGAACAGCCTCATGCTAAAAGAAAAAAATTAAATCCTCTTCCAGAAGTAAATTTTGTTTAGGAAATTCCTGATAGCCAGAGAGAAGATTTGGATAGTAAGCAAATAGGTACAGTCAGTGGGGCATCCACTACTTTATAGAGAAAAGAGCTGCAAAAGCAACAGAGTATAGAAATATCTTCTTTCAAACCACTAGTTAAAGATTCAGGTGATATAAAGAAAACCTTTATCAATATAAAAGCCATGAATGATCCACTAAGACTCCAGGTTTACAATCAGTATTTGAAGATGGCTCCTAAGAATCAAGAAAGATTGATGTCAACTTATGACATTCAGCAAGGAAAAATGATAATGAGTCACTTCAAACCAAAAGTGCAGCAGCCTCAAACAACTGCAGATTATATTAGAACAAATTTTGAAGTCTTAGCAAAGGATATTCATCCTTTAGATCAGATTGAGTTACATAAGCAGACTGGTGAAATGATCTATTCTACTCTGACCGATAAAGCAATGGCAACTCAAAAGTTGCAGGATTCTTTGGAGAACACTAATGCACAATTGCAGCTTGAAAAAGCCTCTTCTCAAGCCAAAGACAACAGGATAAAGACATTGGAGGAAATAATCATTGGATTGGGTCACAATCCTAAAGATGTCAAAGGTATAGAGGCCCTAATCAAGAAAAAAGATGATAATATTGCAGCTTTGAGAATGCAGTTGAAATTGCCAGCATCAAGACATTCACAAACTGAAGAGATGATAAAGAAAAATTCTGAAGAAGAAATGATGGACTTGCTTTTGAAACTGAATGAGCAACTAAATGAAACAAAAAAAGAGCTTGAACAGGCATTAAAGAACAAGCAGTCTACTATTCCAGCATCAACAACAGAGGCAATTACAGGTATAGGTACATCCATAACAGGTCATTCAATAGAGCTATCACAGGTAAATACTTTCAATTTGAGTTCTGAGGAATTAATAAAGTCAATGAATGAATTGAAACTTCAAGTAAAAGAACTCCAGCACACAAAGTTACAGCTTACTAATTTAGAACAAAGATATGATCTCTCAAAAATGAGTGTTGCTGATAAAACAAGAGAGGTCAAAAGATTAGAAAAATTGGTTAAAGCATTGGAAAAGGATCTCACATTAGAGAAACCTTTAAAGGAAATAAATGAAATTCTTTGGGACAACATTATCCAATCAATAAAGGATGCTTGGTCTTCAATTCATATTATGTATGAACAGAATGATTTAGTCAAATTGGCTATAGAAGAAGTTCAAAGTACAAGAGAAGAATTGGGAAATAAGCCTTAGGAAGCCAATCAACTCATATAGTTTCTAAACACTCAAACCAGACACCAACTTACAGAACTTGGTATTCAGGACATGACCGGAACAATTTTGGAAATAAAAAGAGTTTTTACTAAGAGAACCCTTATGCAAAATCTAGAACGAAGGTGCTCAGATATGCAAGAAGAAATCATTGCCTTCAGAGAAAGATTTGATATTTTGTTGAAAAAAGGATTTCTCAGTCCTATAGTTTCAGAGGATAAACTAATGGACCTTGAAAGCTATGTTGAAAAATTGGACAAGTATGCTGACAATCAGGCCAATTCTTCAACCAGTACATCAGAAGCAGCATTGCCAACAGGAGAAAATCTTCATGACAGATTGGAAAATTTATTTTATCTTGAGCATGAAGTAAAGAATTTGTTTCCAATTCAGCCTACCTTTTTCAGATATACTGAGGCTGATGAAACATTGAGAAAACTTCAACGGACCAGAATACCAGAAGATAAATGGTGGGAAGAACTGTTGGAAATTTTGTAAAATTTATCCTTATATGAAATTTTGCCTATTTACTTTGATTTTATTACATCCTGCCACAAGCCTAAATGTTTTATGATTATCCAAAGACTCTTGGAAAATAATGCTTTCCAAAAATGATGAATATTCTTTAGTATCCAACGAATCATGTGATTTTTTGCTTGGAAATCCATTTCCATTTTACTATAGGGATGCCTCCTTTTCTTTTCCTTTCCTTCTAGATAAAATGAAAGCATTTTTTTCTAATATTTCCCAAGATACCAACAAGAATATAAGCTAGGGAATGCCAATATCCTGGTATGGACACTACTAAGGTTAATGTGCCACCCAAGGATAACCATATTGTGATTATTTTTCCCAATTTTTGATATGGAAAGAACCAATCTCCATACCTATAGTCATTAAATCTTAACATAAATCCCAAGTATTTGAAATGGGTGCACTTGGTTGATTGTTTTTGCTAACATATCTTCCAAATCATTGAAAGTGATGGTAGACTTGAGTAGGTTTACTTATATTCCAAATGAAACCCAAAATGATTTTAGAGCTCTAATGAGTCTTCACATACTAGTCCTATCTACTATATCCTGCAAGAAATGGGATAACATCGTCCACCAACAGAAGGTGTGTAGACAATAGCATATGTAAATGTGTGAGTGATCAAAATAGTAGCATTTCTTAATTTATTTAGGCATGTATCTCTTGTTTTTCATCTTCCACATTCAAAAATTAATCACGGATTTGGGTGTTGATTCCATGTGTATTCTAAATGGATTGGTATCCATACCTTTCCAGATGCCCCCACACCTGCGACCGGGTAAATTTTATTTTTTTAACATACTAGTTAAATAAATATTGTTGTAATATATTTTCTAATCTCTCTCTCTCTCTCTCTCTCTCTCTCACTCTCTCTCTCTCTCTATATATATATATATATATATATTATTTTATATATAATTTGTTTTATTCTAAGTCATAGGAATAGCCACTATAACTTTAACACCCAATTACTACAACTAGATACAAGCAATAGTTTTATGTAACCATTGTTGCAACCTTAAGTTACTGTTTTTGTTCCATTACTCAAATAAAATAATTCTCGTATAAAGGTTGTTGTCGTGTCTCTATGTGTAAACTTCAATATTTACAAGGACTTGTTACTTATAATTATCTCTTAATATATATACTTTCTTTCATAAATAATATTTTTTATTCTAAGTCGCGGATATCGTATCCCCAAGTCACAACTCCTACAACATCAAGCCATAGTTGGCACAAATTTAACGCATAGTTACTACAAATAGATACAAGAAAATGTTCTATGGAACCATTGTTACAACCTTAAGTTACACCTATTGTTCCCTTATTCAAATAAAATAATTCTCGTATAAAGATTGTTACCGTGTATCGATGCCTCAACTTCAATATTGACAAGTATTTTTCAGGTATAATAATCTCTTAATATATATATATATAATGTGTTTTATTATAAGTCACAAATGTTGCATCCCCAAGTCACAACTTCTGCAAATTGAAGCCATAGTTGTTGCAACTTTAATCCATAGTTACTGCAGTCGGATACAAGTAATTGTTTTATGGAACCATTGTTGCAACCTTAAGTTACAACTACTATTCCCTTACTCAAATAAAATAATTCTCGTATAAAGGTTGTTGTCATGTATTTGTGCCTCGACTTCAATATTTATAAGGACTTGTTAGGTATAATGGTCTCTTAATTCCCCATTGTTTTCAAAGTGAATATGGTTGATTGTAAATCCCACCATTTTCCTCTCACCGTACTTTCCACTATCTTATAAATTAGTTGTGGGGAAGGGATTATGTCACTCTTGGAACTTCCACATAATCCAGAAATTTAATTCGACATTTAAAATTCCTGCAAGTTTTTTTTGTAGATGGCCGCAACCATATTTCTGTATAGGATTGTATTTAAACACAACAACCAGCATTAACGCAATTCACGAACCAGAAATTAAACAAACAGAAATTTACCCCCCAGTTTTGTAAATTCAAAAGGAGGACACATGGAGCGTTAATATTGGATCGCATCAAATTGAAGGGAATTTGAAAACCTAAAAACCAGACCCGATTTTTTTATAAGGCACATTGGATTGAGAATTCAAATTACAAATTAGGCAGACGTTAGCATCCAATTTTGGAACACGAATTTGGTTTGAAATTCAATCTATTCATACTTTTTAAGTCCAACGGAAAGTGTTCTTTAATGTTTTAATAATTTAATTTTTCATATGCGAAATGAAAGGTGGGCCATAGAATTTAGTTTTAATTTTATTTTTTTTAAAAGAGGGTTTATTATAATATGTTTTATATGTTACGGCGTATAAAAATAAAAAGGACAAAAAAGCTTGGTAGTTTTTTTTATAGACAATACGTAAATATTTTATTACACAGCAGTGTGTAAAAAGTGAAAGACTGAGTGTAACTTTTTAAGTGTGTATGCACAGCAGTGCAAAAGTGAAAAACACAGCAGAGTGTTTTAGAGACAGAGTATCTTTGTTTTGAACAGACAGTGGGTTGGTTTTATGCATTGTGTTTTGTAGAAGTCATAATTTTGTAATCCCTCTCAGTGAGGAAGAAGTGTAATATTTTTTTTTTGAGTTATTGAAGGGAATAGAAGTTTGTTTTCAAAGCATTGAAACTCTGTCTCCTGTCAAAGAAATTTTTATTTTCTCTGTGTTAAAAGAAGGGGGATTTATTCTCCATTCATTGTTCTGGAATTTTTCAACATTCCAACATGTGCAAGAACAACAGATGTTGTGGTTCCATCCCCAGCTAAATAATTTGTCTTTTCTGCAGCTTGCCTTACCAACCTGGCCCTAATATTTTCAGCTAGGTCCTCTAATTCAACCAATAAAAAGGCCAAAACCATAACATTGAGATACATTTCATTACACTGTCAATAACAATAAAATTTGACTCAGCCATAACTCTTTCCTTTTATTGTTGTGAAAAGCTTTATGCATTAATCTAATGTGGCTAGTCCATAGGCCAAGTAGACCACTGGGTAAAAAATATGTTTCCTTTCACCTTTGAGTTTTCAAATTATGCCTACCAAATCTAAGACATTTAAGAGGGGGAACTAATACAACGTTAAAAAGAAAACCAGAGCACACATCTACAAATTACCTCCTTAGCTATTGTCACACCATCATTAACTATTTTCGGAGAACCATGCTTTCTCTCCAAGACAACATTTTTCCCTTCGCCCCAAGGGTGACTCCAACAAGATCAGCAAGTTTGTTCACACCGTCTGCAAGACAAATTGACAATGCTTTCAGTAAGTGTGCAATTGAATGCCAGACCATATGCCAAAACAACCCTCCATGAAAAATTAAAATAACACATTAAAATCGAATATATGTGGACAAGGAAAGATCCACCGCAGTGAAGTTTCACGTGCAGGTGACCTTCCTTTAAACATAATTTTTTCTCTGACCTGCAATTTTTTTGTCACTGAGCCATCCTTGTTGAAGTACAACTCCTTTTCCATAGCTCTTGTATTAACTACCTTCTCTCCGTCGCGTAATCTCAGAGTCCCTCTTCTGCTTGAGCGATTAAAGGAAATGGGTGAAAAAACTGAAAGAGAAGACAATTGTCTGCCATAATTATCAAACATTGCACCCAACTTCTTCCCCTTTCCATTGTTACCCAATGAGGTAGATGTGGCAATTCTTGTCATACTGCCCAAAGCAGAGGCCATATTCTCTTATCCTGAATATAGAATTACAATATGTTCATATTATTATGAAACTTAAAAAACATGACTCCCATTGCTAAAAACCACTTTTAAGTTGTAACAGGCAAACTAAACAACTATCGCAACTTTTGGAAACTTCTGGAGCATTAAGAGAGAAACAACCAAAGATAAATACAACCACAATACTCATTTTAATGAGACCAGACTATATATTTTCATTAATATAATAGAAATAAATCACGACTATATTAAGGCCAGCACAAAACAATCTTTAACCAGTGTCTCTCGCGGCCTTCAGGTTGCCATGCTAGAGGTTGCATATTTTTAGTTTAAATTCTTGACCTCTCGTGCCCATCTATGAATGCATACAATGGGATATATACATCAAATGCTCCTTTATATCTCCAAAAACAAACTTCGTACTACAAGAGCACCAGTATTGATGGATCACCCCACACCATCCCACCCACTAGAAACGGTGAAAAAGGAAACCCGAGAAAACTTCTGAAATATCTCAAGATGACTATATGGGTGGTTCTTATGAATCAAACAACCATTCAGGACATGCTCATCAATCCAAACCATGAGTATTATGTGACGATATTCAATCAGGCACTGAATCGGATTTATGAAGCTATGTTAGAGAAACCCTAAACTCTCACTGAAAATAGGTGAAATGTGGCACCACTCAGAGATTGACATGTGCCAATTGGTACAAGTGGTAGAAAATTGGCATGCTTAAACAATGAGGTGATGCAGGAATGACATGAGGGAGAAAATATCAGAAAAGCCCCAAATCTGGAGAACTAAAGCTCATCACCAACCTGACATTGACAACTTTACATGATGTAACCTATGAAATCGTAAATGGAGAAAACATAGTAAAAATAAAGTAACCCATGTAAAAATAAATTCGGATTCATCCTGGGAGTGGTAATGGGAGAAATCATAGTGAACAACAGGAAACATGTAGAGTTTCTTACAATCAAATAGATGAAAAAACACATACAAAAAACCTAGATAATAATCATGAACAATCTTAATATTGAATTATGAACTATAAAGGAACTTACAAAATTTGACATTACGAACCTGGTCAAGCGCACAAGCAAAAATATCCTGGACATGACCCTGGTTGACAAGTTGTATTGCTCATGATGCAAGAGGATTTGTACCTGCACTGCCAAGTCAATCAAAATCCATCATTATCTATACAATAAATATAAGTAATTGATGTAGTATTTTTTACTCTAAGATGCATTCTTATGATAATGTTAGAACATATGTTGAAAATGTCAAAACATACTTGAATAAGCTCCTCTTCGTTTCAAGAACAATTTATTGGAGTCGCATGAACGTGGAACAAGCCTCCCACGATCTGAAAGAGTAGCAATTAAGTCAACAGTGACTTTTTTGTTGCTACGCTGGATCAAGGGAGGTTTGCTCCAAGATTAAATCGCTCCAATAAATTATTCTCTACTAAACAGGGCCAACCACGTGAAGGTGGAAGCTCTTATGGCCCCTCCCCCCCCCCTCACATCACTCTCAATTCCCTAATACCCAATCTATATTTCATTTTTTACTTTCATGAGCATAAAAAAAAATATTCAATAACTAATAAAAAAACAATTCAACAAAAAGTATGTAAGGAAACATTGCAATTAATGCTTGACATAAAAATAGTATGATAAATGAGTTTTTTATATAACGCAAAAAACGTTCCAAGTATGGTAACGTTTGTCTTATAATAATACAACATTTTACATTATCAAATTTTCTTTTTCTTCTTCCTATTTCTAAAGCTCCTAATTACATCATCAATATCATCATGCTTTGCTCCTGTTTTGTGCCTTTCGACCCGCACTGCTGACCTAGTTGCGTAGTCATGATGTCTGGTCTCATCCAGTGACGGGGCATCGCCTACAAAAACAGATAATATTAAATTTTAATTGTCAGTTTTTATATATCATTGAACTAGTTCAGTAATATTAATAAAAAAAATTGAAATGAGATTATTTACCTGGTGCACCAGTTGTCGCCGCTGACCTAGTTGCGTAGTCACGATGTCTGGTCTCATCCAGTGACGGGGCATCGCCTACAAAAACAGATAATATTAAATTTTAATTGTCAGCTTTTAAATATCATTGAACTAGTTCGGTAATATTAATAAAAAAAAATTGCAATGAGATTATTTACCTGGTGCACCAGTTGTCGCCGCTGACCTAGTTGCGTAGTCACGATGTCTGGTCTCATCCAGTGACGGGGCATCGCCTACAAAAACAGATAATATTAAATTTTAATTGTCGGTTTTTAAATATCATTGAACTAGTTCGGTAATATTAATAAAAAAAATTGCAATGAGATTATTTACCTGGTGCACCAGTTGTCGCCGTTGGGACTGTTGCTCTGTCTTCCTCTCTGGTGGTAAGATCCTCAAGGGAAACATTCTCTGTCATTTAAACAAAAAAAGTTATAAGGACAACCATCAAGGTATAATTAGAAAAAATTATAAGTGGAAATTAATTACCGTCACGGCCCTCACTGATAGTAGCATTGTCGGCCTGGTCCCCACTATAATGATCAGGTTGCACGTGAGGATCATCTACATCTGGCTCTAAAACTGGGTTATTTGCCTCGTCGGTAGTGCTGCTCCCCTGATTTAAACAAAGTTGTTAGACATTAAATTTATGGACGAAAACAAACATATTGAAAGGTTAATGTTTTACCTTATCAGGCATTCTGGATCTTGGGACTTGCCCCAAGCTTCTGCGACGTTCAACTACAGCTTGATAGCCGAAATGGAAAGTGATATTTTTATCTTCCTCTGTAGTTTATGTTTCTAAGTCATCACTCTACATTACATATGATTGTGTATTTTTAATCATATTTGATAGGATTAAAAAAAATTTGGAACGTGATACAATTAATTATAAGATGTTTAGCTACTTAATTACAATTCTTGTAGCTAATTTCAAGTAGCTGCCCTGGCCTAGCTTGTGATGGCCCTTTTTTTCAATCCTAGCTTTGGTTGCCTTTGAGGTGTCAGGCAACCTAGCATCAAAATATTGAAGTCAGATATGACGTAGCACACTTTTATTTTAGACATAGAGAAAATTAAGGCTGTTGAATTAAAGTTGTAATTTACCTTGCGGGTCCAGCTGGCATTTTTCCTTCTTTCTTTGGCCTTTTCTCTTTTCTATCGTGGATGAGTGCTCTCCACTCACTCTCTGGAACTGCGAGAGGATGCTCATATCTAGGGTTAAATTGCAATTGCGTCCTATAGGTGTCCCTGGTATATTTCAAATATTTGCGGAAGTACCTAAGCCACCATGATTTGGCTAAATGTGCTTAACCTAAAAGGGCTTCTAGATAATCTAGAAGTCTGCTTTTTCTGTGCTGAAATTTCGAATTCATCTCAAAGTGACATCTGCTAAAATTTATTAATGCATATTGCTCTAAAACCTCGTAGAACCTATTGTTTCCTCATAAGGTAAAGGAAGAAGATATTATCATTAATTTAAAAATAAAAATCGTGATAAATATGTTTTAGATAAAGTACATGAAATAGTTAAAATATTAAAATTTACCTGGGAGTTGTACATGCTTTATAGGGACACCTTCATCGTTCACCAACAACGTGCCATTAATGGTCTCTGTGGAGCTGACACGTGTAGCTCCAGGAAACGCAATAATGTAGTTGGCCATATCAGCCTCATCATTGCCAACACGTTCAGCAGTTGGCTGGGTGTCAGCTTGGGCAGGGTGTGTTTCTTGGCTAGCACCTAAAGGAGTAGAAGGTGTATGAGAGGGTTGTTGGGAAATCTCTTGCCCTTGTGTCCCACTACCACCAACACCGGGTTCAGCAAGTGCCAGAAAATGCTACATACAAAAGAAATTTTTGTTATTTTAGTCAATGTAAAAATTAAAAATTAAACTATCACAATTCATCTCATGTAGAACAAAAAAAATATCCTTTTGAATTTTTATTATTACATGATATCTTTCTAGCTGGCTCATAAGATGTTTTATCCTCTCTTCTGTTTCAGGTGTTTGAGGCGCGTCTATCAAAGTATTAAATTCTGACCATGCATCTCGTGCCTTTTTTCACAACAAGAACACTGGAGATAGGGATGAAGAAAGCTCTTCCTCAAAGAGGGAATCATCAGGTGTACCATGGCTAGGTGTCTGCATATTTGAAAAAAATTAATATTATTTCAATTATGTAAATAACTAAAATACCTGAAGATAGAGCAATGCTGGCACTTTACATGTTCTTCCGCTAGCCTCTTTCCGTGATCATCCCATCTCGGGGTTTTTCCTGCACTGCTCTGATCAGTCTGCCAAATTGCAATAAAATTATAAATGTAAAAACTTGAAAACAATATCTAACTTGAAAACACAAAACGAAAACTGAAATAATTTCTAATAAGACACTGGAAGACAAAGTTAGAGTTTCAAATATGCCTTACATTGAATTCAGTCCTGGAAACATGTCATTGCACATTAAGGCACCCAAACAAGAGATGAGTTGACAATGAAGACCTTATTGAATATATTGTTGGAGCAACTTCTAATAAACTTGTTGTGAAGACCTTGAGGATATTTTTGGAGCAACATTGTTGAAGCTGATGGTATAGCATTGTTGGAGACGATATTGAAGGGCATTGAAGTGAAGATTTTGGAGCAACTATTGAAAAATCCTTAGAGCATTTAAGTAAGGCACTTTCTATCTTCCAACACCTTTTTCCTTTCAATATCCTTTAAACTATTTTGTTGATATTTAATGTTTGAAATCACATTACAATTCCTTGATTATATGTGTTTGGGGACTCTCCCTTTGAAATTACCCAAAAATACCCTGGCAATTTTATCTTCAAGATGCATGTCTGACCCTATTGTTCAATATTTTGATTGATAGTAGTAAACATAGAGCGTTAGGGGGCTCTTGACTTAGTTTGGTTGGGCCATTAGATCCCTAACATCTACTAGGGAGAACCCCCCTTGAGTTGGAGGAGAGCTAGCCCGAAGTGAAAAGAGGTTGGTGAGGTGACAATGGGGCTATTGAATTACACATGGTATCACACTTTAGCTTTAGGACTTTATCTTGAGAAGTGCGAGATTTTTCTATATCAATTTTCAAATTGTTTACAACACTATTGTTAAGAACTAATAAGAAGTGATGTTGAGGGGTTTTTGGGTATAAGAAACAATACCATTTAAAAACTAGGGTTCTCAGTCCTTGGCATTCCTTCACCGGGGCCTAGGGGCACACTAGAATAATTTCACACTAAACCATGCAAACTTAAAAGTAACTTAACAAATCCATAAAGTAATAATAATCATAATTCCTAATTTCCTATTGTACGATATGATGCAAATTATTCAAACATGAAGCAATGAAGACATGCAATGTCCGAATTTCAAGATTGATGAACCAATACAAGAAGTTAGAAACTACAACTTTGATTCAATACTCTATGTCCTAACTCCAGGAAGGAATCTAGTTTGTAGTACAGAACATGCATCGTGTATTATCAATTCTTAATTGACAACAACTAAAGGTCATCTACCTCATCAATTTCTTCCCATTTTGTGTTTTTATGTTATATTCCTTATAAAAGTGTCAAATTTCTCTCAAAGTAAGCAACCACTGAATAAAATAAAAAATAGTTGAGATATGATTGAGAAATGGTCATTTATTTCTTCAAAGGATCTTCACAATTTCTTTGGTTGTTTTTCATCTCAAGAAACAAGAAATGACCTAAGAAACTATCGTGATGTAATATAAGAAACAACACGGTGCAATGGCCATTTTCAAAGCCAAATGATGTCCATCGAGGACATGGCCTTTATTTGGTTCCTGTTTCATAGGAGTTTCGGGTAGAAATGGAACTTTGTTGTACCATTTCCAGTAGTAAAAAGGGAAAACCTTCTTTCTCCATGGGAAATAATTTACCTTTCCTTTTTCAAGATAATCTAAATCACAAAAAATATGAACTATACTGCACACATTCTTGGATAATGTGAAAGTGAAAAAGGAATACCCTACACAAGTGATGCACACATGTACATTTGAACACTAATAGATTTTTGTAGTTGAAATGCAATGCTTGTTTTCATTTAAATGTAGGGTT
Source organism: Pinus albicaulis (assembly GCA_034641835.2). NCBI lineage: Eukaryota > Viridiplantae > Streptophyta > Pinopsida > Pinales > Pinaceae > Pinus > Pinus albicaulis. The sequence goes on from JAXQQM020091232.1 coordinate 66,911, forward strand.
TTTAAAGCAGGGAGAAATAATGGCTGCCAAATTAATAAGCGTTTATTTGGGAAAAATTTAATCTTGTATTGGGTGATGAAGATAATAGAGGGTATTTAATCTTGATTCTTGACATCTAGAGAGAACCCTACAGCCTAACACAATCCAATGGAATTGACCAAAAAAACCCAAATAGAGTCAACCCTACTATAGGAGGAAGGGCCTGCAGTAAGAACTTACCATTTTGCAAGAGATGAGGGCGAATGCTGTTCTGCAAGAGATGAGGGCCAATGCTCTTCTGCAAGAGCTGAGGGCGAATGCTGTTCTGCAAGAGATGAGGGCAAATGTAGGGCAAATGTTTTTCTGCAAGAGCTTAGGGCGAATGCTGAGGGCGAATGCTTTTCTGTAAGAGCTCAGGGTGAATGCTAAGGGCGAATGCTGTTCTGAAAGAGCTGAGGGCGAATGCTGTTCTGCAAGTGCGGAGGGCGAATGCGCACGTGATATCAGACATTAATGTAGCACACATGTACATTTGAACACTAATAGATTTTTGTAGTTGAAATGCAATGATTGTTTTCATTTAAATGTAGGGATTTTAAAGCAGGGAGAAATAATGGCTGCCAAATTAATAAGCATTTCTTTGGGAAAAATTTAAATCTTGTATTGGGTGATGAAGATAATAGAGGGTATTGAATCTTGATTCTTGACATATAGAGAGAACCCTACAGCCTAACACAATCCAATGGAATTGACCAAAAAAACCCAAATAGAGTCAACCCTACTATAGGAGGAAGGGCCTGCAGTAAGAACTTACCATTTTGCAAGAGCTGAGGGCGAATGCTGTTCTGCAAGAGCTGAGGGCGAATGCTGAGGGCGAATGCTAAGGGAAAATGCTATTCTACAAGAGCTGAGGGTGAATGATGAGGGCGAATTCTATTCTGCAAGAGCGGAGGGCGAATGCGCGCGTGATATCAGACGTTAATGTAGCTATTGCAACGGATACGAAACAACAAAATCATTTTTATGTAGCGTGCATATAGGTTTCATATTTTTATGTAGCACGCATATAAGTGTTGTTATACCGACAACGGAAAAAACATCGCTATTGCGACGGGTGCCTCCAAACGTCGCAATTGTGACACTTAGACATTGTGTCGCACTTGCGACGTTTGGAGGCTCGTCGCAATAGCGACGCTTTGGGCCATAGTGTCGCAATTGCGACGTCTTCCTCCAAACGTCGCAATTGCGACACTTTTCTAAGTGTCGGTATTGCGACACTTTTCTATAAACGTCGGTATAGCGACGGTTTCGGGCAGGATGGAAACAATTTGGGGAAATTTCCGACATTTGGTCAAAAGCGTCAGAACCAATTGTCAGAATTTCCGCCAAATGCAGTAGTGAGTGATGCGTATGGAATGCCTCTGCACTATGGGCAAGGACTTCACTCAAGTCGATGCCTCCTCCCTCATTAACCAAGGTATGGTATTCGATCCAGAACTTATTTGACACAGGCATTGAATTTTTCCAAGATATTAAGGACTGTGGCTCGTATTTTGTTTTTGTCACAATTATTATTTAAGTCACAATCTCTGGAATTACGATGGCATAGTATAATGATACATTCGTTTTCATGAGTTTCTGTGATTTATATTTGGGAAGATTGATGGTAATCCCAAAGTGCTTATGGTCGTATTACACAGCCCATATGGCTTCGTTGCATTTTTTTATAATTTTTTTATTTTTTATTTTTTATGTTTTATGAATTATTACTATGTTCCTTCCAATGCCAGTATCAATATTCATACATTTTATGACATGATTGGCATGTTAATTTGTTTGACATCGTCTTGGCATGGGAATTTCCTCCCCAGCTCTATTTGTTTCAATAGGCAGTATACGATTCGGTTTCTACGTGTATGCCACAAAGCTTTCTGCTCTAAACACTTCGTTTTATGCTAACCCTCGTTCGTGCATCCTACAGTAGGTACACGATGCCTGTGTGTCTTTATTTTTTTGTTTTTGATTAATCTGAGGTTAGGATTTCGTCCTCAGTATTCGTCCGACACTACCATGTTGTCCATGGAATTTTGAAATGCTTCCTTCTTATCTGTGTTCGGAATGTGCCCTTCCTCAATTTTTTTATGTACAAATCCGCTCTACTATGTGGTTTAATGTTATCGTAATTGTTATTTTAGTATGCACCCAGGGTTTATTAATTTTGCTTCTGTTGGTAATTCGTCGGGATTTCTCATCTCACCCCGGCTATCTCTCTTAGGTGAGAATGGCTACTTAAACACCCTTCTTTCCTTGAATTATTACATTAAATTTAATTTTGCTATCGTTTATTTATATCGGCTTGTTTACACACAGCCTCACGACAGTCTCTAACTCATTCTGTTGTCATGTAGGTACACTGGTAACTGACATTATTGGAAATTCTAATGAGGTTATTTTCTGAGCTATTACTTTTAACGTTTAAGAGTTAACGCTCGTTTTATTCCTATTCTAGGTCGATATTCACTGGTTATTCTCGAGAATGAGTCAAGGAGTTTCCACCGAACTTTTTAATTTCCATCTCCTAGTTCAGTGTAGATTGTAAATCGAATCTCTTGAGATTCAGACATTTTAATAAATTTTGAGATATACCCTATGTTGACAGTATAGGGTTTGAGTATACTCTACTAAAAAATGAACATTATTACATTACGTACGGCTATTATTTTATGGAATCAGATATTTTTATGTGCTTCCTTTCCAGATATACATACATTCTTAACTGAGTATTCTTTACTCTGTAGACGGTCATCATTATTTTTGTTCACTATGCATAACATTAATTTAATGAAATTCCTACATCTGAAATTACCATCTCAGTTAAAGTGTAACTCTTTATTTCTGGCACTTTCTTCACTACGATCTTCGAAATCTCAGTTTGGTGATTTTTGATAATTATCTCTAGTACATATTCCAGAGATTTTCCACTGTTCATGCTATTTTTAGATTATAATTATCTGCTGGTATGTAACAATTGGATTTCACTATTGTCATTTCACTACTATATCAAAAGTAGGAAATTTCCAAATTGATTAAGAGTTCCTACTTACACCTAGTCTGCATGCAACTCATCTAGTTAATAATTTATCTAACAACTAGAGAGATAGTGCTTAGCTAGAATGAAGAAATTTCTTATTTTACTCTTTCTGTCATTATGGTATTATTAATTTCTTTGGTACTATTCAAATTTTCTGTTTGAATGTATATAGTTCTGTGAACTGATATTGGTTATTGTTCAACTCAGATTTTTTTCTTTTTGCAGTAGTTTACCAGATACATGAGCATACACTTTAGAAAATTTATATCTGTACAGCCCCTAATATTTACAATTTCTTCAAGTTCATAAATAATCTTCTAAGTCTAGATTCCAGACTCCTACATAATTAAGTTAATAATTTCACAGAAGCAGATTAAAGTTATAATCTTAATAGATTATGGGAGTAGTATAAATCTCCAGATTTAAACCAGCAACAGGTTTAGAGTTTCTGGATGATTTTCCCCATAATTCCTATTCCTACAACTCTACAGAAATTGCGAGGATTAATTTCTTCTCAACAATTCTATTAAATGTATTGAATATCAAATTCAGATTTAAAATAAAATAACATCCACAGTCATAAATCACATAATACAGTAGTAAGAAATTCAACCATAGATAAACATTCTAGGCATACCACTTCTGCAATTGACCATTCCTCCCAACCTTAGAGTTCCTCTATCTCTAGAACTCACCCCCGAGCTGAGATCATCTCCAAGAACAAACCAACCCCCCAATATGTTCTGAAATAGCTTATTTAAGCTTTTGCTCCCAAAGACTATTTCTAATTCTGTGTCCAAAATTACAGGATGCTTTTCTTCCTCTTTGCCTAGGCTTCCCTTATTTAGGGACTTTTAAAGCTGCTTTCTGCTTTTCCCAGCTTTTTACCTCTTCCTAACTACTCTCCACCTCATTGGGGAAAACTAGATTTTTCCTTAAAAATCTAATTTAGAAATAAATTCTTTCAAGGATTTTTGAAATATTTTTGGGGAAAGTCTTAGCCTCTTTCCAAACCTCATGTATTTGGCAAGTGATCTCATAATCATCATTTGGTCAATATGCACAGAATTATTTTATTTATTTTTCATAATTAGATACTTAACTACATCCACACAATACTTGTCCATTGGGGTCCACTCCCCTTTGGATTAAAGTTCAATGTCTAGCTTGAAGGAAACATAAAACTAAGGGTGTTACATGTAGGAGAAAATGTCACTGTCTATTCGATACTCTCTTTCTGTGCATATCCCTTAGCTACAAGTCTTTCTTTGTGCTTTTCTAGCAAACCATCAGCTTTATACTTAGTTTCATCAATACATTTTCAACCAATAGGTTTGGTGCCAGCAGGAGGATCCATCAGCCTCCATGTGCCACTTTTTATGAGACCATCATATTCCTTTTGCATTGCATCTTTCCACTGATCATAACTAGCATCTTCTTCAAAGCAAGTAGGTTCACAATCCATAGAAAAATTAAATTCACAATGAGAATATTTACCTGAGGAACTTCTAGCCTTAAACTCATCATATTTCTTTTGAAATGTTTGAATACGAGTTGACCTAATTTGCAAAGGTTGTGTAGGAAGTTTTTCAGGAAGTTGCGGAATTTTCTCACCCTCTTCATCTGGCTCAGTTCTTGCCATTTATGTCATTGTTTCTGTAGAAACACATGAATCAACTAATTCCTCATTAGCAACAATAGAATTATCATCATCAAACAATTTCTCATCATTGAGAGAAGGAAACTCCACAAACTGATCTAATATAGGAATCCCCCCTTCAGGATGGGGAAGTATGTTATCCGATTCATAATGAAAATTTTGGGGCACAAAGTTTTCTATCTGATTAATTTGTCTATCAACAGTGAGGGAATCTTTATCAGTTTCAAGAAAAATTACATCTCTTGACAAAATAAACATTTTTTTCTCTTCATCATACAATCGGTATGCCTTAAAAGTCGTGGAATACACTAAAACTATAAATTTTCTTCTTTGTTTACTCAGCTTATTCCTTTGATGTTTAGGAATCAAAGCATAACATTGAGAACCGAAAATTCGGAAATATTTAACTATGAGAAGACGACTATACCACATTTCATATGGAGTTATGTTGTTAATGATGGAGGAATGGCACTGGTTTCTAATGTATTCCGTACAGAGCGTGTCTTCTTCCCAAAATATAAATTTTACATTTTTAGAAAACATCATTGACCTTACCATATTAAACAAGGTTCTATTCATTTTTTCAACAACACCATTTTGTTGTGTATTATATGGTATTGTGGTCTCGTGTTTGATGTCATTCTCTTGCAAATATGTTTTAAAAGCATGTGAAGTATAATCTCCTCCATTATAAGCCCTTATAGTACCAATAGTAAGTTGTGTTTCATTTGTTATCAAGAGATGAAATTTCTTAAACACGTCAAAAACTTGTGATTTTTATTTAAGAAGATAAACCCAACACATCCTCAAATAATCATCAATAAAAGTGAGTATGTATTTATTTCCATTCACAGTTGGTACAAGCACTAGTCCACATAAATCAGAGTGTATGAGGCTTAATTTCCTTGTAGATATAGTATTATAGATCTGAAAAGACTGTTTGTGATGCTAGCCCAATATACAAGTAATACATGGGGTCATTTTTTTAGGAACTATTGGAAGTCCCTTAATACAATATTGTTTCACAATTTGAATACTTTCATAATTAACATGACCAAAGTGTGTATGCCATAATAAAGAAGATGAAAAAGTATCATTTTTCTAAACCAAATAAGTTGTGTTCAATGCAATAGGCGACATACCATGCAACTTCAATAATTTATCTTCTTCCACACCAGTCATTACAGTTTTATTGTCACATGCTCTTCTAATTTCTACTTTACCATCAAATATGTGAATGGAATGTCCCTCTTGTCTTATTTGTATAAGATATAACAAATTTCTTTGGAACTTTGGAATGTAAAGAACATCTTTTAAAATATAATTTGAAAGTCCAGTAATTTTTAACTAAATTCAACCAATCCATGATGGTTTCATTTGAGACTTATCACCAAAATACACTACTCTATTAATATAATCACTGAATTGATCAAACAAATCTCTTCGAAATGTCATATGACAAGTGGCACCTATGTCTAGAACCCAACTGTCATACCATGAACAAAAAGAAGTACTAAAAACATCTTCCATGTGGAAATTACAATGAGCAACAACATAATGTGCATTCTCAAATGACTTTCCTTTGTCTGGAATTATATGATCTTTCTTTTCAAGAAAATTTTCTCTTCTTTCATTAATTTTCTCCCAGCGAATTCTACAATTTGCAGCAGTATGTTCAATTTTAGCACATCTAAAATTCTTTTTTTTTCATTCTGCTGCCTGTCTCCCTGAATATTCTTCCTACCTCGACCTCTATTACCTTTAGTATCTCCTTGCCTTGTTACAGAGGAAACAACATTAAGTTAATTAAGTTAAGGAAGAAACAACATGTTCTTGTGACCTCGACATTAAGTTTTCATAATTAAATTCTGCTGCCTGTCTCCCTGAGTGAAAAGGCCAAAGATTGAAATTTTTCACTCAATAAAAATTCTGCTCCTAGGATTCACAATCTCGATGGAGGTTTCGCTGGTCCACCGAAAAAAATATTCTGCGGTTCAACACTCTCGCTAGAGGTTACGCAGTCTCCACAAAAAATAGACAAACTGTCCTACTCCTCCACAGCGCTATTGGCATCGCTCGTCACATATGCCAGAGTCAAAAAACTGTACGCAGATTTTTCCACAAAAATGGAGTTTAAATTCAAATGTTGATTTTCAAACATGCTTGCTCCATCGCCTCTCAAATATCGCCCGCTCCACACAAAACATCGACCACACCTTCATAGAATTGCAACAATGGAGGATTCAATGTTTGAATGATTTTTTCTCTGATACCATTGTTAAATTGGAATATTGATGTGATTGCTACAGATTTTATTAAACTTCAGGTTTACATATATCCTTCTTTAAAACAGTTATAACTCATAACTGAGAAATAACTAAACTAAATTTCTAAACTGCCTAACTGCTGCCTAATTGTACAATATCCCGTAGAATTACAACATCCTTGTGATAATATGGCACTGGTGGGAAGATCATTGGCACAATCCTTGGGATATCATCCCACTAGTGGGAATATTATTCCCATAATCTTGGTGATAGGATCTCACTAGTGTGAAGATCTTTAACATAGTTCTAATGATGACATCCTTTTTGTGGGAATATTATTTGTTGGTGATAATTTCCCATTTATGGGAAGAACGCTAGCACAATAATCTCACTGGTAGGATCATGTTCAAACAATCCTGGTGATGACATTCCCCGCTTATGAGAAAATCTTTCAAACAATTCTCGTGATAGCATTACATTGATGAGAAAACTATGAGTCATAACATCTCATCTCACTAGTGGATAAATAATTTTATCATCCATCAATTGGCTCGACCTAGACTAAATTGAACTTGGGTGTGAAAATAAAAATAACCTTTAGTTATTTAATAAATATGCCTCCTCAAAACCTTCGCAAAACGGCTTTTCTTTAAATCTTACAAAATGGTTTCCTCTATCAATCAATTGATTCTTTGTATTTGAAATGTCCAAATGAATTAAAAATCGAAAATCTGAGCAAAGAGTCCTATGGCTTCTTCCGGGCTCACTTCGTTTGCCATCAAAAACTTCACAACTTCTGAAAATAGTACAAGTATTTAATCCATCAAATGAAATTGCTTTCAAATTAAACCGCAATGTGAATATTTAATTATGAAAACTTAATGTCGTGTATGTGGATTGCCCTGGTATTTTACCGCTACATCTGCCAACAAATTGCACACATATCATGAATTGAGTGGTTAGGCAGTCTCAGGCTTACAACTAAACTAACGCGATTCTGCAACTGTGAAATTGAGCCACAAACAAGGAAGGATATCTTGTTGTAGACGAACTTTCCAATACAGCCATAAACCACCTGAACCATATGTAACTAGCTCTAGCAAAAGTAACGATGCATCTAGCAAGATAATTTAATGTCAATAGATATGCCAAACGTAACTAATCACATATAGCGGAACGACTAAGCAATCTAAATGTGCCAAGAAGAAAGCACGATACAAATACCTCACAGAGTGATTATATAGATTTATTATCTTTTGTAATAAACAGTACATATGATTTAAGTGTATGTTTATTATAAATTGAAAGATTAGTTTTTATGGTTAGTTATTTAATATATATGGTTGAATTACTATTAACTCTTTTACATTAATAACAAAAACAATTAATATTTACTATAAATAAAATAACTCAATTTTTATCTTAAATTTACATTAATTTTATTTGAAAAATAAAATAATTAAATATTAATAACAATAATAATATGGATTTATTAATAACATGTAAACATAATATTATTAACATTATATGACCTATAATTAATTCTATGTCCACTTAACATGTAATATTTAAAACAAAAATATATAAATAAAATAATATTTTAGTGTCAGTTATAATTTATTTTTTTAAATGGCCATGTTATGTAATTTTATACTAAATTTATATAGAGATATAAAATAATTTATATTAAAAAGACTTATATTTTTACTTTCTGTTTTGAGCTATAAATTATTTCACTCCTAATATGGAGCTGATGTATAACATTTAAAAAATATATTAAAAATAAGAGTTTAGCATCGGTGTCAATCAAATATTTCAATATATATATTTAGAAAAAAATTTATAACATGAGAGAAAAATAGAAGTTCATATGTAATTCATATGTAACATTTAAAAAAATATTGCTAATAAAACTAGTTTTATGTGTGTGTGGTGTAAATTTTTTCTGCAGTTTTTTGCCTCTAAAAATAGGTTTGCATCTTGAGAGATTTTATCTCTCTTTCAACTTGATAGATTCCAAGTTAATATAGATCTATGTTATTCTATTTATGACACATTTTAAAAGTATATGATGTTATTTGTTCCTATTTAATATATATGGCTAGATTAATATAATTTAATGTATTTAAAATATATTTTGTAATTCTATGATGTCATTTATTATTTCATATGGAATTAATAAATTCATAATTATATTAGGTAAATATTTTAACGAAAATAAGAATTTAAATTAATATTGAAATAGAGTTGTAGTGTGAATAAGCAAAATATCTTAATAATTTAATGTATTTAAAATACATTTTGTTATTTCAGATTGAGCTAATAACTTTATAGTTATATTAGGTAAATATGAAAAGGAAAACATGAATTTAAATTAATGTTCAAAATAATTAAGTTGTGGATTTTCACTATTTTAGAATTATATTTTTTTTGGAATTATATTCTATGACTATTTTTCAAGTTGAAATTGTAATTTTCTTTTGGTTATTTAAATTATATTTTTGAATATATATAAATTTAATTGTCTAAAATAGTCTAACACGTTACATTGCATTTATGATATATGTTATAAGTCCATGATATTATTTTTTATTTAATAACTGATATATAATAATTTCATGATTATGTTATGTAAATGTTAAAAGGAAAATATTGATTTATTTGTGTAAAGTAATTAATATTTATGTCTATAGATATGATTATATTTTGAAATAATGCTTATAATTAACAATAAATATCACATGGGTGGTAGTTATGTCATTTTTTTTCTTTTAATCAAATTTATTAATTAAAAAAAATTGTCATATGAAATGAGTAATAGTTTTTTTGGGCACATGGTTTTAATCAACACAGGTCCATCTTTTGGAATGAAAAAGCTAAGAAAAGATTTGCACCTAGAGAGATTTGATTCTCTTGACTTTTGGTAGTTATAGATTTGAAATGAATATATACTACTTTTGAACAACACACTAATGAAATATTTTAACTATAAAAATCTTTTAATTATATATATATATATATATATGTATGTATGTATGTATGTATGTATGTATGTATTTGCTAGAAATATTTGTTAATACTTGTTAAATTGCTATATTACTCTTTATATCTCTATATATACACATATTATACATTGAATTTATTTTTTTTCTATTAATAGTTTTTAAAATGATACATGTCAATTCTAATATTAAACATTAAAGGAGTTTCAAATCTATATCATACATTGAATTAGAAAGAACATGTCATAAACATAAGAACTCTTTCCATATATATACCTACCTTTTACTCATCATACATATTGAAATATTTGATTTATAAATCACATTAAACTTTAATTAATATAAATCTAGGTTATTTATAATTGACAATAAAATATTGTTTTTCTATTAATATAATTTTATTTTAAGTATTATATTTCAACATAATTGCAAGTCATTTGTCAAATTCATATTAAATAGTGAAATAATTACATACCTCCTTCATACTAAAAACTATATTATTATTATTATTATTATTATTATATCTAGTTTTATTTAAAATTAAAGTGAGAATTGAAATATTTTATTGGTGGAAGGTATTGAGTATTTTTTAATTTAAGTATTATTTTATTATTTTTAAATGTAATGCTACTTGAAAAATTCTTTAAGTGCAATAAGTCATGATATTGTAACAAAGCCTATTTTCATATTAAGAATCTTCATGTTATATAATGAGATGAACTACATAGTTAATAATATCGTTACATTTTTTTTTTAGATATATATATGTTTAACTATATATTAATTGTTTTTATCAACAACAACAACAACAACAACAACAACGACGACAATAATAATAATAATAATAATAATAAAGTTATAATTTAATGAATTCTAATGATTTTTTTAATTACATTTTAAAGTGTACTCCTCTCAACTTCCACTTGTACCATTGTGTATTGTTGATTTTTATGTTAGACTATTGAAAAAATTTCTACCTTCACATTAAATACAATACATTGAAATTAAATACAGTTATTAATAAGTTACAGAAATAATCGAACCAGAAAAGCCATGATGGGTTAAAACTGAAAACAAGAAAACAAGAGCAATAAAAAAGACAAGTATCGTGCTCAGAATGCTGAGGTACAGACCGCATTGTCAATGGGAGGAGTGGTCACGACTATGAACACTATAGCAACTGCAACGACGGGGAACATTCGAAGATCAGCATGGACATGGCATCATCTGTAGCCCTCGTTGTAGCACAATGTGTTGAGAAGGCAATCATCAGGGAAATTTTGAGGTCTAAAATGAGCCTCCTAAGAAAAATGTACAATCAAAATTCACTTTATGAGAACCAATCACATTTTGGAGGATGACATCATCCCTAATGGTTGAGGTGGCATTGCTTGAGTTAAAGGTACTTACTTGTCACATTTTAAATGGTGGATAAAAACTCATGGTTAACTATGGTAGTGCTCTAAGTACTTTTAAAGTCAAAGTAAAATACTCATAATAAAATATCATTTCACATTTTTGAATAAAAATATATTATTGTCATTTCATATTTCTTGAAAGAAAGAATGCATATCCCTATACATTTATTATATTATATGATATTATGTTATCTTTATATAGTATATTAATTACATGTTATTATACAATTTAAATAATATAAATTTTAATTAATAGCATATAAAATAATTAAGAATTTATAAATTGACATTTATATTTTATTTTAAGTTATTTAAGTACAAAAAGACAAATGCATTAGTTGTTCAATGATAATGACTTTTTCTTGAAAAGCTCATTCTTATTTATAGTCACATCAATACAATTTTTTTATTTTTTTTGGTAAATTTGGTAGTACCTCGCTATTTTCTATTTATAATTTGAAAGCAGGTTACAAAAAATAAAAATCTAGACCGTGGCCTCAACTTTCCCATAGGAAACCATGTCTGTTGACCACCTTAAAGCGTTAAAAGCAAGCCAAAATTGAAACTATTTCATTCGTCCATGAGCCTCCTTAGCTAACTGCCCTATTACGCAATTATCTACAAGTTGGGGAATTAAAAGATGTCCATACAAAACACAAAAATGCATCTAAAAACCATGAGAAAATTCTAATATGAACTAGCCATCAAAAGAGTAAACAGGTGCAGGATCCTTCACTGTGGAACCAGGAATATCCACTTGCTACAACTGCTGAAGTTGTTTCTCCAGTCGGCCCACACGATCATCAATTCTACTAATACGATCAGTAGCCTGATACTGAGTAATTTTTATGTGATTCAACTGGTTCTGAATTTCCTGAATCAAGTCCAAAATTTGTGGCTCAATCCTTGCTTGATTAGGAGGAAAACTCTGAATTTCCTTGGCCAAAAGACATTTAACTATCTAGTAAGTATACAAAATTTGCTGAAACAAAGTTAGACGACCCCTAGTATTACCAGGATCAGTGATAAAGTCCATGATCTCCACTTCCACATCATTATCTTCCGGATCAGTATGGATTTCTCATTCCCAGCCTCGAATCTCCCGCTGAACAGTGGATGAGTTGCCAAGAACATCGTTTGCAGTGAGGTTTTCTAAAACCTCTTGGCGTGACTTCCAACCACGTTTTTTAGAACTAGTCTCAGGCTGGGCCCTGCTGTTTGCCTTTAGTAGAAAGGTGACAAGAACGAATCTTCCCCATGAGGGAGAGTGGCCTATGTATGGACAAAGACAAGCAAGAATAAACAATTAAAAATTTTACATCAGCTGTGGAGTAACCTGTGGACTGCCAATGAATGTAGAGAAGTGCAAAAACCGGGTGATTATCGCGAGGACACGGCATTAAAAAGCATAGAACTCAATCTTGCAGACTAATGAGCTCGGAAGAAGCATAGTACGTAAAACCCACAGAGAACAGGACAACTAAACTCGCCTCCCAATCATCGCAAGGAACCAAAAAAATTTCAATAGCCCAGAAAGATGAATGACCAATATTTAGAAAATGGAAACAAAGACGCTTCCCACCCTAAGTACCGCCATGCAGAGAAAATGCCATAAACCCGACCCATTGACATCTCTGATAAACAGAGCTGTAGAAAACCCAGCCATGAAAGCCAAACAAACGAGTGAAATTAATGAGGAAAGGACAACTCTAAACCCATCCGCAGCTACTAGACAAAGGAATGAGAATTCCCCCAAATACCTTCGACAGCTAAAAATGGAATTGATACAAAATAAACCTTTGAAAGTTAACCTGCCCACCAACTGAACACAAAGGAAGGTAGACTCTGGCCAGAATTGCAACGAAAATAGATAAGCGGCCAGAAAAATGAAATGGGTCACGAAAATAAGGTTCTACAGGGTGGAACAAAGGAACACCAAAGCTAGTATCCATTAGCAGAATTGAAAGAACCAGAGCTTGTTGTGAGCAATACAAAACCCTTGTGACATCAACAATGACAGATAGTAGAAAGACAAATACATACCCCAACAGAACTGGTTTCCTGATGGAAGGTATGGTGTCCGGCTTCCTCCTGTTCTGCCTCCGAGCTTGCTCAACCAAATAACATTGCATGGCAGATTGAAATTAGCTATGCAGGAAACTTACCATCTTAAAGACATTCCATCGCCGGTATGACAGCACAGGCTGTCGACCCTTCCATATCATTAAACTCTGATCCATCGCACACTTCCTTAACCACGGATCAATCTGTGCCATGATAAATATTAATTTCTTGAAGGACAGGAGGCAGCCAGCTATCATAGCTTGTCATTACACTGTTGATAGATGTACACCCAGATCGGGGGGTCGTTGTTGTGCATAGTCCTATAGATCCTTTTGCACAATAAGTTGAAGAGAATGGAGTTCCACATCCCAGATGGCATCAATGGGACGAGCCTCTATAGAGCGATCAGGATTTTTACAGCCCCAATTTGCCAAATAATCAATAGCTTCATTCACTTTTCGCCGAATGTGAGTCGAGATTAAATACTGAATATGTTTAAACAACTTGCTTACATCTTGAATAAGAGTGGTTTTGCGCCAACTTTGAGTTATTTTCTCCCAGGGTGTCCCATGCTGCAACTTGTTGAGGACTCTTGTAACGATTGCAAAATCTCCCTCTACTATAAGTTACTGGTAATTTTCTCTGATAGCAATAACCTGACCTTGTTTAACTGCCATGAGTTCAGCTTCATTATTAGTGGCAAAGCCCAAGTCCGAGGCATAAAACCGGCAAATTTCCCCTTGAGAATTACGAAAAATCCCACCAGTACCAACTTGTTCGGGGTTTCTTTTCGATGCCCCATCATAATTGAGTTTAAAAAAACCTTGTTTAGGGGGCTTCCACTTGTCCTCTATAGATTGGCAAGGCGGTGTATACTTCCATAAATATTTATAGTGCATTTGAGGTTTGAGGTTTAAATAGTCCAACATCTGAGATTCAAAACCCACAATCTACCAATCCTCCTCTGATCGGCTTTCCACTAAGATAGTTTCATGACTATTGCCAATTGAGCGTTGCCAGATCTAATTCATTGGTTTTGCAACCACTCTAAAAACCCTTTGATTCCTTTCTTTCCAAATATTCCAAAGGAGAAATCCAAATGAGAGATTCTAGGCTCTGTTTAACACTTCACAATGAAACCCCTCCTACCTCCAATTTTGGATGGTTTCTGTGATGCTTTGATTGTTTTTATCTATTTTCCGAAATAGTTGCTCCAAATTCCACCACAGCGGCTGCACCATTGGACAAGAATTGAGAATATGCTCTGTTGTTTCAATCTCAGCTTGACAAAAATAACATCGAGATGGACCTAACATGTCGTGCTTCTGTAAATTCTCCCATGTCAAAATCCTACAATGACTTACCAGCCATAAGAAGTATTCCACCTTTGGCCAATGTTTCAATACCCAGATTTTCTTCCACAAGGGTCGAGCATTATGTTGAGCATGTTGATATTGAATATAATAATCTTCTTTAATAGTGAAAAACCCTTTTGTCAGACATCCCCATCAGAGAATATCAGAACAAGCTACATGTCTTAGTTTTCTGGATTTGAGTTCTTTAGCAAGATTTTCCCATTGTTGCGTTTTTGGAGCTTCCAGCCAATGAATTTTATCTTTCCATTTTCGCCATAACTCATTATGATTCAGGCACCAATAGTGATGAAAAAGCCTATTATTTGGGTTATTGGTGAATAGAAAAATTTCTCCCAAGTAAAATCTACTAAACAGTTTCTCTCTCTCTGCTGCCAAGAATCTTCCCAAAAAAGGGTTGTATAGCCTTCCCTGACTTCCCAAAAACTGTGTGACTGAATTAAGTATCGATTCATTGCTGCCAGATTCCAAATTTATGAACCTCGTGGGACTATATCAACTTTCAATCGACCAGAAACTGTTTGTGGCATATCTTATTTTGTAATCCAAATATTCTTCCAAATATCAGGGCCACCCTGAAGCCATCTCCACCAGAGTTTAGCTCCCAATACATTATTCAAGATGAAAGGGTTGCGAATGCCTAATCCTCCTATAGATTTTGGCTTGACTAGTTTATCCCAAGAGAGAAGAGCCCATTTCCGATTGGCTTGGACACCCTGCCATAAATTGTTTTAAACAAGCACACCAATTGAGTACAAATCACTTTAGGACAAGCTCTATCAGACAACTGATAAAGCGCGAGAGATTGAAGCACGGATTTTAGCATAATAAGTCACCCCGGATCGTTAAGAACCTTGAAAGCCCAATTATGAATCATTTTTTCCATATTTATTTACAACTTTTGAATTGAATTTAACTATGGTTACATGAATTGTGGTCCAAAAAGTGAATTTCAATTTCATAAATATTTTTTTGTTTGGTTTAGCTACTATTTTATTATTTCCTTAAGAGGCCCATTTTAGACCTCAAAATTCCCCTAATCATCCATGGGAGATGATCGCGAGCAACTGAATTCTTCTTTAACAGCTGTTAAATTACGTCGAAACCCATAGATATATTGTCACTTTGACAATCAGAGTAGCCACAAGTAATGCAACCGGTCCATGCTTCTAAAATTTTCTTTTTCACTTTAAAAGTTTTAAAATTTTCATGGAGTTCCTATCAATATGAAGAGGCACTAGGAAGTAGTATTTTCAACTAATATCTACCTTCATCATGGATGGGTTGCTGGATGATTATTTCCACGAGTCTTCACAAACCTCACATCATGCTGGATTGAACGCTGGATAAGTGATTGCCCAACTTTGAGTGTGTAAAATATTGTATTAACCTGTTCACACCTGGGAAAAACTGTGGACTGTAGACAAAATTTCTACCTACAATGCTCGCTCGCAGAACATCAGACCCGAGGAATGATGTATATTCTAGTAGGTATTTTTATTTGCTGCAATCAATCATCTCAATATCAAAATAGAATTTATAGATGAATGAGCCCCGTTATTTTTATTTCAATTGAAAATTTCAAATAGTTCAGAAATCTAATGGAAAGGAACCAATTTATTTTAATAAACAGGAACCAAGTCAATCATTTAACTTTTCATTCCTCCTCAAATTTCAAAAGTATTTTGTAATAAAGTTCAACCAAACTTTGACATAAAATAATCAGCCATTGTAACATTGAATTTCACCCTGGGATTCAATTTGTATGATTGAAATACCCTTTATACAATTTAATGGGAGTAGATTGGGCAATAACGAGGCGCCATATTTGGGTCAGCGTGGTTGCATATCTCGGGAAGTAATACGAACACAGCAGTTGTGAAGGCCACGGTTGTCACTAACATCAATAACGGCTTCAGCAGCGTCGGGACTGTTATTGCACGCGCTGGTTGCTGGTCTCTTCTCAAAGGAGGCCTTACCTTGGATTTCTCTCCCTCCTCCGCCACGTTATACTTTGAGGTACTTCCTCTAAAATCTGCTATTATTTTTCAATTGAAAATTTGTGTCACGGGCATATATATAATTATAATTAAACCTGAATTGTGACCAAATTTTTTCACCTAACCATTAGACCATATCCTTGTAATTGTTGTATTACTGGATTTTAAACATATACCTGTTTCCATTTGTTTTTTTGCAATGTTTTCTAATATCGCCTGCCTTCTATAGTAACGATACGGAAATAGAAATCTTGTTGCATAGTGTATCATTACAGTCGTTCTGTCCAGAGCAATGGCAAGCAGATCAAGAAGCCAATATCGAACGAGTATTATATTACCCTAGGATTCCAATTATTAGCATTAAAAATTATTCAAAATGCACTTTCTCTTGGGAGAAATTTAATCACTGTACAGATCGATGTTTTAATTCTTTACAAATGACCAGTAAATAGTTGGTTATAGTTGGTTTTGGTCTCAAGAATCCGCAATCCAAATACATTCAGGTTTGACAAGTCTTTTCTAAAATGAAATATTTTAATTGCATTTTATATTTACTCTTTCTTAAATCATTCTCCAATGGAAGCTCATTTGGAATTATGATTTTACTCCTATTAAAGGAATTTTCTTCTATTATGAATTTTTATAAATAAAAAAGATTAAAATTAAAATAAACAATTTTATTGTTCATTCATTTTCAACACGCTAAACAATGTTGCCTGAAATTTCTAATCAAAATGAAATTTATAATCAAAATATTTGAAATTGAGTTTATATTATATAAATGAATATAATGTTAGTTGGAATTGAGTTTGAGTTTGTATTATTTGAATTTAATTTTAGTCAAAAATGAGTTAGTATTATAAGAAGGTAATATTTTGATTTTAGTTTCAATGTTAGTAGTTTGAATTTTTTTTTTTCTATTTTTTTTATATTTAATATATATATATATACAAAAATAAATTTGATCAATTTCTAGGATATTTGGAAATTTTCAATCAAGATACACACTATATTTACGCCGATAGGCGTATCCCCCTATCGGAAGGAGCATGTTTTGTGATTAGGCTAATTAATCTTTTTGATCTGATGGTCTAGATTGAAAGATGTCGGTATATTCTGGTCGTCGCCACTAAATCAATGGATGAAATTCAAAAAAGTAACTTCCTTGCATATCTAAATCACGTGTTTAAACCATACTTAAATTAATTTTTTACAAAACATGATTAAAAATTTACTGTGCCATTTGTTGACCGCCACCTATCAAGATTAACCAGTGATGGTTCAAACTAAAATGCCACCTGTTTGATTGTTCAAATTCACAATTAAACGTCCGCCCGCCACCTATAAACGTGGAAACCACTGAAGGATTCGATTTGTTGATGTTCTTTATGCATGCATCCAACTCATCTGCCGAGTGTTTAAGAGAAGCGGAATTCAATATCTAGCTCATCCACTGTCATGACGATTAAGGTGACGGGTTGATGTTCTTTATGCATGTGTCCAACTCATCTGCCAAGCGTTTAAGAGAAGCGGAATTCAATATCCAGCTCATCCACTGTCATGACGATTAAGGTGGTGGGTTGATGTTCTTTATGCATGCGTCCAACTCATCTGCCGAGCGTTTAAGAGAAGCGGAATTCAATATCCAGCTCATCCACTGTCATGACGATTAAGGTGACCGGTTGATGTTCTTTATGCATGTGTCCAACTCATCTGCCGAGCATTTAAGAGAAGTGGAATTCAATATGAAAGGCCCGCCTTGATGCGTTCGGGATTACTGTGTGTTGTTTTTTTTTTTTTACAGAGTATCGTGGGGCACAGGCTGCGAATAGGAAGAACGGCTCTAGGGTCTGGCTCAAGGGTGATTTTGAAGGGAACAATCTAGCTCGGCTCTGACTGTCATTGTGCAAGCGATTTTTAGAGGTATTTCCTATTCCTTTACTTTAATATTTTACATTAATACAATGCGATATCTTGAATGTTGTATGTCTGTCTGTGTGCAATATCAAAACCAAAACTAATACAAAGCTAGAGAATGACATACCTGAATAATAATTGCAGCCTTACTTTGCCGTTGAAATCGATATTCATTACGAGCAGCCATTGCTCGAAATCCTGTCTCGACAATAATAGTTGACAACCGAAGTTTAACATAGGTTCTTCGGGCATGATGCCCACGCAGATTTTTTTGTATTTATATTGCAGCATCCTCCCTCTTCATGTGTTCAAAAAGCTTACGTGCAAGCTTGCCTACAAAGGATAATGAATCAGAAACAAATGAGTTTCTAGTGATTCATGCAAAATTGATAATTGGAGATAGATAAAACAGAATAAACGATAAATGGAGATATTGACAAAAAGGAACAAGTAGCCCATTTCAAACCATAGCACAAAGATCGTAGATTTTGAAGTAGACAAGAACAAAATACCTCTCCATAAAGCTTGGAAAAGAATTGCAACCTTGCGCATGGCAACAATTTCTCTCTCAGCCAGATGTGTGCGAACCTGGTGCTGGATGGGTCTCGCGGCCTGTCCCAATATTTCAATTCTTCGAGCATATAACTCAGCCATCTGTCCAGCTCTTAGGAAAACCTTTGTTTTCCCTATCTGAAAATTTATAATATTTTATTAGACAAATTACTTCAAAATTATATCTGAACTCATCTCGGCAAATTCCTTATACAAACCTGATAACCTTTGAGACCCATTTTTTCACAAATATTGTCACATGCAGTTATTTCATCATCATAGCTACAGCCAATTAAACAAGTTAGAACTGTAAGAGTGAATCCTAAAATGTTTCCTCTATCATTTTTAAAACGCAACATTGAAATCTTAAAATAAATTTTATAGAAATCTTAAAAAAAATAATTCTATTATTTTCCAAACAAATTTGAAACCACATTCCCATTCCCATTCCTATCCCGTATTTTTTTGTCCATTATGATCGGACGTTATTCGTATGAGTTTTCATCGTTGAAAAAGGATAAAGCCTTTTCCTCTTCCTTTTATAGCTGATGATCACAATATTACGCGATTTCATTATATATAGATATTTTTCCTCCTATTTTCAATTTTTTTTTGTATCTGGTCTAGGAACACTTTTGTTAACCAAATGAAGATAAAATGACAATGTCTCTTTGTCAGTCAATTATGATGTCACCGTAGTTTACGTTGTACAACCGTTTTTGTTAAAAAAATGAGGATAAATTGACTATTAACCAAACCAAATTCACATTTATCTTTTTCACTCGGGTCCCCCAGTTTCACACAATACGTGTGCGATGGAAAAGCTGCGCAACTTACCTCACGTTGAAATTTCACAAAAGACACTTCTAGAAAGAAACATGAATTCTGAAAAACATAAATTTCTTCTTTCTCTTACTTGGCTAACCCAGATTTCTGATCAAAATGTTTAAAAAGTTGAGATCTGGTATTTTTCATGAGGGGTGTCATTTTTATATACGCTAACATTTTGAATGGCAAAAGACACTTCACAAAGAAACATTAGTTGACTATGGTTTATTATGGTTGAGTTTTGTTACTTATATTTTATTTTTGTTGACAAAGGTTATATTTTGTTGGTTATTTTTTAATATTATAAATATCGTTTCTAAAACATGTTCCCATGTTGACTTTTGTTGGATATGGTTCACTAATCTATTTTTTATTTGGAAAAGATGATGCTCATGTTGACTAGAGTTTAGTTTTCTTTGGATTTGTAAGGGATATAGTAAGGGGGCTGACCTACTATTAATATTAATATTAATATTGACATTGTTAAATATATAATAATAATTTTATTGTTATTATAAAAAAATATACTAATATTATTGTATTTCAATTATAATTAATAATACTAATAATAACTAAAATTGCCATAAATGAAATAAATCTATATTAATTATAATATTAAAATAATATTAATAAATATTTAATAATAAAAAATAATAAAAATATAAAAATAATTAATACAATAAAAAAATATTGTCATTAGAAAAAATAATAATAGTGATTAATCTATATTATTATAGTTAGTTTATTTTTTTTTTATTATCAACTTAATATTAATTATTATTACTGCAAATATTATTTAATTATTTAGTAATTTTTCCAATCTCGCTATACTTTTGGCATCTTAAAATGCTAGGAATGTGAGTATTACAACAAATATTATGATGTAAAAGATCTAATATTAAACTCATAGTAATAATTATATAATAATAATATTACAAAGATAACTAGTTTAATAAATTATTCTTATTTTAAATTATTTATATTATTATTATTATTTTGCAATAATAGTAGTAGTAGTAGCAAACCATAACACCAACCACTCAAAAACTACTTTTTTTAAAACACTAAACCCTTGTGGATTCAACACACATGGTGATTAACTTAGGTCTATACCCATGTTTACTATTGTTGACTATGTTTGAGAGCAGTAAAATATTGTAATAAAATTTGCAAAATATGACGTCTGGATTGACTATGGTAGATTTTGTTGTCTATATTTAACTATGCTTGACATTTGTTAACTATGCATGATTCATGTACATATAATTTACGAAAAATGATGCCTAAGTCGACTATTGTTAACTATAATTGGCTTTTATTGACTATGGTTAACTTTAGTTGACTGTGGTTGATTATTGTTGAGTTTTGTTACTTATATTTTATTTTTGTTGGAAAAGGTTATATTTTGTTGGTTATTTTTTAATATTATAAATATTGTTTCTAAAACATGTTCCCATGTTGACTTTTGTTGGATATGGTTCACTAATCTATTTTCTATTTGTACAAGATGATGCTCATGTTGGATAGAGTTTAGTTTTCTTTGGATTTGTAAGGGAATAGTAAGGGGGATGACCTACTATTCATATTAATATTAATATTAATATTGATATTGTTAAATATATAATAATAATTTTATTGTTATTATAAAAAATATACTAATATTATTGTATTTCAATTATAATTAATAATACTAATAGTAACTAAGATTGCCATAAATGAAATAAATCTATATTAATTATAATATTAAAATAATATTAATAAATATTTAAAAATAAAAAATAATATAAATATAAAAATGATTAATACAATAAATAATTATTATCATTAGAAAAAATAATAATAGTGATTAATCTATATTATTATAGTTAGTTTATTTTTTTTATTATAATTAATTTAATATTAATTATTATTACTGCAAATATTATTTAATTATTTAGTAATTTTTCCAAGTTCACTATAATTTTGGCATCTTAGAAGGCTAGGAAGGTGAGTATTACAACAAATATTATGATGTAAAAGATCTAATATTAAACTCACAGTAATAATTATATAATAATAATATTACAAAAATAACTAGTTTAATAAATTATTCTTATTTTAAATTATTATTATTATTATTATTATTTTTCAATAGTAGTAGTAGTAGTAGTGGTGGTAGTTATGGTATATTATTTAATTATTTAAGATTTTTTTTTTAATTGAATAATTTTTAAATTATGGTATATTATTTAATTCAATATATCATTAATTATTATATATTAGTATTATTGTTAATTATTTAATAATATTATTAATTGATAATAGCAATAATATTAAATTAATAACCATATTTTTAATATTTTTTTGGGAAAAAATAATATAGATTACACCTCCCATCTTGGAGGAGGAACTTGTTGTTCTTGTCGGTCATATTGTTTTATACATTATGTATATGTGCATGTTACTATATTTGTAGATGGAAAATTTCTTTTCTATATTTCTTATTCTATTCACCATTAATTGAAAGTTGTTTTGTTGATATCACGTCTGTTTTCTTTTATGTTAGGTGATTTCCTTGTTTTATGATGGATCTAGCTATTTGGAGTTGTATTCCATTTGAAATTCTTGAGATTGTCTTCCTTTGGCTCCCTTTATCAGTTGTGATAAATTTTAGCACTGTTTGTCAGCAATGGAAGACTATTTTGCAAAATCCTTGTTTCTTATTGTGTTGCAAACATATCTGTACAAATGAATTTGGATTTATGGTTCCTTTTGTCAATGATGAAGACAATTATTTTGTTGCTGAATACCTTAATCAAAATGGGCGGATATCTCGTTTTCATTTGTGATTCATAGATTCAAGATACAAGGTAGAATCTACTATTCGACCAATGGTGGTTTTATCCTTACCAACAGAATTCTCCCATTCACAAAACTATTTTGTGATGAATCCATTAACAAAGGCCTTAAAAAACATTGGGATAATACGAATTGGAGACTGGGGATTATTTTCGTTATTGGAGAATGTCAGCAGCAACAAATATGACTGGGTTGTTCTAAAACATATCTATGATAGAATTCAGTCTAAATTTTATGTTTATAGTAGTCTTTATAAGGTTTGGCGAAGGGCTGATCTTCCATTTGGTGGCACCTCACCCCCTCAAAATGGAGTGTTTTATAGAAGTAAATTGTTTTGGATTTATCTCGACACAGAGTATGAAGATTATCCTCGATATGGGTATACAATCTACTGGTTTGATGTGATAAAAAATGACTGGGGATTTTCATTTTTTCCAATCACTGACATTCGGTGTATGTCATTGGCAGTATGCAAGAATGAGTTGATAAGTCTTATCAATGACGGCTCCACTTCTGTGTGGTCAATTGAAGAAATAGATAATTTTCAATTTGGTCACTCGTGTAGTGAATGAAGAACTAATTACTTTGAGGATGATTGGGGATTTAGATGGAAGCTGTTGGAAGAAATGTCTATAGATATAAATATGAAATGTCCTACTTATCTTCCTCTTCAAACAGTCCAAGGTGTGGTTCTTATGTGCAAATGCAGTGAAGTTCCTTTCGTGTTATATGACATGATGGCTGGCCTTTGCTTCCCAATAGATATTGATAATTCAACTAATCAACAAATGAATGGATTTTGGTCTCCAACGTTGCAGGATTGCAACGATTTGATCCAGTCTAGAAATGTCTTTACAATTGCTCCGCGTATGGATTCTATAGATGAGATTCCACCATTAGATGTGGACATGGAGTCTTAGGCTATTAGCCATTTTGTATTCTCTCTGTCGTCGTGGAAAATATTTCTTTTTTTTTTTTTTACTTTGCATACTTTTGGGTATGTATGCTAGGACTATGGATATTTATATGGCTCCATTCTGAGGGGGTGTCTTCTATATGTGTATGTAACGGATGCTGGATATTAAATTCCATTGCAATTTTCTTGAAAAATATTTATTTTTTTTGTCCCGTTTAGTCCTCTTAATTGCATTTGAATGTGTTTGGATGTTATCCATTTCTCTCTATTTCTATAATTGTAATTACTGTGACTTATTCTATGCATGGTGTTTCTCATCAGTTTTTTTTCATTGATTCTCAAACAATGTTATATCTTTAGGTTTTTTTGATGGTATATAGTTCCAAATATTTAGATATATTTCAAATTCATATAGTTCTTTAGAATTTTGTTCCATTTATATGGGTTCCCCATTATAGTTATAATATGATACAAGAAATTTAATCCTTTTTTGTTTTGGCCATTTGAAAAAATCCATTTTTATTTTCAGCCATTTGGTTGGAAAAATAACGTGAACGATTTTAATTTGTTTTGTGGGTGGAAAAAAATGTGTTCCTTTTTCATCCTTTTCTGTTAATTTATATTGGATATATTATATCTGTTCCATCTTTACTCTTCTATAACAAATATGTTATTATTTGTTGTAGACATGTCGTCTGAAGGTACAAGCAAACGTACAAGAAAAAGGAATAAGTCGCCTGCGTCGCGTGACAAGTCTAATGAAAGTCGTCGTTTACGGTATCAACAAAATAAGGACACAATAAATGAGCATAGAAGAGCTAAATATCATAGAAGAACGACTGAAACAACTCTTCAAGAGGATTTTATGGTTCCTCCTAGGTATCGTGCTATGGATGATATCATGGAAAGAACATTTCTGCTTGGTAGTTCATTGCCAGAATATGCTCCTCGTCAGCATAATTTTGTTTTTCAACGCTCTCCTGAAAATTTTCACAATATTGAGGAAACATCTCGCAATAGGGAGGAACATCATATTCATAACGTGGATGCAAATTTTCACCCTAACCCTTCTGTCTCTGCAATTGCATCTTGTGAGAAAGGCCAAAGGTTGCAAAATATCCATGGTGGAGGGAATGATGACATTGTATGTGGTGACTTGGATGATAGTTTGATTGGCCATTTGTTTGATAATATGGATCTAGCTGATCGAAACATCGTCTCTTCCAATCTCCCTTCTGAAAATAATGTTGTCTGACGAACAGAAGCAATCATCCCTGATAGCAGTTCGCATGGAACAATGGAGGTAATCCAATGATATCTTTACAGTTGATGCAATACTAGTTGTTTTATTACATTCCTCTATTTACATTTCTTTAGTGAAAAGGTATTTTATTGTCTTGGAGTAGGATACACCTCATTTTAATAGAGGTCTAGAAATTTTCTCCCCGCGTCTTCCATCTCTTAATATGAGATTTGAATATGAAGCACATCATAACCTTGCACTACATTCTCCTCGAGAATAAAATCGAAAAACTAATGTTAATGTTCAATGTGTTTGATTTGATTTTTCTTTATTTGAATTTTTGGTGCATATTTTGTTTTTCTTCATACAGGACACAACTCATTTCAATAGAGGCATACAAATTAACTTCATAGATGTTCCGTCTACTGATGTTATAATTGAAGAGGAACCATCGCATAACGTTCATCCAGATCACCAACAAAATGTAAATGTTGAATTCATTTGGTATTTTCATCCTTTTTTTCATTTATTGTTAATTGTAAAATTAGAAATCTATCTTTTTTCGACATTTATTTTTATAAAATATTTTTAATTCGTTTTAACAGGAAAAAACTAATTTGAATGGAGGCGTCAAAACTAACTCGCCAAATGTTCAATCTACTGATGTTAGAAGTGAAGAGCAACCATCTCGTACACTTCATCGACATCGCCAAACAAATGTAAATATTGAATGAATTTATTTCTTTTTTCCATTTTTTCAATTCTAATTATTTGGACATTCAATTTAAAAAAAAATTATGCTAAAGAAACCTTTGCAAACTCTCAGGTTCCAGAAATGCAGACCACAGATTTGGAAAAGCCATGTCATAGATTTGTTCCACATGTTTCAAATTTGGGGAGGGAGTCTCGTGGTGCTGAAAATCAAATAAATCTTAGAAGAAATTATACTCTTCCACATCATTCTCCACGTGCTCAAACCAATAAAAATCATATTTATTTTGATGAAAATATGATTGCAGTGCATAAAAGATTTCGAGAAAATCTAGATAGCTTGTCAGTTGTCCAAATGTGCCACATCTGCAAAGAATCATATCCTGGAATCCACGTTTTGAGAGATGTTGAAGGACCTGTTTGTAGACGATGTAAGAATGAAGGAGGTTCACATCATTTTTGTGGCTATAATAACATGGATCCTGGCGATCAACCTCATATTTTAAGAGTTCTTACTCAAGTTGAAGAAATGTTAATAGCACGTGTAAATCCTATTTTGCAAGTGACACATGCTCAAGGTGGGAAATATAAGTATAGCGGACACACAATTAGCTTTCCCCAAGATATTTCAACAATTGCACAAAGTCATTCACGCCATGTTGAAGATCTTGAATTTCTAATTGTGAGGAGACATGCTGCTCAGTCTAAACATTATGAATGTTATGTAAAAATATCTCGCGTTATGGATGCATTGCGTTTCAAAATTGAACGTGATCCATATTATCGAGATGTTGTAATTGACTATGATTCAGTGAATGCTCTGCCCGAAAGATCAATAGATGTCTCCTCCAGGCTTAAATTTGTTGATTGTGACATTGCAGAAGCTGAGTTCAGTGCAGCTAGTAATGAAGGGTTTCCTATTAACCATTTGCCCTCTCATCCTTCGTCTTTTATTGCTCGCCTACCCAATGAACGGAGAGAAGTGGAAGAAATTAGAGCATTTCTTGATAATGTTGATTCTTCAGATGTTGATGAAATGGATTGGCCCAGTATTGGAACATCTCTAGTGAATGAATATAACACTGAGGGGTTATTAGATATGGCATTCCCCACATTGTTCCCCACTGGTGCTGCTGATTGGTTGCAACCACGCATTTGTACTATTGAACTTCATGAGTATGCATTGCATCTTCTTAGATACTATGATCAGAGGTTTGGAAGCCATCCTCGATTCTGATATTTCCTATTGAACATGATAATGAGGCATCGTAGCCAAGAAACTGCTTCAGTTTTTGTGAAGAAAAATTTACATGATAACTCACCGGCAACAATTGATGACTTGCGTCAGCAACTTTTTGATTTACCAGATAATAAGTTGGCTGAGCATCTTATGCGGTTTGGGTCTTTTCTAAGAGGTACAAGGGCATACTGGACTAAATGTCGAGCTGAATTGACTGACATGATTCCTCAGTTGGGATGTCCATCTTTGTTCTTTACTTTGAGTGCATCTGACACAAAGTGGCCAGAGCTGCATAGCCTCATGCCTATACTGTCACATTATCATTCCTTAAATGAGCATCGTATGAAGGTTGAAAATGTTATCCAGTACCCTCATATTGTTCCCACATTTTTGCACCATAGATTCAATATATTTTGAGAGGAAGTTATCCAAAAATATCTTAAAGCCAAAGACTTCTGGTACAGGTCTGTTTTCTTGGATTTATTTTCTATTCATTGTCAATTTCTTATTGATTTTCCATTCTTATTTTTCATATTAGCTCTGTGTTCATTTTTTCCAGATATGAATGGCAACATAGAGGTTCAACACATATCCATGGTTTCCTATGGTTGCAAGGAGCTCCTGACATGGAAAGACTTGATTGGTCAAATGATTGTGATTTGCAACATGCAAAGAGATTCTTTGACAATTATGTAACTGCATGGAATCCACGTGAAATACATCGTCGCAATATAATGGTTCCAAGAAGTCTCAATGATGACCCTTGCCTACCGAATACTGATCATATTTTCCCTTGCAATCCTCATAATGATTATGAAGAATTGTTGAACCGTGTCCAAAGGCACACAAAGTGTAGTGTAGATTCTTGTTTGTGCAAAAAGGGCACTATTCTCGCTTGTCGGTACAATGCCCCATGGGATCTTTCTAGGGAATCAAGATTGTTCATAGATGATCAAGGAAGAAAAAAATATGAACCAGCAAGAAATGATGATAGGCTCAATGTACATAACATTGACCTTCTAACAATGTGGCGTGCAAATGTTGATTGCCAACCAGTGCTTTCTCGACATGCTGTCCTGAAATATATTGCTAAGTATGCATCAAAAGCAGAGAGAAGGTCTGAAAGCTATCATGATATGTTAACTAGAATTTCAGATTCTTTTGCCTCTGAGGATCATGATTTATGTGCTTACAGGAGGTTTCTTGCAGAAACAGTCGTTGAACGCGACATTGGAGAACAGGAAACATGTCATATGTTGCTTAAGCTACCTCTTGTTGTGTGTAGTCGACAATTTGTTTCCTTAAATGTTGGAAGAAAGGTGTTCAGGAAAATTTCAAGGGATGGCCTGCACTGTTCATCTGAAAATACATTTGTTCAAAATTAGCAGAAGAGACCTTCTTTCCTTGACCATATATCTTTGATAGAAACAACAAGATCTTGGACCTATGTGAGCAGCCGTAAAAAAGATCCATGGAGGCCAAGAGATGCTCATGCAATTGTTCGAGTGTGGCCACGGTTTTATTCTATTCCTGGTGAGGATTCAGAGGAATTTGAAACGTTTTTCTGGTCAGAATTGCTCTTGTACAAGACGTTTTGTGACATTTCTGCAGAGATTGGGCTTTCAACTGAAATTATTGTTGAAAACTGGAGGAATTTCCGATATCGAGCTTGGCATGTTGATTGAAATCCATCAATTGATGAAAATATTGAAGATGGAGAAGATGGTGATTTTTCTAACCAGGAAATGAATCTTGAAGATGATTTTCAAGAGTGGCAACTTTTCTCTCGCTTGGTTCCACCAAATAGTGTCAATGTTTCTGATCTTGACACCCTTGGTCGAAGGGATTTTGATATATCCTTTGACTGGCAAGGTACAACTATTTCTGATGATGTGGCCGAAGAAGCTATTAATTTTATAAGGAATGCAATATCAAGGGGTGATGTTGGTGACCTTTCAAATAGAACATTTGTCTCTCCAGATTCATTGGCAGAAAAAGAACGACTTGCTTTTGAAATCGTTTTAAGGCATTTTGCTAAATATGAGATTCGTGAAGCTCTTCTTATGATTATTCAAGGCACTGCAGGCACTGGCAAGTCTTTCCTTATCCATTGTATTTTTGAGACTCTTTCTAATCTATCAAGTAATGCGAAAAGTCCTTTGCTTCTTCTTGCCCCAACAGGAATAGCTGCTTTCAATATACATGCAAAAACAATACACTCTGCTTTGAAAATCCTAATTAGAGATATGAAACCACTACAGGGTCAATCATTGGCACTATTCCAAGAGGAAATGAGGCACATTCGATATATATTGATTGATGAAATGAACTTTTTAGGATCAAGGTTGTTCGTGAAAATAGATGCTCGATTACGAGAAGCATTTCCAGATAAAAAGAATTGTCCTTTTGGTGGTAGATCCATGATCCTTGTGGGTGAGCTTGGCCAGCTACCTCTTGTGAGAGATAAGCCTTTGTATGCAGGTAATACAACAGAGAAAGTCTTATGGAAAAAATTCAACACTGTTGTCACTCTTGACAAAATATTTCGCCAACAAGGGTGCAATGAGAAACAATCTTGTTTTCGTCGAGTCCTCAATAACATAAGAAACGCAGAACCTGTTCTTGATGATTGGGAGTTTCTTATGTCACGGGCTGATATTAGGTTGCATCCTAGAGAAAGGGATTTATTTAATGCAGCAATTCACATGTTTCCAAAAAATAATTTGGTCTCCTTCCATAACAGACATATGTTGAAATCATTAAATTCTCCAATTGCACAATGTATTACTGTGAATTCAAGGCGTTTAGAAATCAGTGGTGCCGATGATGATCAACTGGACCGTGAAGTTTTGTTGTGCCGTGGCCAACGTGTTATGTTGACATGTAATTTGTGG
The DNA here is from genome assembly GCA_034641835.2 of Pinus albicaulis. NCBI lineage: Eukaryota > Viridiplantae > Streptophyta > Pinopsida > Pinales > Pinaceae > Pinus > Pinus albicaulis. The sequence continues at coordinate 96,904 of JAXQQM020091232.1, forward strand.
GTTGAAGCTGGTTTGGTGAATGTTGCACTTGGGTATGTGAAGGAAATATTTTATATGCCCAACTCTAAGCCACCTGAGCTTCCAATGTTCACAACTGTTATTTTTGATAAGTATGTTGGTGTTCTGTTTGATGCAAGCAATCCAAACATTGTGCCTATCACACCAGTGATAAGTGGAAATCGAAAAAAAATTCCTTTAAAGATGGCATGGGCTCTTACAATTCACAAGTCACAAGGTTTGACTTTAGAGCGAGCATCAATTGATATCGGGAATAGAGAACAACAAGGCCTGACCTTCACAGCCATATCAAGAGTGAAATCAATAGATGGTTTGCGCATTGCACCGCCTTTCTCTTATCAGCATTATGCCAAGATGAATAATAGTGCGTATGTTACAATTAGGAAGAAAGAAGAGGAGAGATTGAAGTCCATATCGCTATGATATGCAACTATTAATATAATAATAATGCTTTTGATATATTAATGACATGTCTACATTCATCAAATTCATAGTAGTATTTTGGATTGTTGTTTACATCATTTTTTCTGTTCTTTAATTTTCTTGTTTTTATAATGTCGTTTTTTGTTATTTTTCTTACAATGAACCATTCACAGGTAGAAAAATAGTTACACGAGCCAGCCATTAAAAATCAAGATGGAATTCCATATCACTGTCACATGTGGCTAATAGTATTCTGACATATTTATAGAATGTTTTATAATTGTTTTTATTATCGTCTCTTTTTTCATTTAGTATAGGAATTCTTTTGATGTATTAATTAAATTAATACATTCATGAGATGCAATATAGTAATATATGAGAAATTCCATACATCGTTTTTCGTGTTGTTCAATATACCTCCATTTTTTAGTCGCTATTGTTCTTTTGTTTATAGTAAACCATTCAGACATATACAGTCAGTTATATTAGCCAATCATTAAATTCAAGATTGAAGTCCATATCCCTATTACATGAAACTAAAAATATTTATCAATGTGGTTTGCTAAATGTGTTGTGGTTTGGTTCAATGACAAGATATTTATATTTGTTAATAATATTAGACTACAATTAATATATACATTGACATTAATTTAAATACAAATATTGAATTACTAACATTATTAATATTTCATTATAAACATTGAGTTTAGAATTTTGTGCTTTCTTGTTGATTATTGTAATATGGGTCATATCACACATTTATTTTTATCACTCTTTTCATGTGTGCAGTATGTATTTCTAATGAGGTTTATAGCATCACATTTTTAAGATTCAGTTTTTTAAAAACAATACAAACGGGGTGTTTTATATATATATATATATATATATATATATATGCCTGGATGTTTCTATCTCTTTCTGTATACATTTTTATTTTGTCATTTTCCTTTCAAATGCAGGTATGGATAATAATGATGGGATCTATTATAATCAAGCGGTGGCGAATATTTCTAGACTCATCAGTCTTGTTTCTTACATTCGGAACAAGCTAGATAGAAAACATGGGTTCCATCCTACTTTTATTGATGAGCATCTTCGTGTGCTTGTTGAAATGAAAATGAATGTGAAATACCTGTTGCATGTGCACATGAGGGAGGCTAGGAGAAAAACAAGAAGGGATTGGTTGGAGAGCGTTAAGTATCGTGATCATTATCCTGTTGATTTGAATTGGTGTTCCTTTTTTGGTCGGTCTGGTTGTGTTCTTGAAGAGGCTATTTGACAAATGGCATTTGATGGACTGTTTTGAGTCCATTTTTGTGGTGGGATTTCTTTATGTAAAGACAACAAAAAACATATGTTAATTTCAGTGTTTTTTTTTTTGTTTCACTGATGGCGGAATTGAGTAATATTTTAGTTTGTTTATTTATTCAGTTTGTTGATGTTCAATTTTTATAATATTAATGGTCCCTTTTCTTTATTGATGTTTTATGATTATACTGTTAATATTTCACTGTATTTGTTGATCAATTGGGTTTATAACATTGATTCCTTGATTTTTCGGATTCTTTCGGTTTGTAATAATATTCCATTCACATTATTAAATTCAAATATTGGGGTTTTTATATTAGTCCTGGAGTTTAATACTAATGCATTGTCCAATTTCACATTATGAAAAAAACTCACTCAACTTAATATAAACAGAATGGACTATTGGTATAACTTATGTTTTTAATAATGTTCCCTTGAGTTCATGAATTCCTTTTGTTTATATTATTAAAGCCTTGGGTTTATTATATATTTTTGTTTATATTATTAATAGTCCCTCCACTTTATTAATCTCTTCATAAATATAATGTGGTTGTGATACTAATGTTCGACTAATTTTTTGTTCCCTTCGCGTTATTGGTCCCTTGGGTTATTAATATTTTTCGCTTTGGTTCACTAGTTCGTTTGTTTTCGAATATTAGACCGTTGGGTTTTTACTTCTTTTGGTTTATAATACTTTTTTAATCGCTTAGGTTTGTTAATATTTTTTATTTCTATTGCTCATTTGTTTGGTAATGTTTTTCCCTTGGTTCACCAATTCCTTTAGGTTTGTTATTTCTTTTGGTTTATAATATGAATAATCGATTAATGTCATCCCTGATCAAACGCCAAACTCTCAAAAATATTGTCTCCATATCAGTACCCATGACATGCATGGTGTGAATGTTGAATATGGTTTATAGGCATTTTGAGGTAATGGTTGTCCCCTTGAGTTCCTGAGTTCCTTTGGTTTATAATATTAAACCACATGAACATTAGTTTTTTGTTTATAATATTAAACCATAGTTTGTTAGTTTTGATTTATATATGAATAATGAATCCAGTATATCCATGATCTGGCTGTCACATTAAAACAAACAATATAATATGTGAAAAATGCTCACTATACGCCATGAGGTGCATAGTTTGGTAGATATTAGCATTAGGTAACAATTGTCTCAATGTTTAAATCAATTGTAGTTCATAATTCCTTTGGTTTATGAAATTAAACATAAAGGTTTATTAGTTCTTTTGGTTTATAATATGAATAATGAATCCGTGTATCCATCATCCATTACCAGATATGAAATGAAATACTTCCTTTGACATGATATTTGGTCCAACGTCGCATTGTGACAACAATTGTCTCAATGTTTAAATCAATTCCCTTGGGTTCACCAATTCCTTTGGTTTATAATTTGTTGGGTAATCGTTTTCCCTTGGGTTCACCAATTCCTTTGGTTTATAATATTAAACCCTTGGGTTTATTAGTTATTTTGGTTTATAATATGAATAATTGATCAATGTCATCCATGATCAAATGTCACATTCTGACAAACATTGTCTCAACATGAAAATCACCCATGGCCTACCATGGTCATATTTGGTCGAACGTCACATTGTGACAACAATTGTCTGAATGTTTAAATAAATTCCCTTGGGTTCACCAATTCCTTTGGTTTATAATTTTTTGGGTAATGGTTTTCCCTTGGGTTCACCAATTCCTTTGGTTTATAATATTAAACCCTTAGGTTTTATTAATCTCTACTGTTTCTCTACTGTTTTTAATATTTATACCTTATTCAATTAATTTTTTAATATTTTGTTGGGTAATGGTTTTCTACATAGGTTCCACCAATTCTTTTGGTTTAAAATATGTAAAACCCTTGGTTTTATTAGTTTTTTAGTTTGTGCGAAGATAAATCCATTCATCCATGATCCAAATGCATCATCAAACAAAAACAGTGTCACGATATGAATATTATTGTAGCCCTTCATGGTGTGATTGATCGACGCTGCCATTGTGACGATATGGTCATCTCATCTTAAATCCACTCCATGATGATATTCCTTTGGTTTATAATATTCAAAACCCTTTTGCAGGGTTATTAATTTCTTTTGATTTATAATATGAATAATTAATTGATGTCATCCCATGATCAAATGTAGCATTCATGACAACAATGAATATAATGTTTTCAAATCAGTTCCACTTAGGTTCACCAATTCCTTTTGGTTTATAATTTGTTGCGATGATAATTTGTCCTTGGGTTTCATAAGTTCTTCATTTATAATATTAAACCCTTGGTTTTATTAGTTTTTTTGGTTTATAATATGAATAATCGATCAATGTCATGCATGATAAAATAACACATTATGAGAAACATTGTCTCAATATGAAAATCACCCATGGCCAACCATGGTCATAGTTGGTCCAACGTCGCATTGTGACAACAATTGTCTCAATGTTTAAATCAATTCCCTTGGGTTCACCAATTCCTTTTTAGTTTTATAATTGTTTGAGTGATGGTTGTCCCTTCCCAGGTTCACCAATTCTTTGGTTTATAATATTAAACCCTTGAGTTTGATGAATCTTTTTGGTTTTATAATATTGAATAGTAAATCAATGTCATCCTTTGATCCAAACGTCTTTTGATGGGCAAATGTTGCTATCCAATAGCAATAGCTCATGGCCAGCAACAGATGTGATTGGTCCAACGTCGCATTGTGACAACAATTGTCTCAATGTTTAAATCAATTCCCTTGGGTTCACCAATTCCTTTGGTTTATAATTTTTTGGGTAATGGTTTTCCCTTGGGTTCATCAATTGATTTGGTTTATAGTATTAAACTCTTGGGTTTTATTAATCTGTATTGTTTTTAATATTTCCCTTAGCCTTATTGATCCCTCAGATTTTTAATATTTATCCCTTGGGTCCACTAACTCCTTTGGTTTATAATATTAAACCCTTGGGTTTATTAGTTCTTTTGGCTTATAATGTTAATCACACATTCGGTTTATTACTCTCTTGAGTTTAAAATACTAATTCTCAGGGTTTGTTAATTTCTTAGATTTTTCAGTTTAAAATATTAATTCTTAGGGTTTATTAATCTTTATTGTTTATAATATTCATCCGTTAGGTTTATGATATTTATCCCTTGGGTTCGTTGATTCCTTTGCTTTATAACATTTAACCCTTGGGTTTATTAGTTCTTTTGGTTTATAATGTTAATAATCTCGTTGGTTTATTAATATCTTATATTTAAAATACTGATTCTTATGGATTATTAATTTATTAGGTTTTTTAGTTTAAAATATCAATTCTTATGGTTTATTAATCTCTTGTGTTTTTAATATTGATCCCTTATGTTTATAATATTTATCCCTTGGGTTCACCAATTCCTATGGTTTATAATATTTAAACCTTTGGTTTATGATGACATTGGGTTTGTATTATTAATTATCCCTTCGGTTTATTAATATCTTCACTTTAAAATATTAATTGTTAGAGTTTATTAATTTCTTAGGTTTTTTGTTTTTAAATATTGTTTCATATGATTTATTACTCTCTTGAGTTTAATATTATTAATATATTAATATATATTATAAATAAATATTCAAATATTTATTAATAATGATTATTAGTAATATTATAATATTATTATTAATATATTAATATTATTAATATATTAATAATGATTATTAGTAATATTATAATATTATTATTAATAATATAACCAACTATGATATAATATATATTATTAATATATTATTAGTTCTTTTGGTTTTTTAATAATATAACCTTTTATGATATTAATATATAAATAAATATTAAAATATTATATATTATTTTTATTATTTTTATATTAATAAATATTATTAATATATATTATATATATTTCAAGTTAATTTATAGTATGTATATAGTTAATATTATTAATATATTAATAAATATTTTTAATATATATTATTAATACTTATTATAATATTAATAATATATATATAATATTTTTATATATATTAATAATATTATAATATTACTAATAATCATTATAAATAAATATTTGAATATTTATTAATAATGATTATTAGTAATATTATAATATTATTAATATATATTATTAATAATATAACCAACTATAATATAATATATATTATTAATTCTTTTGGTTTATTAATAATATAACCATCTATGATATTAATATATAAATAAATATTAAATTATTATATATTATTAATATTATTTTTATATTAATATATATTATATATATTTCAAGTTTATTTATAGTATGTATATAGTTAATACTTTTAATATATTAATAAATATTTTTAATATATATTATTAATAATTATTATAATATTATTAATATATATATAATATTTTTGTGATTTTAATCATAATTAATATATTTAATATATTGATATTCTTATTAATATATAATATATATATTTCAAGTTAATATAATAAAATTATTATATATAATATTTATTTATTGATATATAAATTAATGTGATGGGTAGTGGATATAAGCCTATCGGCGTATATCAACCACATTAGTAAATATAATGTGGTTGTGCTAGTGATATAACTATATCACTAAGAGGAATCCAAAAATAGATATGTCTATTTTATCAATAATTATTAAGTAGATGTTAGAGATTTGATTTCAAATATCCTAAAATATTATTAATAGTAATTATAATTCAAAGTTTAATATTGATCTTCAAAGTACTTATGCTTTTTTTACACTATTAATTATTTAATAATAATAATAATAATTGCCCAATAAACAATTGTCATGTAGTATTAATAAACCATGATATAAAGCCTATTTATAAGTTACTAATCATTATGTGTAATATGAAATGAGTTTATAGTTATTTAGGCATAGTATAAAGCTCATCTATAAGTTACTAATCTCCATAATAAAGAAGAGTGAATTTGGTTACTTGAAAAATCTTGTATATATATATATTTAACTCACTTATTATTTTATTAATAATAATAATAATAATAATAATTTAAAATAACATTATAATTTAGTTAATTTTTTTATAATTTTTATCTATATTTACTCATATATATTTAACATGTAAAATGTAAATGAAATGATATAAATTTTTTAATTTTTAATTTACCCTTCTTTGAAAACAACTAATATTTTTTTTTAAATAAAATAATTCATATGTATAAGTTAAATATTCAATTAAATCACATAACATATCACATATTTTTTTCTCTATACTACTCATTTCCTCTATACTACTAACTAGGTTATAAAAAAACCAAGTTCTTTATCCAAACAATTCTCAAACCTATAAAAATTTTTAAATAAAATAATTTATATGTATAAGTTAAATATTCAATTAAATCACATAACATATCACATATTTTTTTCCCTATACTACTCTTTCCTGTTTTACAACATTTCTTTTGCAACATATGATGCAATTGCTAGTTGTAGCAATTTGAGATGTATAATAAAGTAAGTAATGTCTATCATACCAATTATTTAATTTATATGGTTATGCTAGTTTGATAAAAATGTCATTTAAACAAGCCAAATTTAAGTTTTACTAAATATAATTTGTTTTCTAATTATATAAGTAAATTCCGAGAAAAAATTTGTAAATTTTTATGAAATCCATTTAAATTTAAAAATTTAAAATTATTAAAAAAATTTAAAATAATTAAATTAAACATTTTAATTCTTCTCTATTTTTTTAATTAAATTATAAAGATCTAATTTTTTTATGATTTAAATTATATTTTTGAATATACAAATATTTTATTAATTAAAACATTATTAGCTCATTAAAATTGTTTTCAAATGTATAATTTTAACAAATCCTTAATTACTTTTGCACAAATGTTACACATAAGAAAATATAACTCAAAAATAATAATTAAATCACTTTAGTAAAACTATCATTAACTAAATTAATTAAAATAGATCTATAAAATTCACTTAAGAAAAAAAAAATTGTCAAAGACTTAGAACTGTTTAATAGATATATGATTAGCGAAATTAATTAAAATGGATATGTATTAAATTTTATGAAAGATTATTATATATTAAAATTAAAAAATAAATGAAATTATAAATAAAATAAATTATATATGTCCATTTTAGTTATAAATTTTCTGGGAAATCACATAAGAATTTTAGGGACCGACGCGTTTCGAACTACCAACTGTAGTTCATCATCAAGATAATGAAAATTGACTGATCTGACATACACATTTATACCATGAAGAGAGAAGCAATGGTCCAAACCCAACGGTCCAAAATTACGAATAAAATAAAAACAAAAACAAAATTAACCCAACCTTAAAATTATAAAAATTAAAAATGGTCAACAAAAATTAAAATATAAATATAAAAAGAACCAAACACCTAACTACCCTCACCTTAAGAACACAAATTAAAATATAAAATCAGAACTAAAAACTAAATTTACACCCTTTTCAAGAAACATGATAAGCATGAATCAAGTAAAAAATAAAAAATTATAACTCAATATAAAATATAAATAAAATAATATAATAAAATAAGAATAAATGATCTAATAAATAAATGAATACATTAATTTTTTTTTAAGAATTAAAATAAAAATACAAATAAAAATAAAATTAAAGGATTTAATGTATAAATAAATACATTAATAAACAAATACAATTAAAAACTAGAATTAAAATACAATTAAAAATAAAAATAAAATAAATTATTTTTATTTTAAATTATACCTAGAACAAAAAAAATATAAATAATTACGTAATAAAATAAAAATAAAAAGGATTTAGTCAATAAATAAAAATACATGGATAAATAAATAAAATTAAAAACTAGAATTAAAATACACATAAAAATAAAATAAAAATAAAGGATTTAATAAATAAATAAATAAAAACATTAATAAATAAAAGTAAAACTAGATTTAAAATACAAATAAAATAAATAAAATCAAAGAATAATAATACTAAGAACAGATCATAGAAAATATATATATATATATATATATATATATTATAGAATGAAAAAGGGAAGACCTATACAAGGAGTGAAGAGATGGAATCCAACAACTGCTAACTTTCCATCCATCATCCCTATTTAACGTACAGGACCTCTTCTCAATCTCAATCGCCTCCCTAAATTTCCAGTGATGGAAATGGTCAACCTTAGTAAGGACTCTAGTGTCTTCCATACAGATATGATGCTTCATCTTCTCAGCATGCTCATCTAGTGCTAAGGACTTGGTTCTACCATGCCTAATATCCGCAGAATACTCTTGAATCCTTTTATTAATCGATCGACCAGTTTCACCAATGTAGGGAGTCCCACATGAGCACGGGATCAAATAAACACCTTTCATGATTTTTGGGTCCAACTGGTCCTTAATCAATTTAAGGGAACCCCGAATGGTGTTTAAAGCTTTAAAAGAAGACGAGATCATATGCTTCCTTAAAATATGAGCGATCTTGTCAGAAGTACCTTGAATAAAAGGTAAATGAACTTTACCAATAGCATCATCCATTATCTTTTTTTTTCTAGGACCTTTGCTCGCATTCATGAAAGCCTTCAAACCCTGACTTCTGCTATATCCATTTTCTCCGAAGACCCTAAGGAGATGGGCTTTCTCTACATCCAAATGATCGTCATGAGAAATTATAAGAGTTCTCGTAGCTAAATTATTCAGAACCCCAAGTTTTTTAGCAAGAAAATGATGAGAATCAGAATGCAGATACTACTCCGTGTGCGACTTTTTCCAAAAAACACGATGCGGGAACGAGCCATTATTATTTCTAGAAATGAGATCATCAAGGAAAGGAAGGCTCCCATCATTCTCCGTTTCCATAGTGAACTTAATGGAGTTAGATTGATTATTCAAGTGTTGATGAAAAGCCTCTATTTCCTGACGCCCATGAGGCCAATTGATGAAAGTGTCATCCACAAAGCGCTTCCAAATCTTGGGTTTCAAAGGAGCAGATGCCAAAGCTCTAGATTCAAAATATTCCATAAATAGGTTGGCCACCACTGGCGAGAGCGGGGAACCCATGGCGACACCACAGGTTTGCTCATAAAATTCTCCTTCAAAACAGAAAAAGATAGAAGTGAGACAAATTTCTACCAAATTAGCAGTATCAGGATCAGTGATACGCCTGATAACTTCTACTGCCTCCATGATAGGAATTTTCATGTAGAGAGAAACAACATCAAAACTAACCATAGAGTCATTAGGTTCACAAACCCAGTTTTTTAGCTCATGAACAAAAGAAGCAGAATCTTTCACGAAAGAATCTGTCTGACCAACAAGAGGTTTAAGCTTACGGGCCAAATACTTAGCTAGGAGATAAGTGGGCCCACCAATAGTATTAACAATGAGTCTAAGAGGAACCCCCTCTTTATGAATCTTAGGGAGCCCATAAATCCTATAGGTAACAGGATTGCTTTCAATAAGCTTCGAGTTCATAGAACCCACAATGCAACTAGACTTAATAGCATTGGCCACTATCTTCGAGACTTTATTAATCGGGTTCTTAGAGAGCTTCTTATAACTCCTGTTGTTACAGATATGGTCAAGCATATTTTTTTTATAATCGTCCTTATTCAAGATAAAAATAGCGCCACCCTTATCAGCCTTGAGGATAACAATATTAGGGTTTTGATTAAGGGTCTTAAGAGCCAAAAACTCAGCTTTGCTAACATTGCTCCTCGGAGGTTTAGCTTTCCTACGAGCCATGGTGCAATCCTGCCTAATGGCATCTTGCAATGCCTCATATAAATCTTTAATACCATACTCTATACTACAAATAATATCATCATGAGGAATCTTCCTAGGAGCAAGAGAGAAATTAAGGCCCTTAATAAAGAAAAAATAGATAAATCAAAGGAGAACCTAGAAAGATTAATAACTCTTTTATTATTCTTATTAATGTTATTATTATTATTGTTATTACTACTAATGGTATTACCATTATTATTTTTAATGTTACTATTGTTATTATTATTATTATTATTATTATTATCACTAATGCTAATATTATTATTGCAAATATTGCCTATATTATTATTAAAAATATTCTTATCTTTGTTAATATTGCAATTATTGCTTATATTATTATTAATAATATTTTTATCTTTGTTAATATCCATATTAGTATTACTAATAATATCCATATTAGTACTACTAATATTATTACTGTTATAAATAATATTATTATCTTTGTTGATATTCATATTAATGTTAAAAATATTATTATTGTTCACATCACTGATATAATTATTACTATTATTTTTATTATCAATATCAAATGTAATATCATTACTATTGATTGTAATATCATTATCATTAATTTTATTATTAATGTTGTAATTATTAATGGTGTTAAAACTGTTGATAATAGAATTAAAACAATTAATCTTATCACACTCATCAACGTCATTCAAAATCGAACCTACGTTCGTCTGAGAGCTCAAGGGATCAGACCGATTAGAAAACCTGTTACCTGTGCCATCGTCAAACCGTTCAGCCGTGGAGGGAGAGGGGTTCGATTGTTCACTCATTGAATCCAAGTCCATCCTTTTAAAAACTACAGTTTTTAACTCGACTTTTTTAAATGAGATAAAGTTAGCCTCTTCATCATAAAATCGATGTGAAGCACCACCGAGTTGCGCTGGCGATGGCGTGAGGCATTTATTGCATATGACACTTGGGAACAGCTATAAATAACAAATAGTTAATTCCTTCGGGTTTATTGGATTGAAATATATGGTTGATTATGAAGACCTCATTTCTTAATGGTTGAGGTCGTAATTCAAGATTGCCTAGATATTGTTGTCGATATTTGTCTCAGACAACCTAAAAGTGGCATCACAGTTATGTAAATAAATGTCGTCAATATCAGTGTAAGCGACATCAATTAGGTTGTTTTGTACCCGTAATGTTGCTTTCTTTCATGCCATGTGATTCAAGCCCCTGTGCCATGTCATTCAATTATTTTATTTCCTTTGCTGCGTTAATCTATGAACAAGATCAACCTTCCCTGCTTCGACCTGCGCCGATCAGCTAGGTATACGTGAGACATATAAGTGTTGAAAATTACTTTCAGCCGTGCAACGTTCAGAAAGCCGCCTTCCATTTCTATCTACAGTTTTTTTGTACGCGAGCCGCTTGCTAAAAACAAAAACAATGAGCAGTCAACTTCATCATTGTATTGTTTACCGAGGAAATTTAATGGAAAACCCGGACCTGAATTTCATTGAGGCAGATTGTGAGAAATTTCGCATTACACTCAGCGGTCCGTAAGGCTGCCCAAAATCGGACACGGAAAACTCATAAGCTGGAATTAATAAAAATTTCACGTCACAATTTTGGTGATGTCAGCAAATTTTTTTGTGACCCCAAATTTTTATGCAGGCTGGTGTTATCTGTTTGAAGTCCGCAAAGAATTTCGTTTTAAAAAGGATGAACGTCGATATAGTTTTTTTTTTTAATATTTGATTTTAAAAATCGTGCGAACAGTGCACACATATATATGTTTTACATATATATGAAATGAACGTTTCAAAGAAAAGGGAGGCCGTGGGCCATAGTCAAATGTTTTTTTTGGTTTTAGTTTTTCAATTTTATTTTTTAAAAGTTGTTTTACTTTTATATGTTGAGGCATATAAAAAGAAGTTAAATGAAAAGGCCACGGAGTATTGAGTATTGTAAGTTTTTATTTTTACACACAGCAGAGTGTAAAATTTTTGGTGTGCACTTATGTGAATTGTAAGTTTTTTTTACACACAACAGAGTGTGAAAATTTGAATTGCACAGCAGTGCATTCATTTTTTTTTGAGAGACAGAGTATTTTTCAACACATAGCAGTGAGTTGTAAATGCACAGATAGAGTGAAATTTTAGAGAGTGTGAGTTTTGTGTTGAACTGTGTTTTTGAAGCAGTCAAAGTTTCTGTGTATTCCCTCAGTCAGAGGAGATTTTGTAACGAATTTTTTAAAGTTTAATGAAATAGTTTTTAGAGTGAAAACTCTGTTTCCAATGAAGAAATTTTTAATATTTTCTCTGTGTTGAAGAGGGGGGATTTTATTCTCCATTGTTGTTCTGGAATTTTAAATATTCCAACATGGTATCAAAGCTAGTCCAAGCTCTTTGAAGATTAAAGAAGCTGAAGGAAAGGATTTCTTTGTTGCAGCAGTGTCTCCAGCAGTGTGAAGACTCAGTCAAGAAGAATCCAAAGGTATTTCTCTATACAGATTTTGTGTTACTGTTGTAGAACAGTCAGTTTTTTTAAATACACAGTCAAGTGTTTTTTGAATCATAGTTAAGAGTGCAGAATGGCTGGAGCCAGCACTGGTATGGGTATGGGAAATATCCATCTCCCAATGTTTAATGGGAAAAATTATGACTACTAGTCAATAACTATGAGAGCTTTATTTGACTCCCAAGACTTATGGGAATTTGTTGAGGATGGCTTTGAAGAGCCAGAAAATGAAGAAGAGTTTGAAGATTTAACTCAGGCAGAGAAAGAGTTGCTGAAGAGAAATAGGAAGAAAGACTCCAAAGCTCTCTTCTTATTGTATCAAGCAGTGCATGAGAGTGTGTTTCCAAGGATAGCAGCAGCCAAGAGATCCAGAGAAGCATGGGAAACTCTCAAGACAGCCTATCAAGGCATGGAAAAATTAAAAACAGCAAAACTTCAGTTGCTGAGGAGAGACTTTGAAACTCTCTACATGAAAGAGTCAGATACTATTGAGTCGTTCTTCACTCATGTGATTGGAATGGTCACACAAATAAGATCTCATGGAGAGACTCTTGAAGACAAGAGGATTGTGGAAAAACTCTTGAGGAGTCTACCCTCAAGATTCGATGTGATTGTCACACCATAGAGAGCCGGGATCTCACAAAGTTCACGGTGGATGGTATACATGTCTTTGATGGCTCCATGAGCGGTCGGTGAGTGAAAAATCATCTGCAGACCGCTGCAAGACCCGGTGTCTTTCGGAAGAGGAAGAAGGCAGGCGAGAGAAACGAAGAGAAGAAATTGACAAAAGCAGTGGAAAGAGCAGGTCAGTCGTATAAAGGAAGAGCTGACAATCCAAATTAGCATCAAAATTCAAAGCAGAAAAGACTGGGTAGAGTGGTCAACATGGTCTCAAGAATAGAGGTATGATAAGTCATGTGTAATGTCACTATTAAAAAGTATGGTCATTATGCTAATGAATGTAAAGAAACTGAACGCAGTATGGGAAATAGAACACAATTACAGAATTTCACTAGTATCTTTTATCAGCAGATAATTTGTTTGGACATAATAAGTTGAAAGAATGAGGTTGCATGGTTTCTAGACTCCAGTTGCAGTAACCATATGACAGGAAACTTAGCAATGTTTTCTATGCTAGATGAGAGTGTGAAGTCACAAGTCACACTAGGGACTGATAGTAAAGTGTTTGTTATGGGAAAAGGAAATGTAAATGTTTTAACAAGGAAAGGTGCAAAGAAATCCATAGCAGATGTCTATTATGTTCCAGGAATGAAGTGTAACCTCTTAAGTATTGGACAACTTGTCCAAAAGGGGTACAATGTATTTTTTGAGGATGATGTTTGTACCATTATGGACAAACCACCCAGCAAACAATGTATTGCTGAAGTAAAGATGACAAGGAACAGGATGTTCCCTCTTAGAATGAGAGAAGATTTGAAGAATGAAGAAAAGATAGCAGCAGTGACACAAGAGGCTATCCAAAGCGAACCAAAAGATGAAAATTGGTTGTGGCACTTGAGATTTGGACATCTCAACTTTGGAGGTCTTAATTTGTTGAACAGAAAAGGAATGGTAAGAGGTTTACCATTGATAGAGAAGCCGGACAGCCTTTGTGAAGCTTGTATCTTGGGGAAACAACACAGAGAAAGTTTTCCTTCCGGGAAAAGCATAAGGGCAAAGGCACCCTTAGAGATTGTCCACTCAGATTTGTGTGGACCAATGCAAACTCCATCGCTTTCTAGCAGCCACTACATGTTAACATTCATAGATGATTTTACAAGAAAAACTTGGGTTTATTTTTTGAAAAATAAAAGTGAAGTGTTTGAAAAATTCTGCAATTTCAAAGCACTTGTGGAAAACCAAAGTGGGCTGCACATCAAAGTTCTAAGGACTGATAGAGGAGGTGAGTATATCTCTAAAGATTTTATAAGTTTTTGTAGAGAAAATGGTATTCAAAATCAGTTTACAACTAGATATACTCCGCAGCAAAATGGAGTAGCCGAAAGGAAGAATAGAACCATAATGGACATGGTGAGGAGTATGTTAAAGGCAAAGCATTTGCCTAATGATTATTGGGCTGAAGTTGTACATTGTGCAGCATACATTTTGAATAGGTGCCCTACAAAAGCAGTGATGAACAAAGTGCCAGAAGAGGCATGGAGTGGCACAAAACAAGGTGTCACACACATGAAGGTTTTTGGATGTGTGGCTTATGCACACATACCGGATCAACTAAGGAAGAAGTTGGACAGCAAGGGGGAGAAATGTATTTTCATTGGATACAGTGAGGAATCCAAGGCCTATAGGCTATATAACCCATCCACCAAGAAGTTTATTGTGAGCAAAGATGTTCAATTTATTGAAGAGGAAGCTTGGGATGGAAGCATAGAGAAAACAGTGAATGTTAAACACTGTTTATCTCATTATGAGAATGATGATGAGTTCGCTAAAATACATCCCCAAACAGCAGCACCAACACAAGAGCAGCAAGAGACACCCTTGAGGAGAAATGAGAGTTCTTCTCCAAGCACACCACAAGGAGGAAATTCAAGTGCTTCTTCAAGCATTTGTACACCTAGTGAAAGAGGTAAGAAGTTCAGAAATTTGAATGACATTTATGCACAAGAGGCAGCAAATGAAGGTATCAATTATTTGTTTGTTTTATATTGTCATGTTGAAGACCCTATCCACTTTGAAGAAGCTATTAAGGATAAGAAATGGATAGAAGCTATGGATGAGGAGATTAATGCCATAGAAAGAAACAAGACTTGGGATTTGGTTGAACTCCCAAAAGGTAAAGACGTCATTGGAGTTAAATGGGTCTACAAGACCAAGAGTAATGCTGAAGGAAAAATAGAGAGACACAAGGCAAGGCTTGTTGTCAAAGGGTATAAGCAAAAGCATGGGATAGATTATGAGGAAACTTTTGCACCGGTTGCTAGAATGGAAACCGTGAGAGCAGTGTTGTCCATAGCAGCACAAAACAAGTGTAAAGTTTACCAAATGGACGTGAAGTCAGCATTCCTAAATGGAGTGTTAATGGAAGAGGTTTACATTGAACAACCTCTCGGCTATGAAAAGAAAGGCCAAGAGCACAAAGTGTGCAAGTTGAAAAAAGCTCTTTATGGGCTGAAGCAAGCACCAAGAGCATGGTACAGTAGGATAGATTCCTATCTACTGGAAAATGGATTTGAAAAGTGTGAGGGAGAACCCACCCTCTACATCAAAGAAAAAGATGGAAAAATATTGATTGTAGTTTTGTATGTTGATGATGTTATTTTCACAGGTAATGATGATTACCTTATTGAAAATTTTAAAACAGTCATGAAAGAAGAATTTGAAATGACTGACATGGGTTTGTTTAAATACTTCTTAGGAATAGAAGTAGAACAAGATGAAAATGGGATTTTTATCTCACAGGAAAAATATGTTAATGAAGTGCTTGAAAGATTTAATATGCAGGAGAGCAAAGCAGCGATCACTCCCGCAGTGATGGGATTAAAACTCAGCAGAGAGGACAGCAGCAAGGATTTTGATCCTAGCTTGTATAAGAGCATAGTTGGCAGCCTCATGTATTTGACTGTAACTAGACCGGAAATAATGCATGCTATCAGTTTGATTTCTAGATTCATGGAGAAGCCAAAGGATGCACATTGGCAGGCAGCAAAGAGAATTCTGAGGTATGTTAAAGGTACAAAAAGGTTTGGTATTTTATATACTGCTTCAGAAAATTCAGATTTAGTTGGATACACTAACAGTGATTGGGCTGAAAGTGTAGATGATTGGAAGAGCACTTCCGGTTATGTTTTTCACATGGGTTCAGGAGCTATTTCATGGGCTTCTAAAAAAAAGCCCATTGTAACATTGTCTACAGTAGAGGCAGAATATGTGGCAGCCACAACAGCAGCTTGTCAAGCAATTTGGATGAGGAGGATGTTAAGGAGTTTGTACCAAGAGCAGGTAAAAGGAACAATGATTTATTGTGACAATAGCTCAGCTATTGCATTATCGAAGAATTCTGTGTTTCACAAAAGAACAAAACACATCGACAAAAAGTTTCATTACATCAGACAATTGGTAAACAATGGTGAAATTGTTTTGGAACACTGCAGAACTCAAGAGCAGTTTGTAGACATTCTGACCAAGCCATTGGGGCAGAAGAGTTTTGAGTTTTTGAGGAAATGTCTGGGTATGACTGATAACCCAGCAGTTGAAAGTAACGGGGAGTGTTGAAAATTACTTTCAGTCGTGCAACGTTCAGAAAGCCGCCTTCCATTTCTATCTGCAGTTTTTTTGTACGCGAGCTGCTTGCTAAAAACAGTGAGCAGTCAACTTCATCACTATATTGTTTACGGAGAAAATTTAATGGCAAACCCAGACCTGAATTTCATTGAGGCAGATTGTGAGAAATTTCGCATCACACTCAGCCGTCTGTACGGTTTCCCAAAATCGGATGCGGAAAACTCATAAGCTGGAATTAATAAAAATTTCGCGTCGCAATTTTGGTGATGTCGGCAAATTTTTTTGTGACCCAAAATTTTTATGCAGGCTGGTGTTATCTGTTTGAAGTCCACAAAGAATTTCATTTTAAAAAGGATGGACGTCGATATAGTTTTTGTTTTTAATATTTGGTTTTAAAAATCGTGCAAACAGTGCACACATATATATGTTTTACATATATATGAAATGAACGTTTCAAAGAAAAGGGAGGCCGTGGGCCATAGTCAAATGTTTTTTTCGGTTTTAGTTTTTTAATTTTATTTTTTAAAAGTTGTTTTACTTTTATATGTTGAGGCATATAAAAAGAAGTTAAATGAAAAGGCCAGGGAGTATTGAGTATTTTTGGTGTGCACTTATGTGAATTGTAATTTTTGTTTACACACAGCAGAGTGTGAAAATTTTTGGTGTGCACTTATGTGAATTGTAAGTTTTGTTTACACACAGCAGAGTGTGAAAATTTGAATTGCACAGCAGTGCATTCATTTTTTTTTTAGAGACAAAGTATTTGTCAACACACAGCAGTGAGTTGTAAATGCACAGATAGAGTGAAATTTTAGAGAGTGTGAGTTTTGTGTTGAACCGTGTTTTTGAAGTAGTCAAAGTTTCTGTGTATTCCCTCAGTCAGAGGAGATTTTGTAACCAAGTTTTTGAAGTTTAATGAAATAGTTTTTAGAGTGAAAACTCTGTTTCCAGTGAAGAAATTTTTAATATTTTCTCTGTGTTGAAGAGGGGGAATTTTATTCTCCATTGTTATTCTGGAATTTTAAATATTCCAACAATAAGTACCAAGGCAGGTCGGGACTCAGCTTTATCTAACTAAGGGAGGGCAGGTCGGTGATCTGTGCTCAGAGTTGTTGCGCCCTCCCAACAACTCACTTCGCCAGGTATTCACCTCTTGGGTATCACAGGAATGCCCCTCTCCAATGTTCGTAATAATCATTGATCTGTGAATAGGAATGGTCTTGATGGTTAACCGTGGTGGGAATTTAGTTTAAAAGAATTCAAAAAATATGGCAGTAGGTAATAGTGATTGAATTATATTTTTGTATGATAAAATAGATTTAGCACTATAAAAATTTACTAAGTCAAAATTTACTACACAACTAAAATCTTAAAATTTACAAATTATAACCTAAATTAAAAAAAATAAATAAATAAAATCCTCTCCGATTTTACAAAAAATCTTCACAAATTTCCATAATTTTGAAGGCAAATTGGCACACTCATTAAACTACTTCTTCTTTCGGGAATGGATTAAGTCATCATATTATAATTTTCTCTTTAACCTCTTATGGTCTTCGTTCTTGCCCAGAGTCTATTTGGGGGTCAACCGTTGTTCACTATTATATGGCATGTCTTCAACACGGGATCAAAATACTAGATGGATTATTCTTAATTTATTTTGTAGAAACGTTACAATAATGTTTGTTTATTTCAAAAATTTTGAGATGAAAAAAACAAATTGTTTCATTAATGATGTAATAAAAATAGTTTATATTTGTTTGACATATTTCAATATATTTATGTAACATGTATATATAATTTAATGGAAAATAATATATCACATAATTTTTCATGAGGAAAAGATAAACAAAAAAATGCAGAACTATCATACATAATCCAACAAATTGAGCATATGTATTTTCATTTCATTTATTGTAAACTGTTCATGGGATTGTACCAAAAAAACAAAGAGGATAGAAGTCATCTATCACACATCTAAGAAAATATGGGTAACCCATGATCCAACAAGAGATGTAAAGATAGTAACTAGAGTAAAAAGATGTGAAAGAAAATGCTATGGAGTATTTATGTGACCCCGATCAACCATCCGACCAGTAATGGAATGAACAAAAAATTGGAAACTGTCGTCCATATGCATGCCACGCTTGGACCAAAAATATTCCTCTGACTTCTACTCTCAAAAAATATGATCAATTGAAGCTGAATGAAAAGTCTAGAGAAGGTCCTTCATCCTTCTACACCAATATCTAAGGTGTTGAGGGTCAAAGGAGTCTCGACGTTGAAAGTCTCTACAATGGTTTGAGAGTCTCCATATATATGGATGGGATCAATATCCAGGCTATTGGCAAACCTTAGTGTACCCCAAAGGGCCAGCAGCTCCGCCCAAGTATTTTTCCACTCCCCACAACCCCAAGTCAAAGTGCATTTATCATCTACATCCCTGTATATAATAACACCACAACCACAAAAGCCATCGTTTTCCACACCATTGAGAAATCCTGCTAGCATCATAATAATTTTATGCTAGATACGGTTAGACAGATCCCGACAATGGAACATGTGAGTGGGCAAAGTATCAATCCAAGACATGATCTTAGACATAGTACATAATGGATGAGCACAAGACCCATCAAAGATGACACCATTCCTAGCCTTCCAAAGTTCCTAGATAGTGAATAAAGGAATACGAGAATCAATTTTCCATCATTTTATAGCCCATATAAAATAGTGGAGGATGGATTGAAAACATGTGACACGATAGTGAATAAATGAGAAGATAAGGTCCCATACATGAATAGAAAAAGGGCAGTTGAGAAAAAGATGCACCATAGACTCCCCATCAAATTCACATAGTGAGCATAATCCATGTCCCAAAAAACCTGTGTGCCATTAATCGTCCCAAGTAAGTATTTTGTTTTTACAAGAAAGCCAAGCAAATAGTATAATATTCAAGGGCATGTGCATCCCCCATATATGCCTGAACCAGGTCTAGTCGCAATCCGGAAAGGGAGAATGAAATCATCTCTATATGTCTTTAACAATGAGATTCCCTCCCGGAGTGGGACTGTCCTAGGTGATCACATCTCGGTGTCCAAAAATTGTCGCACCAGCCTTGCATAAAGCCACAATAAATAGGCTCCATTCATGTGCAATGTTTCCAGAAAATTTTAGTTGAGAAACATATTTCCATCTCGGCTTGTTTTCATCCGAACCATCAATTGTGTGGTCCAGTGTAAATATGTCTTTTTTGTGTAATTTTGATACAAAATCTACAGAGAGTTGTACATGAGCTGAGATGCCAGCAATAAATTCAAAACCAATCAATATTTCATTCCCCCGCCAAAATTTCATTTAATCTGCTTGAGCAGAAGACTCCAAACCTTGTGAAAGCTCCTCCAGATGTATGAGCCCTTTCGGAGTGCATACTTAGGTGATCTGATCCATCATGTAAATTGTAAGCCATGTAAGTCTTTGGTAGAAATATTCTTATTCCATATACCATTTTGTGAAAATGCTCGCCACATAGATCTAATGAGAAGAGAAAAACCAAAACATAGGGTATCAAGAATACCCCACCCCCAGTGTGTTTTGGCCTGGACAAGGTGTCCCAAGCGACCAGGTCATACTTTTGATCCAATTCTGCATCTGCCCACAGAAAACGAGACATCTTGGTTCAGATCTTAGCAATGATATGAGATGGAATGATAAATAAATGCATCCAATATGTGGTCATCTGCTACAAGACCAAGGTGACGAGAATAAGTCTAGCACCAAGAGATAAGAAACTGTTAACCCAAAAATAAATGAGAGAGGAGTCAATTCCAATATCCTACCCTGTAAGAGTTACGCTTCAATCTGAAGCCCAGATATGAGAATTCACCATTTAAATGTATGAATTGTATTTGAAAAATGTCAGCAATGTGTGTGAAGACATCCACCTTTTCCCCGAATAATATGAGAATAAATTTCAAGATATTAATATGATATTGTTTTTCAAACGAAAAAAAAATGAATTTTACTTGTGAGCCGTTGAGTGGGACATTGATTTGATAATGCCAAGGCACGCTAATCAAATAGCGATTTGTTAATTTTTTTTTGTTTAATTGTGAAATTGAGATGTTTCTATTATTTAACAATTTTTCTGTTTTTCATCTTTCTCATGCGTCCAAAAGCATCTTATATTTTTTTAAATTTTATTTTCATCTATATTATGTCTAAAGAGTCTAGTTTGTCTCTCAATTTTCCTTTTAGCATATTATTCTCTAGTATCCTCATTGGGACCACTTTACCATCAAGATGTTCACTTACACATTGTTTGTGTAGTTTCATTAAGTGTCTCTTATGGTATCTTCATTAGTGTGTTCAAGCCTCCCGCCAATTTATTAGTTTTCTATAGAAATGTTTTGGATTCATTGTGTTGAAAATCTAATTTATTTAGTTTTACTACTATTTATTTGAGAAAACATAAATTTTTTTAAATTAGGGAGATATACTAGATTAATCATATTAAAAAGGGTTATTAGTATAATCATATTAAAAGTGGTTGATATAGATGGATTAATGTCATTTTCACTTTATCCTAAAAGTGATTAATATACATTGAATAATATCATTTTCACTTTAAAAAATTAATTACCTCAATTTATATTTATCACCACCTTGTTTTTTATTTTTGTGCTAGTTGACTACTAATATTCATGGGTAGGATTAATAAACCATGGTTGAATTTTGTTCATTATGGTTAGATATGGTGAAGCTATGGTTGATGTTGGTTGACCATGGTTGACTATGTTGGAAAATTATTGAACATGATTGACCATGGTTAATGATGACCAAAAAGGATTGAACGTGGTTGTTGAGGGTTAACCATGGATGGATATGCTTTATGATGGTTAATGATAAATGAAGATGGCTGACAAGGTTTGGTGTGGGTTGACCATGGTAGTCTATGGAAGAAAGTGGTTGGTCATGGTTGACTATGGTTAAATATAGTTGACCATGGTCACAATGGCTCACAATAATTTAGTTCTCTTAATCATGGTTGGTTATGGTTCAACTTCTTGACCATGTTTGAATATGGGAAGCTTCTTTGAACATGGACGCATATGGTTAAAAATGGTCCACTATGGCTGACTATGGGTTAATGTGGCTATCCATGGTTGTTAATGTTTAATTATATATGAATACAATTGATCATATTAACCATGGTTGACCATAGTTGAGCACAGATGACCAAGGTGACCATGGTTGACAATTGATGAGCCACTTTGAGCAAGGTTGTATATTATTGACCTTGGTTGAACTTATTGACCATGTATGACTATGGTTCAGATTGTTTGGCCACGGTTGAATACGATCAACTGTGGTTGATTGTGGATGAATATGGTTAACCATGGTTGTCAACATTTAGCTAGATGAAAATGATTGACTGTATTGACTATGTTGACAATGATCAACCGTGTTGACTGTGTTTAACACAATTGAACATGTAGGCCATTGTTAACCATGGTTTGACCATGTTTGACCTTGGTTGATTATGTTTCTGATGTTTTTCATTACTAAGCATCATTTTACCATGTTCATTTTAGTAGACCATGAATGGTCATGTTTTCTATAACTCACAATGGTGACAGGGGCCTCACATTGTTGACCAACATCTTAAGAAGTTCATTCATAAAGGGAGTTTTAAAATTATGAAAAATTGGAGTCAATATAGATATTGAGGGGAAGTTGTGGCTAGGGGAATGGCTATCTACAATAGGGTGTTTAAAAATTAGTATTATGTAATAATAAGGGTTATTTATGAAAAAATAGGGTTATTTTTATTATAAATATGTATAGAGAGGGTGGTTCATCAAAAGGATTTTGGGAGATTTTTATTAATACATAGTGAGATTAGATATATTATTCAATATCTCATGAATATAGGCACTATGATAGAGGTTGATTGATTGGGGACATTGTGACTATAGTTGACCATTAATGACCATGTTTAACCATGTTGACCAATGTTAATCATGGTCAATCATAGCTAAGCATGGTTCAATATGTTTTTCCATGGTCAACCATGGCTAATCATGATGCACAATGTGAACTATTGTTATTACAACATTGATGTTTGTTTTCCACATTGTGGTGTATGTTTATATTGCTTAAATTACGATGCAATTTTTTGTTTGTCACATTGTGAGATCAATTTCTGTTAGTCACATTTTGATGTTGATTTTAATTTTTCAAATTGTGATATGATATCTTATTCATCACAATGTGTGATCAATTTTTTTTTGTCACAATTTGATGTAGAACTTTGTTAACCACACTATAATAATGATTTTATTTCATCAAATTATGGCATTGACTTAATTCACTACATTGCGCTATCACTTTTTGTTTAGCACATTACAATGACATTTCTTGTTCCTCATATTACCAAATTGATTTTTTTCATCACATTTCAATGTCATTTTTTGTTCATCATGTTCAAACATCATATGTTTGTTTGTCACATTGCAACATTAATTTTTTTAATCGCACTACGATGATGATTTTTTTTCATTACATTGCAACATCATCTTTTGTCAACAAAAATTTTAGTTCACCATATTTGATGTCATTCCTTGCTCATCAAATTGCGAGATTATTTGTTTTCTGCTTTTCAACACTTAATATTTGCTCATCAACATGTGATATTGGTTTTTTCTCTTCTTAATCTGATGTGGAATTTTTTTCTTCACATCATGAAAATGATATTTTTTATCACATTGGTAAAATTGTGGTGTCATATTTTTAGTTAAAGATTACAACAATTATTTTTTGTTTATCATATTACTATGTCAATTGTTTTAATTACCACAATACAATGATTATTTTAGTTCATCACATTGATATGTTGATTTAATTTGTGACATTTTTACATCATGCTTTGTTCATCGCATTATGAAATCATTATTTGTTTGTCACATTGTGACATCAATTACTATTCGTCACATTGCGTCATTTAATATTGTTTATCACATTGTAATGTCTAGTTGTGATTTCCATATTGTAATGTTGGGCTCTATTAATTATATTGGAAAGTCAATTTATCTTCAACACATTTAAATGTTGGGTTATGTTGATCACATTGGCACATTAGACAATGTTTATCTTATTGCAATGTTTAAATTTATTATCACATTATAAGGTTAGATTATGTTCAACACATTGTGATATTGCAATGGTAGCGACAAACATAATGTGATGTTTTTGTGATGTTATGGTATATTTGCAACATTGTAACACCATCTCTATTGGTGCTGGACTATGCTTCTCACGTAATGATACCAACATATCGTGAAAGAGAGTTATAATTCGTCTAATGAAGTTTTTATTTTGTTAGAATGATAGGAACTTTGAATTGATGCGACATATCACAACAAAGTAACTGGTTTGTGATGTAAAGAAAAAAAAAATGTTATCATAACTTAATACACTTAAATGGAATATTTTTTCAAATTATCTTTGCATAAAACATTTAATCAAATTCATTAGGCTCAAATATATGTCGCTATGATACGAACCATCACTATATATGTATATTGAATAATTATAGCTCCAAATATTTACATTTACTATCTCCTCAGCTACTATATTTACTATTTCATTAATATCAATTAAAAGAGTTTTTCTTTAATATGTTTATCTATTCTTATATTAGGTTAATTATTAATATTTATCTTTATGGTTTAAGCTTATAGCGTTTTAAGAATTTATAATTATAATTAATTAACAATGATTATTACTTTAGTTTATTTTATTTCAATTTGTTTTGTCTCACTACCAAAATCGTTATTTAAGTAGATTAATTTTAGATTTAAATTTATTAAAATTTTATATTCAAATCGTTATTTAAGTATGATTAATTTTAGATTTAAATTTATTAAAATTTTATATTCAAATAATTATTTTATGTAATTTTTTTAACTAATTTCAAATTTAATAATTATATTTCAATTATATTATTTTAATTATTCAATAGAATTCATGTTATAAAAATTAAAATATTAATTAAACTTATTAAAGTTTAAGCATAAATTATTTAACTACATTAAATTCCTCCAAATCTAAATTGTCGATTAATGCAGTTTAGAACATTGTAAACATTAAAACTAGTATTAAGGGGTTTGATTTAACTCTAATAAGTTTAAAAAATGATCATTATGATATTTAAAACATTAATATTAAATAACTAATCATAACTTTATTAATTTATTTAGCTATACGAATTAAATATGTTTAATATGGTTTATAAACTTTAATATGTGTTATGAGGTTTTCTGCATGTTTGTCTTTATTTTTGGATTATATCAATACATCATCAATAAAAATTATAACAAACTTGTCTAGGTAAGGATGCAACATCTTATTCGTCAAACACATGAAAGTGGCAGGAGAATTAGTAAGACCGAAATGAACCACCAAAAATTCATAATTATCATACCTGGTGTGGAATGTAGTCTTCTAGATTTCCTCTTCTTTGATGCAGACTTGATGATATCTTGATCTTAGATCAATTGTTGGAAACACTATTTCTCCCTTCAATTGATCAAACAAATTATCAATCCTCGACAATGAATATTTGTTCTTGATCATCACCTTCTTCAACTTCATGTAGTCAATGCACAATATGAGATTACCATCCTTATTCTTTACAAACAACACTAGTTCACCATAGGGTGATACACTTTTCCTTATGTATCCCTTATCAAGCATTTCATTAAGATGCTACTTCAATTCCACCAACTTTAGATTGCTCATCCTGTACGATGCCTTTGATGTTGGCGCTTCTCCTGGTACCAACTCAACAGAGAAATCCACTTCCCTATGAGGTTTTAACTCTGAAATATATATAGGAAGAACATCTTGAAACCACTGCAAAACTAGATACTTATTCAAAACTTCATCATCCTCCACATACTTTCCTTTGTCACTAGAAATATGCACTACAAACAATACACACCCTTTCCTCCAAGTGTGCTTATATTTCATAGTTGTAGTTGTTCTCACTAATTCATGCTTCTTCTTTCCCTGCAATATTATCTTCTCTCCATCATCACCCATACACTCAATTGAATTGTCTTAAGAATCTACCTTGATCTTTTGAGTGAAAAAAAAACGTTAGGTCCCTATATTACTAGTATAGTCCCTTATTGTTGTTAGTGTAACCCCATTATTGTTATTATTTTACCCTTGTAACCGCCATATTGTTATTATTGTGCCCTTAAATTATTATTGTTAGGTCAGCTATGATTACATTGTGGCCCCATGGACTCCTATATATAGAAAGGAGGTTTTGTAATTTGTATCATCCAGGAATTGTTAATTCACGTAATGTATTGGAGGTTGCCCCCTTGAAGTGCCTTATTTATAGGGCATTGATATCTCTTTTCTTCTATTTTTGGAGTTGGTTTCACAACATTTGGTATCAGAGATTTGGATTATAGGGTTTTGCTACTCCAAACAGGTCATCGTGGAATTTTCGCTATAACATTTTTTCTATGAAGCTTAAGAAGCTGAAATTTTTAGAGTGCAAAACCGAAATCCTTAGGAGCATCGTCGCAAAATTTTAGAGTATCTCATCAAGTGAAAGAACTTACCCACTGAAGATTCTAAATGGGAGGATGAGAATTTTATACAGAAGCACCTAGAGCTACTCAAGCATTGAGGACAACACTTTTTTGAAGGAGAGGGGCATGTTAGGTCCCTATATTACTAGTATAGTCCCTTATTGTTGTTAGTGTAACCCCCTTATCATTATTATTGTACCCCTGTAACCCCCATATTGTTATTATTGTGCCCTTAAATTATTATTGTTAGGTCGGCTGGGATTTCATTGTGGCCCGATGGACTCCTATATATAGAAAGGAGGTTTTGTAATTTGTATCATCCAAGAATTGGTTATTCATGTAATGTATTGGAGGTTGCCCCCTTGAAGTGGATTATTTATAATACATTGATATCTCTTTTCTTCTATTTTTGGAGCTGGTTTCACAACAATAAATCCATGCCCAAAAGCATACTATATGATCCCAAAGGAATCACATTTAGATGTGTTGATGTAGGCATACAATTCATCTCAAATGTAGAAGATATCACCCAATAATGAACTCTTCTCTTGGTCCATGTGGCCAACTTCACCAACCAAGATTTTGCATTTAGTTATTTACTCAAGCCACACTTATCCAACAATTCTAGACTAAAATAACTATAATTAGATACAGGCTCAATCAGAGTGGAAACAACTCGATCATAGAGCTTACCTTCCATCTAAATAATGTATGCATAGTTATCATCCTACCTATTATCAAGTGTTGCATAAATCCAAGGAATGATTTGATCAACATCCCCAACTGTTTTCGCATCTTGAGCACTATAGATCTAAGGCCTCCAACTCTGATGCGATGGAAAATCCTTCTTGCGATGATATTTTCCACAAATCCAACATGGAAAGTTCCCCCCACTAGTACCTTTATTCTAATACTCTCCAGACAGAGACACATGTCCTTTCTAACATTCTTTGTAAAACCCCATTCCCACATCTACCCAAGTAACTAGACAACTAGGGTAAACATGTGATCAGAGGCTAGTATAATGAATTCAACCTCCTATGTGACCTTAAGGAAGTTGAACTGATGGAAAACACAACCTACATACCTTGTACAGAAACCACACACCTTCAGGAGGTAACCCAACCACTCAAGCCTCTTACCACTCGGTTATACTGACTTTTTGACCCCCTTTGAGCCATAGCCATAGGAATAGCACTTCATTTCAGGGGATAGAAATTTATATACATAGGCATAACACTCCATTCCAGCGACAAGGGCCCCAAATGCTCATTTTTGTTCTTGCAGCTCGAATATTTGAGCTATCTTTTCAGGCCGAGAGCCCAGGTCACTACCCAAAACTTCACGAAAAATTAAGGGATGTTAAATAAAAATAGGAAAGTGATAAG
Source organism: Pinus albicaulis (assembly GCA_034641835.2). Lineage (NCBI taxonomy): Eukaryota > Viridiplantae > Streptophyta > Pinopsida > Pinales > Pinaceae > Pinus > Pinus albicaulis. The sequence continues at coordinate 125,153 of JAXQQM020091232.1, forward strand.
AAATAAATCAAATCAATAAGAAATCATATGGACCCCTCCTAACCATGACAGGAATTATGTCAAACATGTCACAAAATTTGAATCTATAGGTGCAAATATTAGATTTAAACATAGGGGTCTCATACTGATATGATAATAGCTAAGACGCATTTCTCCCTTACATCAGTAGATCCAATACAATTTATTTAACCATAGATATATTATGCATTCCTTTACAAGTAAAAAAACACATAAAGCCATACATCATCACTGATCAAATACATGCTTATAGCTAGTGAAATAAAAACATAAATACCATGGATACAACAAAAATAGAATCCACATAAAAACCATTACATTTGCATACCAAATACCAAATCTTGTGACTTCTTCATTTCTCTGTCAAATATAGGTGTATTTTCTTTCTTGAACTATTCCGGAAAATAATACTTCTCACTACTCCTATATGGGTGGTAGTGTTGATGACCATATTATCTCTCTAAACTAGAACTAGGATAGAACCCATTATCACTAACTCTATGGTCAATTATATCTAGAAATTTCATCTTTGACTGTATCCTCTCTATCCAACCTGTGTCCTGATCGAGACCTAATACCATATGCACAATTTTTCATTTCCTCCTATCCATGACTAATCCTAAGTGGTCCCTATCTCTACAAATATGATAAACTCTAAAGAATCATTGCATTGAACTATTCTTTCATCTCATGTTCCCAAGGAAGTATTGCATGTGCCTACATGATCCTATCATTTTCTTATTTACAACTCACGGTCTCTACTTTCATACTTTTCAATGTGTTTACTATGTGAGGGGATTACTCATCGCCATGTTTCTCATCTAATCTATAGGGTGAATCATGTGAATTCTATTCCACCATATTTCTTGTCATATTTGATCATTTACTTCTTATAAGCATACCATTTCATATAACAAAATATAAACAAAACCAAACGTACCTTAGTGAAGTTCAAGGGAGGCTATCTCATCTGCACTAATCAGTTCATATTAGCATAACATAATAATGTATATTGTTGAATCTTTGGTAAAAATGAGAGGCGGGGGGTGAATTAGTTTAACACATGCATTAGATTTGTAAATTTTCATCAAACTTATTTACAGCTTAATATGTGAACAGTCTTAAAATATTGCAGCAAGAATTAAATTAATGTGACATCAACCTTATTGTGAGAGCAACAAACAATTAAACAGATTGGGTGGATCATATCAACATATAAGCAACACACACAGAGACAACAGATGTAAGTGGAAACCCATAAAGGGAGAAAACCACATCTTATTATTGTGGTGATGCAAAGGCAAGCTCCAACTCCCTCTCATCATTGTTTTTCTGCAGGCACCAACCTACAGGAGTCTCCAACCTCTGTCAGCTACAATTGATAGCTATCAAGCTTCAACTTGATAGGGAAGCTCCAACTTCCTGAATTTTTCAAAAGAAATGTTTGCTGATTTACCTCAGATATCATCTCTGTTCTATAGCATCTCTTTCTTCTCCACTCTTCCTTATCTTCTCTTCCTCAATCTTCTATACTCTGCATTCTCTATCTTTACTCTCTCTAACCTCTCTATGCATATCAAGTTGATATTATATATAGAGTTCATCACATGACTGTTTGTATTCCAAAAGGAATTTGGAGTGAACAACCATGACTCTTTGGCTTCTGCCTTCTCATTCCTTTGTCCAACTTATTTAAAAAATATAACAATATGTACAAATTTCAATGTTATAGTGGGATTTTTCTTTTCCTTCGAATACTTTCTTTTGCATCACAAAAAATATAAAACAATTAAACATTTACATTTTCGATTTCAATATATACACTTCACTCAGCCCTTGGCTTGTTGGTTTTGTCCTTTCTATTGTTGTCATGCAACTATCCTGCATACCTCTGTTTATTGCAACTCTGAGCACCTGTGAATGTATACCTATTCACTGCAATTTTAAATCCCTTCACTGCATACCTCTTCAATTCTGTAGTCTCTTTTTACCTCTTTACTTATTCTCCAAGCTCACCATAGTTGTGTATCTACTATCTATATATGCATGTTTTATAAGTTTAGCTCACCAATAAACCAACACACACAAACCATATATATATATATATATATATATATATATATATACCTTATATTATAATCCTGGCTCTCCTTTATAAAGCGCTCTACATACAATTGGAGCCTTTCTTTAATACAAAAATTTAGACCACGTTCATAATTCAGACCTTAACACTTTAATAATAATAAAAAATCCGACGTCTTTAAACATATACATCAGTGCCTATAACACCCAACCATGGTTTATAACATTAATATAGCAATTCATATCGCGGGTGATTCACGAGTCCCACACATACAATAGCGAATTGTAATCGCCTGTACCTTGAGTTATCTTCTGTGCTAATTGACGTGCGACCACTGTTCGATGGACCCACCTCCAGATCGGACAGCGCATGGCTATATCGCATTCATTCCATCGTCGATAGTTAACGCGTGATGGCACGCGATGAGGGCGGTATCTCCAAACCGCTTAAGGCCACATGTTTGCCTATGGCATTGATCGCATTAGAATTGGGAATACAACTTACCGTACAAAAGCGGTGCGATGAAAACCATCGGGTGTTCCAAACCCACTGTCACTGTTCATACCTCATGGTTTTGTTCAGTTGCGCTCGAGGTTCCGTTCCTTCCTTCTTTTGTTCACGATCCCAATATGTCTTCTTAACTTTGTTTTCATACGGTTCTTCGATTATTCTCTGTTGCTCCTTCTCATATGCTATCCCTTGCTATGTCAACACTTCAACACGGTGCTTCCGCTATCATAACGCACAGCTCCATTCATGCATAGGTTTATCACCAGTCCTCTGCGCTTGATTCATGATTCCTTAATGCAGGGCCTTATCCCCAACTCTGTCTCGGGGTCCCTGCTTCGCACTATAGATATCCTCCATCTATTAGGAGGGTAGCCATTCAGGCTCAATTCCCAATATTCAATTGCAGTTGCCAGTTATTCATCAGAGGAGTGCAGAACTCGATTACTCCTTTTTAATATATTCATTTACCCATCAATAAATCAACGCTAGAACTTTAATTCATTACTCTGCTTCCATTTCTCCAACACTGAAATCAACATCCGAAATAGATTTCCTTATTAAGCAGGGTTAAAACAATTCAAGATATTTGCAGGGTTAAGACATTTCATCACATAATTCCTCAAATTCATAAAACTGTGCCATCACTATTTTAATACACTATGTGTAATAAGCCTGTCTCGCAGGATTACTGTGCCATCATTCCGTTTTTGGGTTTACTGCAGCTCCTCCAAATTATAAATCCCTGATTATAGACATCAAATTAAGCCAGTCCTCCATTACAATAAGTTCTCTTATATGGAATTCAAATTCCAGTACTTCACAGCCCATAATTTCACAACAGAACCTGTAATTTCCTTCAAGCACCTTATTCAATCGATGACTGTAATATTGAATTTTACAACTCATGCATTTGTTCAACCACAACATCGACAGCCCATAATTGACATTTATTCTTCTGTCCCACGTAGAAATTAATCAACCTATACACATCCATTCAGGAATAAATGAATTCACTTGCAGGACTACTTGTCCTGGCCAGATCTTTGAATCAAGTGGCTCTTCTGCAACCTACTTTGTCTCTCCAGCTCTTCAGCTCTCTACTCTTTGTTTATCTCCTTTTCCATCAATTACAACATTTCCAATAGTCTCCCCCTTTGGCATTGATGGCAACACCTTCACCAATAATCCAATTCTTCCTCCAAGTCTTCCTCTGCCTGGCTTCTTTTAGAAGATCCTATCTTCTGTGGGTTGTACATTTCCTAGTGTGATTTATATCTTTTCATTTCCTCTCTCTGAGATGTGTTTAGGCCTTCTTCTTCTGACTTTGTACCCTGCTGCTCCAAACTGGTGTACACGAGTCGTTGAGAGAACACTTTTGAGAATATTTGAACTTTTCTATACATAGGTGGTGACAACCACATATAATTAGATTTGTATAATCAGGGATGCATAATTGGATCAATACTTAAGGATTGTGAATGCTCCATGTGACATATAAATCTTTCTTCAGCTATATTATAATATTCATCTAAAATCCATATCTGTTGAGGAAGTTGTAGTTGGAGTATGTCTTCTTCTACAATACACATCTGCAGTACCACACCTGTTCAATTATGATAATGATGCCATTATATCTTTTATAGCTGTGATTCACTTTTCTTGCCTGTTGGTGATGATATGAGCTAGGATACTGATAATGATATTACATTTAATAGCTGAAAGGTCCTTATTGTTGTTGTGAACAATGAATCAAACAAAATTTTACAACTTATTGTAAGATTAAGTGAACTTTCAATTTAAGAGACCAAATACCAACTTTACTGCTTGCACACTGCATTTTCAAGAACAAACCCTTGAGGCTAGACACATTCAATGTATTAGTCAAACTCACTTATCAGTCATGCAATTTTCTTCATGACATAAGGAGGTATGTATGTCAATGGTTAATTTATCTTTACTGATCAAATAGTCCTTCATACTCCAGATACTTTAACTGTTCTATCATGATGATCTTCCACACAAATTAAAGTTGTTTGATTGAAGTCTCAACAACCAAACTTCACACAGTTTATGAATAATCCTAAGTCAGAGGCCTTGAAGATATATAAGTGCTGACTTACGAAGGGCATTGAATTATAGAGAAAAAGATATTGCTTCAATGCTCAATATAATGTTTCAAGAGTAAACAAAAATATTGATCCTTTAGCCTTTTCATTGAATCTTTTATGTTGGATTTACTGTTTCCATAATCCTTTGATCCTGAGGACCTGTTTCATGCTTCCCTTGCTAGTTGATCTCCCCCTAGAATGATATTTTCGTTTTTTTTCTCCCCCTGAAACTGTGCTTTCTCTTCATATCAGAGAGTAGCATCTACAGATACTACCCCTAGTCTATCTCTCAAATATTCAAATGGTTCTCTAGCAAGAGGTTTGTTAAATATATCTATTGTCTATTCTTTTGTTGGTACATATTCCAACATTACTACCTTCTAAGCCACTTGTTCTCAAAGAAAATGATACTTTATTGGGATATGTTTAGTTTTTCAAATGAAGCACAGGATTTTTTGATATGCTTATAGCACTTGTATTATCACATTTGATTGAGATAGGTTCATCAATGCTTACCTTCATGTCTTGGAGGGTTTGCTTCATCCACATGACTTGTGTACAACATGTTGCTGTTGCTATGTATTATGCTTCTACTATAGATAGAGAAATAGATGTTTGTTTCTTGCTTAGCCATGCCACCAGACTTTCTCCTAGATAGAATGCACCTCCACTTGTGCTTTTCCTGTCATCCACACAGTTGGCCCAATCTACATCTGTGTATGCTGTCAAAGTGAATATTTTTCACTTTGGATACCAAAGTCCATACTGTGCAGTTCCTTGTAGATATTTGAATATTCTTTTGATTGCTAGAAGGTGATTTTTTTTAGGTGCTACTTGATATCTAGCCACAAGTCCTATTGCTAGCATGATGTCTGGTCTTGATACTGTCAGGTACAGGAGACTTCCTATCATGGATTTGTAGAGTTTTTTTATCTATATCAGCAGATCCATCATCAGCACACAGCTTGCATCCCGTGATCATGGGAGTTGAAACAGGTTTGCAGTCTTCCATTTTGAACTTTTTCAACATTTCTTTTAAGTATTTTTCTTGTGATATGAATGTACCTTTGTTCTTTTGCTGAATTTGAAGTCCTAAATAGAAACTGAGATCTCTAATCATAGACATCTCAAACTCCGATTTCATCTCCTCAGCAAACCCTTTTGCTAGCTCATCTCTGTTGCTTCCAAACATAATTTTATCAACATATACTACAACAATTTGGAGTTCATTTTCATGGGCTTTTATGTATAGATTGTTGTCTACTCCTCCTCTCTTAAAGCCTTGTTTTTGCAAGTATTTATCCAGCCTTGAGTACCAAGCACAAGGAGCTTGTTTTAGTCCATATAGAGCCTTCTTTAGTCTGCACACATAGTCTTATTTATCTGTTAATGAGAAGCCTTCTGGTTGTTCCATGTAGACTTCTTCTTCTAGATCTCCATTCAGAAATGTAGATTTCACATACATTTGAAATACTTTGAAGTCTTGGTAGAATGCAAAGGCCAAAAACATTCTGATAGCTTCCATTCTGGCTACAGGGGAAAATGTTTCATTGTAATCAAGTCTTTCGATTTTTTAATATCCTTTGCAGACAAGTCTGGCTTTATTCCTGATTACCTGTCCTTTCTCATTCATTTTATTTTCGAATACCCATTTTGAGCCTATGACATTTTTCTTAGTAGGTCTAGGAACTAGTTCCCAGGTATTGTTCTTCTCAATTTGGTCCAATTCTTCATTCATAGCATTCACCCAATACTTGTCCTTGTTGGCTTCTTCAAACTTATTTGGCTCTATTTGTGATAGCATGGATATGTATACCTCTTATGTCTGTTCAATTAGCTACCTTCTTGTTTGGACCCCTACTCTCTTATCTCCAATGATTTGATCTTCTGGATGGTTCTTCAGAGTGTATCTTGAGGGGGCTTTCGATCTCAGTTCAGCATCTTCTATTGTCTTGCTTGTTTCATCATCATCTTGGTTTTCTTCTTCATGGTTTTCTGATGGACTGCTGCAGTCTGTATCTCTTGTATTGTTTGGAAGTTCTTCATCAAATCTCACGTCAATGATTTCTACTATTTTTCGAAGAGTCTTGTTGTAGCACCTGTACCCTTTACTTTTGGATGCATATCCTAGAAATATCCCTTCATCTACTCTTCCATCAAATTTCCCAAGATTTTCATCATTATTCTTTATATAACACTTGCTTCCAAAGATTTTAAAGTGCTTGATTGAAGTTGGTCTACCATGCCATAGTTCATAGGGAGTCTTGTCACTGCTTGGCCTTAAATGGGCTTTGTTTAGAATATGCATGACTGTGTGTACTGATTCTGCCCAGAAGGTTTGAGGAATATTACTCTCCTGCATCATGGCTCTGGAAATTTGTTGTACATATCTGTTTTGTCTCTCTGATACTCCATTCTGATGAGGTGTCCCTACAATAGTAAATTGTTGCTTTATGCCATGTTCATTGCATAGGTCTGCAAAGTCATAATCTGTGAATTCACCTCCTCTATCTGATCTGATGCATTTTAGCTTACATCCTATCTGATTTTCTATTAAAGCTTTGAATATTTTGAATTTTTCTAGATCTTCCAATTTATTCTTGAGAAATGAAACCCATGTCATTCTGGAGAAATCATCTATTATCAGCATGAAGTAGGATTCTCCACTTAGTGTTTTGGTTCTTGCAGGTCCACACAGGTCCATGTGCGCAAGCTGGAGTGGTCTTCTTGTTGATAACTCATCTTTGGCCTTAAAGGATGTGTGGGTCTGTTTTCCCAATTGACATGATTTGCATATGGTATTAGAAGGCATTTTTATTTCTGGCATGTCTCTGACAGCTTTCTTCTTGCTCTATCTAATGATATGATCGAAGCTGAGATGTTCCAATATCCTATGCCATAACCATGACTCCTCAAGTTTGCTAAGATGGCATGCTTCATCTTCCTCTTTCACAATGTAAACATTACTCTCTGTTCGAACTCCTTTGAGCAGAGTCTTACCTGTGGTGCTTAATCTGACTTCACCGTCTTGTGCTCTGAAAAGAACTTTGCAGCCTTTATCACACATTTGACTAACACTCGGCAAATTTTCTTTCAGCCCATCAACAAATAGTACATCTTGGGCCTTACCTCTGCCATTATCTAAGCTGATTGAGTGCTTTCCCTTGATTTTTCATTGCTAAAAGTAACATTACCAGTTTTCTTTTCGTCAAAAGTTATAAATTTTCTTCTGTTTCCAGTCATATGTTTTGAGCAGCCACTGTCCAGATACCATTGGCTTTTCAGGTCTTTAGTAATTAGAGCCAAGTCACACTTATTCACCTTCTTTTTCCACTGGAAGCATCCTTTTATTTGGTATCTTTTGTGAGATGATGAATCACATCCTCTCAGAGGACATTTGGAAGGCATATGTCCAATTTTATTGCATACACAACATTTGAACATAATTTTTGCAGAATTGTGAGTATGAACAAAATTTCTTTGATTCATAAACCCCCTTGAGGTGCTAAACATAAATCTTTGTCCATATTTTCTACACTCAATGATTTTATGGCCAAATTCCTTACAATAAAAACAGTAACCATAGAAACTATTTGCATACCTGATGTAAGGTTGTCTTCTCCATTTGTTTGCTTGAGACAGTCTCTTCACTGTTTTCATCTTTTGCTGGTTTGAATTACTCCTCTTGCATGACAGTATGCAGCAATGTGTCCCAGCTTGTGGCAGGCATAACAGGTGGAATTTTTCATAGGAGGGAAGAATCTCCTTTGATGGCTTCCAAATTTGACATACTCAGGGGTATAGGAATCTTTTTCTGTTGTCTGAGTATTTCTTTCATTCTTTGTTATTAGAGGATTATTCTGGGTTCTGTCTCCCTCCTTACATGTTTCTTATTTTGTATCAATTATTTGAGCTGCTTCATCATCCTTCTTTGCTTTTACAAAAATAATCTCTCTGTTTTTCTTTTCTTTGCTTTTACTTGATTCTCTTTCATAGCCTATTCCAGTTTTTATCATAGGAGATCTTTGAGCGTCCAGAATTTCGTTCAACTTACCAGAGCTTGTTGTTTGGGAAGATTTTATAGCCACTTTCTTTTGAGCATTTTCTAATTTCTTCCTAAGACATACTACTTCTTCTTCCAACTTCTCTTTTTCCTGAGTTTTCTCCTTGATTTTATTAAGTAATATGTCTTCTATCTTCTTGGCTTCTTCAAGCTCTATCTTTAGCTGCATGAGGACTTATGAATTCTTTTCTTCTCGTACATACTTGAGGAGGATGTCCTTTTGTTTTTTTCACTTCAGTTTGAGTCTATCAATCTCCTCTAGAGCACTTCTTAGTGCCCCCTCAAGGCGACTTCACCTTCTTCTTCTTCATCTTCTAGCAGGAGTCCTTCAAGTTCTTCTATGGCCATCAATAAAAATTCAGAGGTTCCTTCTTCACTTGAGGGTTCATCTGAGTCTTCAGATGCACTGCTGTCTTATTGAGCATAGACGTATTTTCTACTAAATTTCTTTCCTTTCTGCCAGTTCTTTGATGTATTTTTCCTTGATTCTTGATCCTGATTCTTTACTTTCTTGTGAGGACACTTAACAGCATAGTGTCCAACTCTTCCATAGTTAAAGAATTTTAAAGGAAGTTTACCTTTGTATTTACCTGAGCCTCTATCCAGTTTCTTGACAAATTTTGCCTCTTCTTCATCAGAGGAAGAACATGTATATTCCTTTTCTTCTTTCTTCTTTTCTGTTTTAAAAGTTTCCTCCCTCGTACTTGGCTTCTTCTGTGGGAGTCTCATCTGATAGGCTATTATATTTCCAAGTAATTGGTTTATAGTCAAGGTCTCCCAATCAGCTATTTCTTCTATTGCAGACACCTTGGGATTAAACCTGGATGGAAGAGGTCATAGAATCTTTTGCACAATTATACTTTCTTCTCCTCTCTTCCTTATCTTCTCTGCCTCAATCTTCTATACTTTGCATTCTCTATCTTTACTCTCTCTAACCTCTCTATGCATATCAAGTTGATATTATACATAGAGTTCATCACATGACTGTTTGTATTCCATAAGGAATTTAGAGTGAACAACCATGACTCTTTGGCTTCTGGCTTCTCATTCCTTTGTCCAACCTATTTAAAAAATATAAAAATATGTACAAATTTCAATGTTACAGTGGGATTTTTATTTTCCTTCGGATACTTGCTTTTGCATCACAAACAATATAAAACAATTAAACATTTACATTTTCAATTTCAATATATACACTTCACTCAGCCCTTGGCTTGCTGGTTTTGTCCTTTCTGTTGTTGTCATGCAACTATCCTGCATACCTCTGTTTACTGCAACTCTGAGCACCTGTGCATGTATACCTGTTCACTGCAATTTTAAATCCCTTCGCTGCATACCTCTTCAATTCTGTAGTCTCTTTTTACCTCTATACTTATTCTCCAAGCTCACTGTATTTGTGTATCTGCTATCTATACATGCATGTTTTATAAGTTTAGCTCACCAATAAACCAATGCACACAGACCATATATATATACCTTATATTATAATCCTGGCTCTCCTTTATAAAGCACTCTACATACAATTGGAGCCTTTATTTAATACAAAAATTTAGACCACGTTCATAATTCAAACCTTAGCACTTTAATAATAATAAAAAATCCGACGTCTTTAAACATATACATCAGCACCTATAGCACCCAACCATGGTTTATAACATTAATATAGAAATTCATATTACGGGTGATTCACGAGTCCCACACATACAGTAGCTAATTGTAATCGCCCGTACCTTGAGTTATCTTCCGTGCTAATTGACGTGCGACCACCGTTTGATGGACCCGCCTCCATATCGGACAATGCATGGCCATATCGTGTTGGAATTGGGAATATAGATTACCGTACAAAAGCAGTGCGATGAAAACCATTGGGTGTTCCAAACCCACTGTCACTGTTCATACCTCGTGGTTCCATTCAGTTGTCCTCGAGGTTCCGTTCCTTCCTTCTTTGGTTCACGATCCCAATATGTCTTCTTAACTTCATTTTCATACAGTTCTTCGATTATTCTCTGTCGCTCCTTCTCATATGTTATCCCTTTCTTTGTCAACACTTCAACATGGCGCTTCCGCTATCATAACGCACAACTCCATTCATGCATAGGTTTATCACCAGTCCTCTGCACTCGATTCATGATTCCTTAACACAGGTCCTTATCCCCGACTCTGTCCCGAGGTCCCTCCTTCGCACTATAGATATCCTCCATCTATTAGTAGGGTAGCCATTCAGGCTCAATTCCCAATATTCAGCTGCAGTTACCAGTTATTCATCAGAGGAGTGTGGAACTTCATTACTCCTTTTTAATAGATTCATTTACCCATCAATAAATCAATGCCAGAAATTTAATTCATTACTCTGCTCCTGGTTCTCCAACACTGAAATGAACATCCGAAATAGATTTCCTTATCAAACAGGGTTAAAACAATTCAGGATCTTTGTAGGGTTAAGACATTTCATCGCATAATTCCTCAAATTCATAAAATTGTGCCATCACTGTTTTAATATAGTATGTGTAATAAGCCTGTCTCGCAGGATTACTGTGCCATAATTCCATTTTTGGGTTTACTGCAGCTCCTCAAAATTATAAATCCCCAATTATAGACATCAAATTAAGCCAGTCCTCCATTACAATAAGGTCTCTTATATGGAATTCAAAATTCAGAACTTCATAGCCCATAATTTCACAACAGAGCCTGTAATTTCCTTCAAGTGCCTTATTTAATCGATGACTGTAATATCGAATTTTACAACTCATACATTTTTTCAACCACAACATCGACAGCCCATAATTGACATTTATTCTTCTGTCCCACACAGAAATTAATCAACCTATACACATCCATTTAGGAAAAAATGAATTCACTTGCAGGACTGCTTGTCCTGGCTAGATCTTTGAATCAAGTGGCTCTTCTGCAACCTACTCTATCTCTCCAGGTCTTCAGCTCTCTGCTCTTTGTCTGTCTCCTTTTCCATCAATGAAAACATTTCCAACATATATATATAATTAAATCAACATATCAAACATACCAAAATCAATGTCACCGACCTCTAAACACCAACACAACTTCAATAATGAGATATAAATCACATATAGAAAGGACATAATTTAATGGCATACACATTCCACCCATCCAGCCTGAACATTGAACCTAGGATCTATTATACCACCGTGTAACCACCCCTCCCATATCTACCCACTTTCACTACCCTCCCAAGGTAAACATGAGAGTAGGATCTACTAGGATAATAATTGACCTCTTGATTATAGTTAAGGTAGTGGAATCAACAATCCAAAACTTTGTTGACCTTCCTTGGGAACTACAGGACCCCCAAGAGCCAAACAACAACTCTAGGTGCCCAAACCCTGAGCTAAATTTCCTTTTTAGTGATATGGAATGCTATTCACTTGCATCACAAGGTAAGATACTGGCTATAACCCTTGTGTCACATGGAAAATCCTACCTCCCAGTGACTATAGTCTAAATCTCCTAGTTTTGATCATGGGACCCAAAAATTTGAGCCACTTTGTCAACGCTAGTATCCAGACCTCTTCCTAGAACTTTATAGAACTTTCAAGAATTATGGATGACACAAGGACAAAGTGATTAATGAAAAAATTAGAAAATAACCTGACCTAACCAAGCCTAACCATGATATTAATTTCATCAAACACATCTTGAATATGTAATCTACATTTCATAAATGCATATATGACCATAGGGCTTAAATATCTATCTTAGAATCATCAAAAAGGTCTAGTGCCCTCTCAAATTGGTGGAAATAACATTTATTAGATCAAGAATTCAATAACCATTCATTTACCAATCTAAATATTTTAGGACATGTTAGGATCCATAACTAAAATATATCATGAAACCATATTTATAACCAACATATAACAAAATTAATAACAATGATAGAATAACCATCAAAGACACATAATAATAAGTGTAAATACTCATGAAATACAATAGGAAAAACACTATTATTAAAATATGCAAAATCCAAACAAGTCAATGACTTCCACGTGCCACCCAACCATAGATTGGGTAGAACAAAATCTCTCTTTCAACCAATCACCTCCATGCAATATTCCAAGCATGAATGTGGGAACTCATGGAATAAACCAAGAAAAACCAAACCAGAATTCCAAATGCCAAACCACCTCAACCCTCAACCAGTTATTCCACGTCATGGTGAGGCATCACTAACCATCCCAAGATTGGTCTCTACCTAGGTTGTCTAGGGCTCTACATAAGTTTTTCCAACTGAGCTCGAGGACTACTAACTCAACCCACAACTACCATAGGGCTCCAGAGTGTTTGTCCAGCCAAGGCTCTAGGACTAGTAACTCAACCTACCAAGGAATCTAAAGTGTTTTTCAAACCAAGTCTCCAATATTGGTATCTAAACCCAATCTGTTCCAGGTCTTCCAAAGAATTTTTCCAACCAAGGCTCTAGGAAGTAGTAACTCAACCCACAACCATAAGGAGCATGAGCACCAATCATAAAACAAATAGGTGGGAAACCCAGAACAACATGGTTATCCATGAAATGGTAAGGTTAGGAAAAATTGTTGTCAATCCAGGAAATCCTCCATGCGAATGACATGTCATAACCAAATAACCACATGGATACGCCATGCATGCCAAAATTAGGAAGGAAATCATGCATGAAACTTGATACTTGCAAAGAAATCCAGTTGTAGTTGCAGATCCCATTGTCCTCTTACACTTCCTGCATTTATTTTACCTTCTTTATCCAAATCCAAAGTATGCCACAATGATCCAAGAAACTCTAAGTGTACAAGATTATGAAAGAGAGAGAATCGAGAGAGAGCTCCAAACTAAAAATGACAAAAAACTTAAACTAAAAAAATATTTTGAACTGATGCTGAGAAGCATTTTTATCATTGAGGCCTCTATTTTCTTCCTTTTTACTTAATTTTCCTTCAATTTCCGTCGCATGAATTTTTTTTACCTTTCACCTTTGTTTTCTCCTATTTTCCATTATTTTGATAAAGAAATGCCAATTGATGCCTCTTTTACTTTATCATTTCCTTTGTCAATTTCTATAACCATTAATTAATCACAAGTGGTCCCCATCACTATATGTTTTCCCAACATTCATCTTGGAATAAGTATCCCATGTCCTTAGTATTATTTTTCCTTTATTAACTTTATTACATGGATTTTTTACCAAGGTTGTTGCAATTGTTTTCTACACTATTTTAAGTTTTTAATGGCCTCATCCTTCTCAATCAGCTATTTTAACAATGCATCACAATCTTTTTTTAGAGTTTGAAATTGATTCGATGATCTATTTTTCTTTATTCAAAGCAGGCTTGCTTCTTTACAAAGAAATTATGTTAAGGATTTTAAACAATAAAAACCCATAACTTGCTCATTTTTTTTCCTCTCGCTTACAAATATTTTGCCTCGAAATTTCATTTTTTGAGTCATACAAGGTTTCAACTTCTTCGAAATCATCAAAGAGCTCAACACTTTCTTTAAAGTCATCAGCAATATTCTAGGAATACTTGTCCATGGTTGATTCAAAATTTTCAACCTTCCTAACTTCCTCAGCCATTCTATTTTAAAATTGATTCTAAAGTGTTGCATTCTCTACTTGCAAAAGAGCTATGACTAACCACAACTAAAGGACCTCATTGGGAAGTTCATATGTTTCCTTCTTCTCTTGAAATTTATCTAGTATTTTACCCTTCTTGATAATACGAACTTAGAAAATGTATTTGCAGTAACCATAGAAACAAAAATACTACAAATAAAATATGGTGATGATAACAACCACATCTTTAAATTTCTAACCACCACACAAATTACACTAATCAACCTAGTCTTGTTGTAACAACCCCAAAAATTTAACATGCAACTAATTAAATCAACACACAAACTATTAGCAAGCTAGCATAGAAATTTCATAAACGAGCAAAGACAACTTACCTGTAATGGCGATATTCCTTACCTGAGACTCCAAAGTTTGACGCTATTTGAATCCTGCTAACTGCAAAAAAGTTCTGGGGATAACTTTCCACCCAACTATAGGCTCAGCTGCACATAATCTTTGGCCACCCTCGAGCCCTCAATCAATGTGCTACTGCTAGGGAATCCTTTGTCTCACAATACCTTTCTCCCAAGAGAATGGATGAAGGAATGATGATTCTCATCTTCCTCAATGTCTAATAAATAGACAAAATAATGGAAAGGGACCTGCATTCACGCATTCCATGTGTTAACATGCAACTTTTATTTATTTATTTTAAGTTTTACTTAATTTAATGTTTCTCTTAAATTACCTCTTTCTTATTTTATTTTATTTTACTTTTTGTTAACTTTACTTATTTTTACTATTTTTATAGTTATCTTAGCTTAAATATTTTTTATTTTATTCCTTTTTACTTTGTCAAATTCACTTACTTTATAGTTTACTTTATATATATATTTTATTTAGAACTTCAGTTTATTATTTACTATTTTATTTATTTATTATTATTTTTCTTTTTATTATTTATTATGTATTAACTATTTATTATTTATTTT
Source organism: Pinus albicaulis (assembly GCA_034641835.2). Taxonomy (NCBI): domain Eukaryota; kingdom Viridiplantae; phylum Streptophyta; class Pinopsida; order Pinales; family Pinaceae; genus Pinus; species Pinus albicaulis. The sequence goes on from JAXQQM020091232.1 coordinate 140,490, forward strand.
AATATTATGTTATTTATTTATTTATTATTATTAGGGGCCATTACATACTCCCCCTCTTTAAGGAACTTTGTCCCGAAGTTAAGTTGAATTATTTAATATTTTATTTATTTAGTTATTTATTACTTCACATTTGCCCAACACCCTCTACTGAACTAGTATAACCATCACACATCGAAATTTTCCACAACACCAGGGAAATATCAAGGAATATTTTTCCTTTTTCCCACTTTCAGAACCAGACGTAAGCCTCATGGATCTGTACCATAGCCCAAGGCTAGCCCCAAGGCTCACTCCCAACTAAGACCTCATCCACCCCAAGGCAGGCATCCGGTCCTAAAACTCAATGAATCAGGGCATCTCGCAAGGGTGACCCACTCCCTTCACACTCATTAAGGTGCACAACCCCATGCGTCGAAGTCCTTACACCCTTCCAGACTTCAGCATCCCAATCCTATACCAGGAACTTACCCTACAATATCAGACCCTTAGCCTCCTCAAGATGGTCCCATATCCCTTCAAGACCTATCCATCAAGAGCTATACAAGACAAAGGAACCACTGGCATATGTAGTGTTGATTGAATTTTTCCCCAGCCCATATGGTGTTAAATATTCTCCCTCGTAGATATGGGCTCCCATGAGATCGTCAAATAAACCGACCCCCTTGGCCTATTTGTGGATTTCCTACCAATCACCACATCTCAACATGCATCCAATGCATTAGTTATAATCATAACATCATAGAAAATAATTCACATCCTAACTCTTGCATTTCATCATGAAAATATAACATCATTGTTAATAACCACATTCTAAATAGCAAAGAACTGCATTGTCATGCATGTCACAAAATCTGTATCGATTCCACATGCTTCACATCATGAAATACCCTCATAGGTTATAAAATCAACATATATGAATCATGACATCACATAATGAACTAATCACATCTCAATATAACCTCAAATCATAACATCATAATCCCTATGCATATCATAATCATCATTTTCATACAAATATATAATTAAGAACCACATCTGCATCATTATCATCATCTCATAAAAATTAATTAAAACCATAACTGAAATCATAATGTACGATTTAGATGTATAAATAAAATTTAAACAATAAGACACGATCTAGATGGTCCATAAAAGTCTCTACCTTAGATAAATTATGCGCTCCTATCTATTTCACCACATAATTCAATCAAATATATCAGGAAATTCATTAAAAATAATGTCTGCATCTTCCCAAGGAGTTGAACCTGGGCTATATTGGTTCCACTAGACCTTGACTTTCTCAAACTCACGATTCCTGAGCTGACGAACCCGGCGGTCCAGTATAAAGAATGGTTCGACCTGAAGGACTCCCTCCTCGTAAACTTGTAATTTCTCAAAGGTTAGCACATGGGATAGGTCGGTACATATTTTCTAAGCATAGAAACACATTATGCATTCTTCTTAGATGGAATGGTAGCTCGAGCTTATAAGCGACTGGTCCAATCCTCTCTAGGATCTTAAATGGTTCGAAAAATCTAAGGCATAAATTTGTTCCCTTGCCAAACCTAAAGGAACTCTTAGAGGGTTGGACTCTAATAAAAACTTGGCTTCCTTCCTCAAAGCTTCCATTAGTTCTCTTTTCATCGGCATAACTTTTCTAGTGATCCATGGCTTCTTTTAGCTTATGCTTAATTATCTCCATTTTTTCTTCCATTTCTTTGAGCATTTCAAGTCCCAACATGAATCAATCCTATAATCGGTCCCAACTCAATGGAGTACGACATGGTCTTCCATATAAGCCTTCGAAGGGAGCTGCCTGAATTCAACTATAATAACTATTTTTTTATGCAAATTCCACCAGAGGAAGGTATTTCTCCCACTGATTTTGTTGATCTATGACATACATTTTGACCATGTCCTCTAATACTTGGTTTACTCTCTTTTTTTTCCCATCTATCTCTGGATGATATGCAGTAGTGAAGTTTAGTTGTGTTCCTGTAGATTGTAAAATTCTTTTCCAAATATGGAATTAAAGCGTGCATCTTTGTCCAATATTGTTTTCCAGGGCACTCCATGAAGGTGAATTATTTATTTTAGGAAAACTTGAGCAATAGTTGGTGCCTCGAAGGTGATCTTAACTATAATGAATGAGCATTCTTAGTTAATTATCAATAACAACCATAATGCAATCATGTCTTTGGGATGTCATAGGTAATCCCCCAACAAAATCCATCAAAACCACTTCCCACTTTGCTTCTGGTATATGATGGGGTTGTAAAAGACCTACAGGGTGACGATGTTCAACTTTAACCTATTGACATTCTAGATAGTGGGCCAAAAACTAATTTGTATATTTTTTCATTCCTGCCCATAAAAATAGTTGTTTCAAATCTGCATACATTTTCTAGACTCTTGGATGTGCAACATATGGAGCTTGGTGGGATTCCTCCATTATTAATTTCCGAAGTCCATCATCAGTCGGTACATACATCTTACCCTTATATTGTAGCAACCCATCCTCATCTAAGGTGTATCCTTCCCTCTTGGATGCCATTGGTACTTATTCTCTTAAGGAAACTTTTATTTGTTTCTATTGCGAGTCCCATATTAGGTAGTTCAGAATCTGGCTTCTAAGGTCTATCTTCACTAACAGTATTGGATGAAATCTAGGTCTCCTGATTAAAGCATATGAAACCTAATTTTCTTTCCCCTTGATGTAGGATATCCTGAAATCATAATCAATAAGTAACTCACTCCAATGTCATTGTCAAGCATTAAGGTCCTTTTGGGTGAATATATGCTCAAGAATTTTATGATACGTTCTTAATTCAATTTTGTGCCCCATCAGATCATGTCTTCACAGTATCAGGGCCATTACAACTGTAGCTAATTACAGATCATGTGTGGCATAGTTTATTTCATGGGTATTGAGTTTACGTGAAGCATAAGAAATAACCCCTCCATCCTGCATCAAGACTGCACCTAATCCTTCTCCTGATGCATCTGTGCACACATAAAAGTCTTTGTCCATGTCGAGCACCTTCAATATTGGGGAAGTTTTTAAGCATCATTTTAACTCGGTGAATGCTCTCTCACACTCACTTGCCCATTCGAACGTAACCCCTTTCCTTTGGAGGTTTATGACAGGACTTGATATCCGTGAAAATCCTTCTACAAATATTCTATAATAGCCTGCCAACCCCATAAAGTTGTGTGCTTCTTTGACATTCTTAGGAGTAGGCCAATTCATTATAGTTTCAATCTGGTTGTGATCCATTTCAATGCCTTTCCCACTAATCATATGGCCTAGATATTGAATTTCCTTCTCAAAGAAAGAACACTTAGTAAGTTTTCCAAATAACTTATGTTCTCTAAGACATTGTAGCACCAATTTCAAATTCTCTTGATGCTCCTTCTCATTGCGGGAATAAATGAGGATGCCATCTAGGAACACTTGAAAAAAATGGTCCAGATATCTATGGAAAACAATATTCATCAAGTTCATGAATGTTTTCAGGGCGTTAGTCGAACCAAATGGTACAACAATAAACTCATAGTGCCCATATCATGTTCTGAATGTTGTCCTAGATATGTCCTCCTCTTTGATTCTTAGTTGATGGTAAGCTAACCATAAGTCTATCTTGGAAAATACTGAATCTCGTTTTAGTTAGTAAAATAGTTCATCTATGAAAGGCATGGGGTACCTATTTCGAATGGTGACCTTATTTATATCTCAGTAATCAATAAATAACCTAAGAGTTCCATCTTTTTTCTTCACAAAGATCATTGTCACACCCTAAGCATTAGGGAAATTTTGAGGTCTAAAATGGGCATCCTAAGAAAAATGTACAACCAAAATAAGCTTTATAAGAACAAATACAATTCAAGATGATGATGTCAACCATGAGGGATGATTCACCATTTTTTAAGTAAAAGGGTAAAAAGATTAAAAAATAATAAAATAGTAAAACTACTTTTTCAACTCATATTTTCAACATATCTCCCAATGTTTTTACTTAAATTTCAAGTAGGAGTACTTGTTGGATGCAAAATTTAATTTCTCATCCAACAAGTACCCATGTTGCATACTTTCGATGGATTCTACTACACGAAAAATGAGAAATACATGAAAAACGTTGTTGTAATCATGTTTTTCATGTATTTCTCATTTTTTGTGTAGCAGGATCCATAAAAAGCATGCAACATGGGTACTCTTTAGATGAAGAATTAAATTTTGCATCCAACGAGTTCTCCCACTCGAAATTTGAGTAAAAAAATTTGGGAGACAAGTTGAAATTACAAGCTGAAAAAGTAGTTTTTTCTTTTTTCCCTCTAAAATTTGATGATGTAATCAACTATTATTATATTATTTCCACTATTATTTTATAATTTCCTTAGGAGGTCCATTTTAGACCTAAAAATTCCCCTAATGGTGATACACTGGGTCAGATGAATCCTTGATCAAGCAGTTATTTAAGTTGTATACTTAACTCATTAAGCTCTAGAATAGTCATTCGATAAGGTGTTTTGGATATGGGTTATGTTCCCGGTTTCAAGGAAATGGAAAAATAAATTTCTTGAATAGGAGGAAAGCCTCGTAGCTTTGGAGGAAATACATTTGCAAATTCAAAAAGTAGTGGGTGCAACTTATCAAGAGACTTCCCATCGACACTAACCATTTCTACTACATAAATCTTACATCCTTTCCTCATACAGTTATCAAACTTCTTGGTTGATATGAGGTGCAACGTAACATCACGTTTAATTCCCTCGGTTACTGTGGATTCTCCCTGGTCATTTTTGAAGAGAATTTTCTTATTATAGAAATCCATTATAGCTTGATGAGATTCAAGCCAATCCATTCCTACAATTAGGTCATAAATTCCTAGAGTCATGTTATAGAGGTTCATCTTGGTGTCACATCCCCCAAGGTTAACAATGCAATCCCTTACCAGTGATCCTACTAATTGTTGAGAGCGTGATGTCATTTCTACCATTATAAAGTTACTTTGCTCATGAGCTATCAATCCACATCTAAGCAATGCTAAAAGAGAAATAAAACTATCAGTGGCACCTGGATCAATTAACACAGATAGAGGAATGTTGTTTATCATACCTGCGGACTCCACAATTGTGGCTTGGTGCTCGACTTGGCAATGGTTAATGGCGGCATGAATTCGATGTGGGCTATGTGGTATTCCTCCTCTTGCTTTATGTCCCTGTTGTTTGATCCCTACTTGATACCTTAGAAACTATCTTTTATAATGTGGACCGCCACATTCCATACATTATGTTTGCCTTTGATTCTCATTTGGTCCCAATCCTTGGCCACCAAATTCTCTATCTTCACCATTAGTTATTCTCAAGTAGGGTTGGCCCTTACGTCCTTTTAAGGGCAACCCAAAAGCTACACTAGAAATCCGAGCAACATTGTTTCATCTTTCTTGGAATCCATATGGGTACCCACCTGATTTATTTACCCTCGTCTTTGGGTGTTCCTCCTCTGTATTTCCATTGACCACCATTTTCTTTTTCATATTTATCGTCGTCAGGACTTGTTTGGCTAAACTAGTGGCTGCTGCCATAGTGGTGGGTTCCCACATGGAGACTTCTGCTCAAACCAAAGGATTGAGCCCGTGCAAGAATCTTTCAGCTTCACGTTTTTCTTCTGTCATTTAGTCCACATTATGGACCAACCTATAGAATTCAACTTCATAGTCTTTGACAGATATACCATTTTGTCGCACTGCATGGAAAGCCCCCATTTCTTGGTGTTTGTAGTCCTCTTATAGGTACTTGGATCTGAAGGCTTCCGCAAACATTTCCCAAGTAACTTGCAGTGGTGTGACTTGCATTGTCATTTATTCATTTACCCACCATAATAAGGCTTCTCCTTTTAGTAGACTCATTCTACTTGAGCCTTTTCCTTTGAAGTATATTCCTTAAAGCTAAGTGCTCTCTTGACACCAATTACCCATGCTTCTACCTTTGAATGACCATCTTAACTTGTGAACTCTGGTAATTTGGAGTTTTGAACTTCTTTCATAATATCAATGTTTGTTTGCCTAGCTTTGGCATTGAACCGAGAATTTAAGTCTTGCCTCTATTTTTGTTCCAACTCACTTCCTTGACCTGGATTATCTCTTTGACATTGACCTTGGCTTGTGACCCAATCCTTAAAGATGCTTGTCATTTCCCCAAGGGAATGTAATATAGCTTGCTCAACTGGGGTTCCAATTTCTGTAGTGGCAGGATGTTGGGTTTCCACCTCAGGGGTGACTGGTGTTTGTCTTTGATGCTTAGGAGCCATGATCTCCCCTGTATTGCACCAAGTTTACAATGTTACGTTTATACAAAACAATAACCATATAATCACAATGTTATTAGTTTAATTTAAACTCACAAATTTAAATAGATAAGGGAGTGCAAAATTTTATTATATCTATAAACTTTATTACTAAATTTTTATGAAACATTAAAATTCATAGATTTCAAAATTTCCAAAAAACATTCAACAATTTTATTAACTAAACTGATTTTATATATGTGCAATTCTTCAATAACAATTACAAAACCTATATTTCTATTCACAATAAAACCCTTTTTTATAAAATTTATTGTATATCATATAAACTTAAAATATTAATTCAAACTTATTCATTATTATTCAATCCTAATACAATTATAAAACCTCCAAAATTTTAAAATTTATTATTTTCCACATATCACTTATATTTTAAATACATATATATTTGACATGACAAAAATATTAGATTTTCTAATTATAATAGCCAACTAGACTACTTAAACCTTTATAATAATTATTATTATTATTTTTAAATAACATAACATTCAATTCACTTTCCTACCTTTATAATAATAATTATTATTATTTTTAAATAACATAACATTCAATTCACTTTCCTTTATATATTTACATGTCATATATATCTAAATATTTCTTAATCCCTAATAAAAATAAATCATTTAATACATATATTTAATTTTAATAAATCATAAGCTTCATTGAAAATGTTTATTTTATAATAATATCTATGAAATTTTATATTGTTAAAATATAATACTAATTTTTATTTTCAAACAAAAAATCCCAAAAACAAAAAGCAGATTAGTTCCTTAGTGTTAATTAACCACGAAATCAATTTATCATATAGTTTTCCAAACAATAAAGGAATCATATATATATATGTATATATTACATTCATTTTTCACTAAATTAAATTGTCTATTAATGGAAATTAAATTAATGAAACTAAAAAATAAAAATTATTTAAATATGACTTCTACTCCTGGGTTGTTATTTTATATGCACCTTGGGTTTGGACTTGCATGGAAAGCACGTCGATCACTTCTTGAAATATCGCTGACCATGCACGCAAATTCACAGAATTCTTTAATATCGCCGATAAACATCACGTGAACCGATATATTTAATTTCAATTTAAAAAATTTATTTACTATACCCTCCCAAAAAAACATGAATCGTGGAAATATACCCTCCCACCCTCTTGCTCTCAGCTGCTTCCCGCGTGTGTCAGCTTCTCCGCGTTCTTCTCCGCGTCTGTGCTGCTGTCGCATCATCCTCCTTCGACGTTCCATTATTAAAATGACCAAGTGCTAGTTATATTTGCTATCGTTTAAGATTAACAACCTAAGGAGACAAGTTAAGGATTTAATTCCATTGCATGGAATAGGAATTACCAAAATGCCAAAAGCTAATACAACATAACTCATTACATATTTGTAATAATTATACGAACAATTATGTATACGAATCAAGGTTAATATGTGTATTCTAAAATTTAATATTTATAAAGGAATTTAGAAAGATTTAATATAAGTAGTGACTCTTTTTAATGATATATTATGAAATGAGTTATTAATAAGTAACACATTATTAATGTTATTTTCATCGATATATTTATAACTTTGAAATTGATTGATTTTAAATTTATCAGAAATGATAAATTAAATTAACTATTTTTCTCATGTTTTTATCTAGAAGTCAGATAGAGTTGAAACTAGTTTTGATACCATATGTAACATTCCCTACCATATGTAACAACCCCAAAAATTTAATACTCCAAAGTTGAATGCTATTTGAATCCCACTAAGTGCAACAAATTTTTGGGGACAACTCTCCACCCAATCGTAGGCTCAACTGCATGTAATACTTTACAGATGGCCACCCCCGAGCCCTCAATCAACGTACTACTGCTAGGGAATCCTTTCTTTCACAATACCTTTCTCCCAAGAGAATGGATGAAGGAATGATGATTCTCATCTTCCTCAGTGTTTATTAAATAAACCAAACAATGGAAAAGGAACCATATGCACACATTCCATGTGTTAACATGCAACATTTATTTATTTATTTTAAGTTTTACTTAATTTAATGTTTCTCTTAAATTAAATGTTTCTTATTTTATAGTTTAATTTTATATTTTATTTATTTAAACTTCAATTTATTATTTACTATTTTATGTATTTATTATTATTGTTCTCTTTATTATTTATTATGCACCATTTATTTATTATTTATTTTAATATTATGTTATGTTATGTTATTTATTATTTATTATTATTATTATTATTATTATTATTAAGGGACATTCGACTTGCATCATTAGAAAACAAGTAAGAATTTCTTAACCGCCAAACATAAACACATCAAATACATCAACCAATTATATATAATCATTATAAAAAATAATTCTTAGAAACCTTCAAATTTCAGGAATTAATATTACACCTTTTTTAATAATTTAATCATAAAATATTTCCTTTTTCGAAAAATAAAAAAATCCAAACTCAAAATTCTTTCCAAAACCATTGTAAGTAATCACCATTGTTTTTCAAAACATACAGAATAAGTTCAAAATTAAAAAAGAGCTACAACCATATATGTGATTCCCTCAAATCTCGCATGGCAGAAGTAGCGAGTCAAAGACTAGATCATGCTGGCATTTATTTTTTGTTGTGTTGCCTCGAATATATATCCAACAAGGCCACCAAATGAAATTCAGAACCATAGTGGTATGTCGAAATCCCAACCTCAAATCCAGTCGCAAACAGAATAGATCATTTAAAAACTTGTGTTCACAGCGCCATTGCGCTCTTGTAAAGAATTTGTACTGCTAGAAACAAATGAAAAATGAAATATAATCCAAAAAATATTAATCAAATAATGTAAAATGAGTTTCTGAAGCACCATAGCCAGACTTGTTCAATGGATCTCGGAACATCCATAAGTTAACTTGAAGCAACAACCATTGAAAATTTAAAACGTCAGAATTTTATGATAAGAGGGTTACTCTTTGCAATGGTCGGTAGAAGAGGCAAAGTTTTCTCTTTTGGACAAAAGTAGTGGAGGTTAATTCACTCAATTGACTTGCGCAGTAGACAAAGTTACAAAAAATGGTTGCACCCTAAAAATTAGACGTGTCAAAGGTTTTAGGAAGATATTGCAACAAACTATATTATTATAAGGTTTTAGATTATTATTTCAAAACAAAAGAAAATACATTCTCATGAAAAATGGATGTTGCATCTCCTTCACATAGTAAAACTATGAATTTTACGGGGATTTACTCGTATCTCTTTCTTGCACAGTAAATCACAGTAACTAGTCATTTTACGTAGCCACCAAAGTTCGCTCCACGATTTTCTCTCTAAAACTTTTCAAACTTACCTATGCTACCCAGAAAAATAATTCTACATACATGTATATTCAAACATAAATTTTTAACGCATTAGTTCATGAAAAAGTTAAAATATTAAGACACAAGATGGGTAATTGTACAAAAATTATTTTCTATGTTGCGGAGTACATATGTCAGTTGCGAAATAAATGTTTGGAAAATACTTTTCAACAACCTTGTATTAAATGCTCATTTTTTATAATTATCTAATGTGTTGAGGAATGGGAAATTCGTAGTCCCGCTCATAATTTCATTTAATCCATGTCTTTCAGGCTCCAAAAAAAAATTATTCGTGCAAGGAAAAAATAGTTTTCTATTTTTTGTTGTACTCCATGGGATGGTTGTTTTCAGTAGAATAAATACGGTGTTTGGGATTAATTTTCCCAACACTCCCTCTAATCACAACTACCACCATTGACAATTACAAAACAATCTTTTAGATAAACAAAATTTTCACGTGCTAATGACTTTGTGAAGATGTGTGCAAATTGTCCGTGTGACCTGTAGTGTTGGAACACAATTTCACCATTGTTAATAAATTCTATAATAAAATGATATTTAATTTCAATGTGCTTGTTCCTCTTATGAAAACAAAATTCTTTGATAGTGCGATTGCAGAATTATTGTATCAATAAATAGTGGTGTTCCCTCTTGCTCATGGCATAAATCCCTCAACATTCTTCTCATCCAAACTGCTTGACACACTATTGTTGTTGCGGAAACATATTCAACCTCTTCCATTGACAATGACACTATCGGCTGCTTCTCTGAAGCCCATGAAATGGCTACCGGGGCTAAATGGAAAGCATATCCTGATGTGCTCTTTCTATCATTAGCACTTCCTACTGAGCCACTATTGATGTAGCCAACCAACCTTAAATAATTTACTTTGGTGCACAAAATACCATACTCCTTTGTCCCATTGAAAGACCTTAGAATTATTTTGCTTACCTACCAAATTGTCTCCTTCGGTGTCTCCATCAACCTTGACACCAAGCTCACTGCATACATTATATCAGGCCGAGTTGTTTTCAAATACGTCAAGCTTCCCGCCATGCTTTTGTGTAATGTCGGATTGACATGGTTGCTACAATATTATTTCCATAATTTAAGTCCCATGACAGTTAGAGTTGGCGCGGGCTTGTTGTTCTGCATATTAAACCTCTCCAAAATGTCTTCCACATACTTTTTTTTAGAAATAAATATACAATTTTTTGTTTTCTTCACTTCTATGCCAAAAGAATATGTTAACAATCCCAGGTATATCTTTTCAAACTCACTTTTCATGACCTCTTTGAAATAAGCAATGAGGAGATCATCAATCCCTATAAAATGAAAATCATCTACATATAAAACAACAATAACAAGCTTACTGCCACTTTTTTGATGTAGAGAGTAGGCTCTCCATCACATTTTTCAAAGCCATTGTCCATCAAGTAAGTGTCTACTCTTATATACCATGCACATGGTGCATTCTTCAACCCTCAAATATATTTCTTCAACCTATACACCTTGTATTCTTCAAATTTTACATCATAACTAGGTGGTTTCCAAGCATATACTTCCTCTTTCAACCCTCCATTCAAGAATTATGACTCTACGTCCATTTGATACACTTTCCGTTTATGTTATGTTAATTGAAAAAATTGTGCACACTGTCTCCATCCTCGCGATTAGAGAGAATGTCTCTGCACAATCTCTTCTATGTTGCTGCATGTATCCTCTAACAAATAGTCTTGCTTTATTTCTTTCAATATTTCCTTCACTGTTACTCTTGGTCTTATAGACCCACTTGACTCCAATGACTTATTTTCCTTATGGAAGGTCCACTAACTCCCACGTTTCATTCATTTTTATTGCTTCTATTTCTTCATCCATTGTTGCGATACACTTTTCCTCTTTGACTGCATCCTCAAAATGGATTGGGTCACCCATATGAAAAAACAATGCAAATACAGAATTCACACCTGCACTAGTATCAACTTCATTTTGCTCATAAATTTCACTTAAATTTCTAAATTTCTGTGTTCTAATGCTTGCATAAATAAGCTTGACATGTCACTTGATGTTGCGCTTGAAGTAGATGACACTGTAGGTTTTTGCGGTGTGCTTGGAGTAGCATTTGTTTGATTACGCAACATTGTCCTATTATTTTCTACTGATGCCACACGTTAATTTCTTTGTTGATCTTGAATAGGAGTAGGACGATTCACTATTAAGGAATCACTTGCTATGGTAAATTCCTTTTTGTCTTCCTATGGTATACATGTTTTCGCATTTATTGTCTTCTCTAAACATCCATCCCATGCTTACTCTTCTATGAATTGCACATCTCGGTTGATTATGGCCTTCTTGGTTAATGGATCATAGAGCTTGTATGGCTTGGATTCATCACTATATCTAACAAATATGCATTTCTTCCCCTTGATATCCAACTTCTTTCTTAATTAATCTTCGACATGTGCATAAGCCACACATCCAAACACTCTCATGTGAGTAACACTATTCTTTCTTCCACTCCATGCCTCTTTAGGAACCATATTCTTGAAAATTTTAGTTGGACACCTATTAATGATATATGATGCAAAAGCGACAGCTTTGGCCCAATAGTAATTTGGAAAATTCTATGTTATCAACATAATACTTTCCATTTCCATAATGGTCATATTTTTTCTTTCTGTGACACCATTTGCTGAGGTGTATACCTTGTTGTAACTTGCTTTTAAATTCCATGCTCCATACCAAAATGAAGGAATTCATTTGAGATGTATTCTCCACCTATGTCAGTCCTAAAAACTTTGATGTATTGTCCACTTTACTTCTCAACAAAAGCTCAACACTTCATTTTTTGTTTTAGGAACTAGACCCATGTCTTATTTGTGTAGTCGTATCTAAAAATAAAGAAATAATGGTTTCCACAAATTGATGGTGTCTGCGTTGGTCCATATAAATCTGATTGGACAATCTCCAAAGGTGACTTTTCCCTTATTGGCTTTCCTATTAGAAACACCTCATTGTGTTGTTTTCCAAAGATGCATCATTCACATAGGTTGTTTGGTTTCTATGAATGCAAATCTATTCACCATGAATTTCCTATGCAACAAATTCAAACCTCCAAAATTAAGATACCAAATATCAAATGCCATAACCAGTTTTCATCTTTGACCATTTCTTGAAAGTTTAATTGTGTGACAAGCAAAAAATTTATTCCATCCTCTTTTGAATTCATTGAAATTTATGCTTACACACCTTCTCTCTTCATATCCAGTTTTATCTTTAGGGGAAACATTTTATTTCTTTTCATCTTAATTTTTGCAATCATTATTTTCTTGGAGACTTATCCAAAGTTGTCCACTCTCTATTTTTGAAAAAGACATTGTAGCCCTTTTGCATGAGATGCCCAATTATTATGAGGTTATGCTTCAAACCAGGGACAAAATAGACATCTGAAATGTACTTCTTCTCCCCCTTATTTGTTAGAATATTGACTTTTCCTTTGCCCATGACATAGAATTTGTTATCAGTCCCTAATGCCACTTTAGATTTCACACTTTCATCTAGATTGGAAAAAAATTCTATGTTTTCTATCATGTGGTTGCTACACCTTGAAACTAGAAACCATACGTCCGCCTTTTTTTCTTGTGATACATTACAAACTAAAAACATGTTATCTTAGTTTTGATTTTCCTTTTTGAAATTTTCACTTCATTTTTTACTGATATCATGTTGCTTCTTTCTACATTCATTTGCATAATGACCAAACTTCTTGCAATAATGACATTGAACTTGAGATTTATCATACCTATGAACTTGTTCTTGATTTTGGATTGAGCCTTTACTTCGATTTTTATTTCTTCCCCTTCCACTTGAGCTTAAAGGGATACCTCTTCCACATCTTTGTGGGCTTCTTCCTCTTCCTCTACCTCTACGTTGACCAATTGAGACTTGTGTCTTGAAGGCATGCTCCAATGAGAATTTTTTTGCGCTATTCATTCTATGCTCATGAGAATTCAGTGATGCATAAATCTCATCCATTGAAAATTGTGAGAGATTCTTTGTCTCTTCTATGGTCGCAACAATAGTGTCAAATCTTGCTAGAAGACTTTTGAAAAATTTCTCAACTATTATTCTTTCTTAAAGTATCTCACCATGAGACCTGATTTGAGTACCCATTCCAATTTCTTGTGTAAAAAATGATTCTATATTTTGAGACTTTTTCATACAATGTAACACCCCCAAGTTCTATGCTTTTCAAATGAGACAGTTGAACAGAAATCCAAAGGGGGAGTGGACCCAGTGGATGATTATGGTGTGGAGGTGGTTAATTATTTAATTATGAAAAATAAATAAAATATTATGTATGCACTATGACCAGAGGAGAAAATGAGATCATATGCCTAATCCATGAGGTGATGGAAAAGGAAAAAAAGACTTTCCCCAAATTCTTTCAAAAATCCTTGAAATAAATTATTTCTAATTTAGATTTTGAGGAAAAATCTAAATTTCCCCAATGAAGAGGAGTAGTTGGGAAGAGGTGAGAAAAAGCTGGAAAAGCTGAGGAAAAGCTTAAAGCAGCTTTAAAGAGTCCCAGAATGGGAAGCCTAGGCTAAACAGGAATAAAGCATCCTGAAATTCTGGACGCAGAATTGGAAACGGGCTTGGGGAAAGCACAGCTTAAATAAGCTGCTCCAGAACAGATTGAGGCTACCGTTTGGGAGGATCTCTCATTGTGTGGGTGAATCCTGGGAGATAAAGAGGATTCTAAGGTTGGGAGGATTGGTCATAGTAGAGGTGTGCATGCATAAATTTGCAGATTTCTGTAAGTTGAATTAAACATGTCCATGGTTTATGAACTTTTGATGTTATGGTTCATTATGCAGTTGATAAATTCTGATGTTATGGTTCATTATGCAGTTTATGAATTTTCATGCTATGATGCATTATGCAAATGATATGTTGCTTAATTGTTAAGTAGTTCATGTAATGGTAACCCAAGCTAATGATAGCAGAGACTAAGGGTTGGGTTGCATGGATGAATATCTGGTAGTAATGAGGTTAGAGAGGACAGATAAATTGAATAACAAACCTGATAACCATGGATAGGTATACCATGCTATCTCTTGAAGAAATATTTAATTTCTGTGGGTATAAACTGGAAATGTTAACCAAACAGTAACCATGAATAGAAAGTACCAAACAACTAACTCTATCATAACAATACTTATGGCACAGAATTCACTGTAATCAATAGCAGAAAGTAGGAACCAACAACCCTCAGCTATGTTGCAATGGAAAGTAATGGTAAAATTTAGGATTTTCAGTATTCTCTTAAATGTAATCATACACATATGGAAGTAGAAGTTGGATCCTAACAAAGTACGAGGATCAAACACTAGGGATTCTAAACTATCCAGTTCAGTATCTCTACCTCCATTTGAGCGAAGCAAGAGGATCTGTTTCCTAGTCTTCCCAGGGAACAGTTTAATCTGTACCATAGTGTCACCCCTGTTGAACGGTTATAACAGAAAAATAAGGGGGAAAAGCCTATTGCAAAATCTATTGTGTGATAAAAGTGTGTCAGGAAAAATTATAAGCATGGGTAAAAATACCATGAACATAGCCTCTGTTTACCATCCATAGAAACTACTGGGAAAGTAGTTGGAGCAATGGTGGTTAACTGCGTAGGGATAGATGTATGCGAGGAGACATACATTTATACCTCGATGCGGAGAATTTAAAATATAAAAAAATGTTATCAGGCCTGCAAACTGGGAAGTTTGAGTAGTGGCCTAGTGATCATCTAGAAGTTGGACACAACTCTGAACAGAAAACCTGAGAAATACAAAGTAATATATGTAGATATATAAGGCTGTCTATAAATACTGAAAAGAAGCTAAACCCCGGATAACCGTCTGCACTTGTAAGTGATTCAGTATAAAAACTATAGTTGTTATAGTTGTAAGTGAGTTATGTCATATGGGTAGCACTCATTACAGGTTCAGTTGTCTTTCCCCAATCAGGGTGTATGTAGACCTGTGATGAAAAAAAAAAAAAAAAAAAGGGGGTTTGGGAGACGTGACAAATGGTATCGGAGCAAAGTTCAAAAATTGGGCAAGATATGTGCTCACAAAGGAATGGTTAACTGGTATAAAATTTCGAATATTAAAAATATTACTTCAAGTATATAAATATCTTGGATATACTTTCAGGTATACTTTCAGGTATACATGTAACAGATTTTGATGAGTAGAAACAGTGATATGGGAGTAATATGAGTAGACTCATATACCAAAATGGTTAAACCTATAATAGGTTTAAAACTGGAAAAACTGATAGCTTGCAGAAAAAAAGTATTTTGATACTCGGACTATATATATATAAATAAATCTGTAAGTTTACCATAATTTAACACCCCTCACTAGAAATCTTCCAATTATGAGGGTAAGATCTTTAGTATGGGTAGAACATACAAAGAGAAAAAGGAACTTCTAGAGTTAAGAGTATGAAGTGGGATGATGCTCTTCTACTTAGCCTCTATAGATGATTAGTTATCGCTTTGTCCCCTTTAAATATAAAAACGTTATACTACAAACTTTGAAATTTGTGCTAGAGGAAGAATATTTCCAGTACATAAGTTTTCTTATCTTATGTAGCCACTAGCTGATATTCTATGCTCATAAGTATAACATAGAATATTGTAGCAGAATTGTGGTAGAGCAAGAAAATACATTAGAACATGAATTTAACATGTTTCTAGATAAAAAGGTAAATTCTACTCTACAGTAATAGGATGGCATTCAGAGAAATTAGGTAGGATTATTCTAGCATCTATAGTCTTTCACTATAAACATAAAGTACATGGTATAAATATAAACAGCTGGAAGTAAATACCATGAATGTTGACACTCGAAGTTATGTAGGAAAATTGAATATTACCTTACACCATATATGTGTACAATTGTGGAATTTTATGCTCATATGTAAGTGGAAAACTATGAGTTATAGGATATCATAGAAGAAAATTAAAAGAGGTTGGCATGTCGACATTTTCTAGCTTTTAAAAGAAATTTTATTATACCTAAGGAATATACAATTCATAGCAGTGATATAGCCTATTATGTGGTAAAATTCATCTCAAATTTTGGAACTAACCATCATATTCATGAATTAAAGCTACCATTAAGTTTTACGTTACAATGACTAAGGAATAACTATATATAAATACCATATGACCATATATGCGCATATGAATGCTAGAAAAATGAAATTTTTCCGTTTTATTAGTAGTATTCACCCCTCTACATTGCATTCACGGCGTTTGGTAGCCTCTTGCCTCTGTTTTTGGGTTGTCGCTCTGGCTGGTGGATTCGGTGGGATTTGTTGGCAGAGGTGAAGCAACTTCGAGTAGGCATCGATCTACTAGGAAGTGATGCTTATGGATAAGAAGAAAAGCCTGAATCTTTTAAATTCATGCAGTCAAACGTATGATCTAAGATTAGAATATCTATTTATACAGTTATACACTATAGTTACTACGGCGCCTCTTAGAGATCACTCAGGTAGAAAAATGAAATAGTGGGACAAAACTGAAATAAATATGGTACTCAAACCCAGAAAGGGGAAAATGAAATGATATTAAAGTAGGGAACTTTAAATTTGTGTTAATCAAGGAATATCTCTATTTTATAAGATCTTTTTATAATGGGTATAAGTGTATTGATTTCAATTATATATATGCCTTTAATTTCAGAGCCATGTACGATATTCACGAAAGATTAGACTGGTCACACATCTATGTAAACATCGATTCAATGCTACCGAATACATCTAATTATATATAAGGAAAAATATATATATAGAGTATCGAGCCATGAATTAAACAGAATAACAATACATATATATATATACACATTAACATTACGATGTACAGGTAGTGGCGAATGAATGACTCTCTGAAGTATATATATATTGAATGAATAGATATAGGCTAATAAAGGTCAAGAGTAGACTCAGTTAAGTCTTTTAATATCAAAAGAAAAAACAAGTCATATAGTATGATAGTGGCTAACGACAATATAACATAACGACAACATTGGCTATAGTGGATAACGACAATATAGTGGATTACGATATAGTTATTCGTCACCATTACGTTAATGGAATACAGCCGTGAAAATCCAGCGTATAACTATATAAGTGCGTGTGGATTATTTCAAAGATTTAATAATAAAAATGCCGAGAGCTAATAAGATTTCCATATTTCATACATACGCCGAGAGGGAAAACGTATATGATCGGTACAGCTATCTGTATTATCGGAGAGCAAAACTACAGTGCAAAGCGTTGACCAATGCGCTGATTGGCTACTGGTACCTTATTAGTCGAGCGTCATGGCTCGAATCGCGTCTATCAGAACCTTTTTGAAATAAAACGAAATGACTTTATATGATACCGCTATACGAACTCGGAGATACAGTGCGAAAGGTAGAGGAAAACAATATATACACTAAAAACGATATGACAATGTAATCATATCTGGGAGCTCCAGTTAGTTTCATGACCGCGCAACAGATCAGAACTATTATAGGCATAGGCTGGGAAAAAAGTATGGATTTAAATGAATCGGTGTAAATGTTACACGAGGGAAATTACCCTATTTCGGCAACAAACAGAAAAAAACAAAGGTAATGATATATCAATGCGAAACCTCTGCGGCATGAAACGTGGGTATGATGGTGTATACTGTCATTAGGTTATTTACAGCGTAACATCTCCAGGGCGGAACGCTTACTGGAGACTGATGCAGTCCCTTTGACCTGCACATACCATGAGAAAAATTGATAAGATTCTAGTATGTTCCTCTGCTACGTTTCCCACATAAAATGAAACATGTAAAGTCTAGAAAAAGGAGGTAAACAATAAAATTCGCAGACATTAAACGTCGGATAGATTACGCAGAAGGGGGCAGGGGTATAGGGGTAAACAACATAACCTGTTTCTGCATCAGTAAAGTAAGACAGAAAACACCAAGAGAACCTGCTTCCGGTAGACAGACTATTATACAGAGCCACCCATTTAGGAATCTAGGTAGTGATATAATAGAATACCTGAAACCCCAATATGCGTAGGGAGGTGAAACGCTGGGCTCGAAGGGGCGTACCCACAGCAGGAAGCCGAAAACGCGAGATGCCTGCACCATGAAATGGAATAGCATGTGCCAAATCAAAAACGATCTGCACCCCTGCAACAAAAACAAAAACAAAACGACATAGACAGGAGAAGGCGATACAGACAAAGATGAACCTATCGATGGAAGGTTAAAATAGGAAGCCGGAACCCTAGTTCAGTATCGGCTCTCTGCCCGGACAAATCAAGGGTTAGATCGGCGCACAGCCGTTGGCCTTACGAAATCCCAAGGGGGATTGTATTGATCTAACAATGCGTCTAGCTCAGCAGGAGGTTAATACTATTCTATACACTTTCCTGTACCCTGCCGTCCAAAATTTCGGCGTAGCTAGGGATTCAACCTCGGCCGAATTAACTTGTCGATTTCGTCTCTAGTTCGGGAGACACGTGTAAGTCGGTGATAGCCTGAAGTACGGTAGGACGCGGGGGTTCTAAAGTACGAGCAACACGCCAAGTAAACGAGAGGGAAAAGCTACGCAGCGCATCAAAACAACCAGGAGGAAACGAGCGTATCAAACAAACTTTCTCCATGCAAACCAAACTCCGGTATCGCATTCCGGTATCGCGGAGTTAACGTAACCACGCTGGTCTTCGGGGAAACGCGTCGTGGCACAAACGATGATGTACAATATTACACGTATATATATATATATATATATATATATATATATATATCAAGTTATGCCCAAAATAAATTAGTAACTCGGCATAATAGATAAGGCGGGCCGATATAAAACCTTATCGGGATATATAACATGTATGGACGTATAAAACCTTATCAAGATATATAACATGTGCGGATAGTGTTATATTTATATTAAATTATATCTAAAAAAATACCTATATAAGGTGCCGATTTAATATATGTAGTAGAACCTTGGATGGATATATATAGAGGCGCCAGATGCATACCATGTATATATATATATATATATACGAGGCGCTAATCGGTGTAATGTTAGACCTTTACATTTATATATATATGACTTTACACTTGCAATAACCATAGGGTTATAAATATAGTTGGTTTGTGGAAATGGATATAGAGGGTTAGAGGTCTAAAGTGGGTAATATATCCATATCGGAAATCGCCAAATAAATAATATCAAAACAATGGCTATCTTTATCTATGCCGATTATATATATGTATGTGCGTTTTAAAATATGTCACATCGATGATAAGTGCATGTGGGATATATAGACGAGATATATACTCCTACATATGCATGTGAATAAATTATCAAAGGATGTAAAAATATATATGGGATACTCATACGGGTATAAAATTTATGCATAGAATTATGCAAATCTTATGTAACCCTAATAGAAAATCTTGTAAGTTTAGGTACTCGCTTACTAGGCTGAAGATAATAGAGAGGAATTCTATTATAAATTTTTGACTTAACAATAGTCTAAACCATCTCAATTGTCTTTGTATGGGTTCAAATTAAAACTTTATAAGTCCATCACAAGGGAAAAATGTAAGTTGGTACGAGGGTATAAGGCTATCTTGTATATTAGATAAAGAGAAAAAAGAAGAAGTTAAGGAGTATTAATTACACTCTTTGGATTACATATAGGATGGAATTTATATACATGTCTGATGGATATATATATGTGGTGGATATATATATGTGGTGGATATATATATATGGTGGATTTTATATATATGATGGAGTTTATATATTGTGGATTATATATATATAGAGTGGTTCTATATATATATGAAAAAGAGTGGATTTAATGATAGGAAATATAATGGTTCATATAAAAGGGATTATTTTAAATTATGTGTAATATATATATGGTAGCACTTTCAAAAAGGCTTTGAACTTATATATGAATATATATAAATATAGGGATATATATATATATTCATATGTTCATCAAATTAATATTGCTAAGGCTATATATATATCATACATATATATATATATATATCATGGTTACTTATACAATAAGGTTTGGAAATATATATGATATATACAAACCTAGTGGATATATATACATGCTCATGAGAGGTATATTGCCCAATGTTTGAGATGTAAGTAGTATATGAGTAAGTGGAAAATGTATCCTATAAATAAGGCAGGTATACTGCTATAAAAGAAAAGAGGATTGAAGTACAAGTATTAATTACAATTAAATGGTTGATTTAGTAATGGTGGAACAATTACATTGAGTTAGGCATGAATGAATGAAGGGGTAAATTAAAATTTTCCTGATGAAATTACTTAAGGAAGAATATTCTTGTGATAGTGGAAGAATGATTCTTAATTATTTATTTATATTCTTCCAGTTGGTATATTTTATAAGTTTAGAAATAATGAGTAAAAGAATTGGAAAAAAATATGGAGAAGGGATATTTCTCTCATAAGAAAAAAAAAAAAAAACAAATACAGATGTAAAAATAAAAGCATGAGAGATTTATGGGTTGCTTTTGCTAGAAAAAAAAATAGAATGCTTTTATGCATTAGAAAAGAAGGAATTCTTTTATGACGCAGGGAAAAGTTAGAATACTTTTTTGATTTATAAAGTCTTTTCCATTTTAATTAATTCTATTTTAGTATATAAGCCGATGAGAGAAATAGAAGAGGGGAACTAGCAAAGCATGAACATACAATTAAAAGTAAATGCATAAATTCTGGTGAGTCTTTGAAAAAGGGGAAACTGTGTCAAATTTATTTTTGGCATTATCAAGTATTAATATTTGTGAATGTGATGAATTATAGAAATTTCATTTATCACCTGAAAAGGAAACATGTATTCACACTATAAAATTTTGTGGGGTAAATTTTATTAAAGTTAATTTTCTTGAATCTTAATTTCAAAGACAGAGAAATGATGTGAAATCATACAGCTACAAAACGAGAGAAAAGAGGATGAGCTGTATTTTGGACTTGGGTGTGGGGGAAACCCATCAGCTCCAAAATTGTTCACTTAAGTGTTGAACTAGTGGATACAATTTCATGTGAGAGGTAAGCATGGAATTGTAGGGATTATTAATGAGTCTAGTTGATACTAGTTAAATTGATTAACTAACAAAAGAAACAATGAAAAGATACTAGAAGTACAACTATAAAATGAAAAAGGGTAAGCATAACCATGCATATGATACAATTGTTTTCTCTCATTTATGAGTACTAATGAAAAATTTGAAAAAAATTGTTTAGCTAAGTGTGTAACAGGAAATTGGGCACTCTGGAAACAAAGAGGAAAAAAGGTGAAGATAAATCACCTAGAAAATCCAGAAAAGCGGAACTGAACCAGGTTGCAGGAGGAAAGAATCTCGTTGAAAAACAAGAAAGGATAAGTAGTGTACTAAAAGTGCACTAAACTATTATGAACCTAAACGGTTTGATTAATAACTGAATGTCTTAAGTTATTGAAATGCAGAACGCTGTTGTGAATTATCAATTATATGTACCTGATATTACTTACATTGGTATGAATTGTGGACAGAGAAACCAGAATAAAAGATCTTCCATACAGACTTCTTGCAAAGAAGTAGGAAGAAAACCAACTGCATAAGGCATCAGTAAATAGAGTGGAGGCAGGAGAGTACACTGCTGGAAACTAATGGCTTAGCCCTACCATTGCTTATTAAATTTCCTGATATATTTCATGTCTCCTTGTTGGAAAAGAAAAGTATAAATTTTGTACATGATGCTTCTCACATGATTGATTTGAAATGTGGTCCAGGTGAACCAGAAGAGGAATTTCCTTCCAGAGTCGCTTCAAAGATGAAAGCGAGAAGGAATGGAATTGTGAAAGTGAACAGTAGCTCGAGTAAAGGTGCAGTAGAGCACTTTCCTGCTAAAAAGCTACATGGCACCGAGAAGCTCAGATGATGGAAAAGCATTCATAATTATGTTCAAAATCAACTAGTAGATAGTTGTCAACACCGAGGACGGTGTTTATTTTCAGAGGGGGAATATGTAACACCCCCAAGTTCTATGCTTTTCAAATGAGACATTTGAACATAAATCCAAAGGGGAGTGGACCCCAGTGGATGATTATTGTGTGGAGGTGGTTAATTATTTAATTATGAAAAATAAATAAAATATTATGTATGCACTATGACCAGATGAGAAAATGAGATCATATGCCTAATCCATGAGGTGATGGAAAAGGAAAAAAGACTTTCCCCAAATCTTTCAAAAATCCTTGAAAGAAATTATTTCTAATTTAGATTTTTGAGGAAAAATCTAAATTTCCCCCAATGAAGAGGAGTAGTTGGGGAAGAGGTGAGAAAAAGCTGGAAAAGCTGAGGAAAAGCTTAAAGCAGCTTTAAAGAGTCCCAAAATGGGAAGCCTAAGCTAAACAGGAATAAAAGCATCCTGAAATTCTGGACGCAGAATTGGAAACAGGCTTTGGGGAAAGCACAGCTTAAATAAGCTGCTCCAGAACAGATTGAGGTTAGTCTGTTCTTGAAGGATCTCTGCTCGGGGGTGAATCCTGGGAGATAAAGAGGATTCTAAGGTTGGGAGGACTCGTCATAGTAGTGGATTGCATGCATAAATTTGGAGATTTCTGTAAGTTGAATTAAACATGTCCATGGTTTATGAACTTTTGATGTTATGGTTCATTATGCAGTTGATAAATTCTGATGTTATGGTTCATTATGCGGTTTATGAATTTTCATGCTATGATGCATTATGCAAATGATATGTTGCTTAATTGTTAAGTAGTTCATGTAATGGTAACCCAAGCTAATGATAGCAGAGACTAAGGGTTGGGTTGCATGGATGAATATCTGGTAGTAATGAGGTTAGAGAGGACAGATAAATTGAATAACAAACCTGATAACCATGGATAGGTATAGCATGCTATCTCTTAAAGAAATATTTAATTTCTGTGGGTATAAAATGGAAATGTTAACCAAACAGTAACCATGAATAGCAAGTACCAAACAGCTAACTCTATCATAACAATACTTATGGCACAGAATTCACTGTAATCAATAGCAGAAAGTAGGAACCAACAACCCTCAGCTATGTTGCAATGGAAAGTAATGGTAAAATTTAGGATTTTCAGTATTCTCTTAAATGTAATCGTACACATATGGAAGTAGAATTTGGATCCTAACAAAGTACGAGGATCAAACACTAGGGATTCTAAACTATCCAGTTCAGTATCTCTACCTCCATTTGAGCGAAGCAAGAGGATCTGTTTCCTAGTCTTCCCAGGGAACAGTTTAATCTGTACCATAGTGTCACCCCTGTTGAACGGTTATAACAGAAAAATAAGGGGGAAAAGCCTATTGCAAAATCTATTGTGTGATAAAAGTGTGTCAGGAAAAATTATAAGCATGGGTAAAAATACCATGAACATAGCCTCTGTTTACCATCCATAGAAACTACTGGGAAAGTAGTTGGAGCAATGGTGGTTAACTGCGTAGGGATAGATGTATGTGAGGAGACATACATTTATACCTCGATGCGGAAAATTTAAAATATAAAAAAATGTTATCAGGCCTGCAAACTGCGAAGTTTGAGTAGTGGCCTAGTGATCATCTAGAAGTTGGACACAACTCTGAACAGAAAACCTGAGAAATACAAAGTAATATATGTAGATATATAAGGCTATCTATAAATACTGAAAAGAAGCTAAACCCCGGATAACCGTCTGCACTTGTAAGTGATTCAGTATAAAAACTATAGTTGTTATAGTTGTAAGTGAGTTATGTCATATGGGTAGCACTCATTACAGGTTCAGTTGTCTTTCCCCAATCAGGGTGTATGTAGACCTGTGATGAAAAAAAGGGGTTTGGGAGACGTGACATACAAATTGTCTCAAAAGATCTCCTTAGCGTTTGTAGATTTATTGTCTTTACTTTTTCCTTTCCTTGGTATGTTGTCTAGAGGATATCCTATGCATGCTTGGCCTTTTTTGCTACTACAATCCTTTGGAAAATACTTTTATGAACTGCTTGAAAAATGTAGAAGAGGGATTTTGAATCCTTCTTCCTGTTGTCCCTCAACAAATCCTTTTCTACTTGTGTTAGAGCATTGTATGTTGATGCATCTGTTGGTTCTTAGAACGCATTCACAACCAAATCCAAAATATCTTGATAGGAAACAAAAGCATTCATTGTAATAGCCCAATAGTCATAAATTTTCCCATTAAATTGAGGTATTTTAGGATTAGTCACGCTTGTGCTTGATGCTACCATTTCTAATTTCAAAAACACTTTCTCCAAAAATAATGCCTTCAAAACAACCTTCAACTCGTGTTAACTCCTTGCGATAAAAAAATATATAATTTTTTACTCCTTGTTGAACCCACTCTGATACCACGTGAAAGAAGAGGCGAAGTGTTATCTTTTGGACAACAATCGCGGTAGTTAATTCACTCAATTGACTTGCGCGGTAGAGAGAGTTAAAAAAAAAATGGTTATGTGAAATTTTTAGGAAGATATTGGAACAAAATATTCTTTAGATTATGATTTCGAAACACAAGAAAATACATTCACATGAAAAATGGAGGCTGAAACTCCTTCACCCAGTAAAACTAGAAAGTTTACAAATATTTATTGTCTTTGTTTATCGCACAGTAACTGACAGTAACTAGTTGTTTTAGGCACCCACCAAAATTTGCTCCACAATTTTCTCTCTAGAAATTTCTAGACTTACGTCGAAGACTGAGAAAAATACTTATACATACATGTATATTAAACCATACATATTTTAACACATTAATTCATGACAAATTAAAAATATTAAGACCTGGGCGATTGTACAAAAATAACTTTCTATGTTGCTGAGTACATATATGAGTTGCGGAATAAATGTCTCGACCATAAGTTTCACCAACCTTGTATTAAGTTCTAATTTATTTTAATTATATGATGTGTTGTGGAATGGGAAATTTGTACTCTCGCTTAGACTTCCATTTAATCAATGTCGTTCAGCCTAGAAACATAAATCTTCTTTGTGTAAAGAAAAAATGGTTTTCGATTTGTTGTTGTAATCCAACGGATGGTTGTTGTCAATACCATAATTGCGGTACAATTGGGATTAATTTTACCCAAAATTGCCTCTGATATGGCACTATTATAAGGCAAAGCTTATTTCCTAGGCTATCCGCCATTTAATGTTATGTGGCATATACTTCCCACCATTAGATTTGAACTGACCTTAAATCTAATGGTAGGCAATATATGCCACACTGCATTAATTGGCGAATAGCCCAAGAAATAAGGCTCACCCTATTATAATCATATGTGTCGAGATGTGTGTCATAGTACTTCGGTTTGCCCATCAAAGCTACGAAGGAAGACTCATGTGTCATTCTCTATGGCCATGGCTGATTTCTAGTTCAAGTTCTTAAATACACTTCTTCGATATTTTCAATATGAGTATTATAGTTACCAATTTTTTTTTTGTAAGTAAGTAGTATCATTATATTACGATATGAACAGAGGTTACAGCAATGGGTGGCGAAGACTTACGGCTTGAAACCAAGAGCCTGCTTCGCTGCAATCTTCCAAAGGACTCAGATTTACATAGCTATGCAGTAGCTTGAAATTTGACCACCTTATTCCTTGACACAAAAAACTACAGGGCTGCCACGCAGGACACCCTTTGAATTCAAAAACTAGATCAGCATAATGCCGAAGGCCATAGAGGCCTTTTACAAGCCGAGAATAGACTGTAAAAAGACTGTGAAAACACAAGGGACACAAAATAAGGATTGACCCGTTGACAGAAAAGAAAAGGGATAGCTGAACCATCAGATATTAGGAGTAGAAGCACCCGAATGACCTCCTTCGACCGAAGCTATGCCGTCACCGCCTGGGGTTGGGGCCCGCGGCTTGAACCTCCTGATCACAGTGGCCTGCTCCTCGTCCGAAGGAAGCTCGATGGAGACATGGTGAACGTGGCGGAGATAGATTTCAAATCGGCGGACGAACTTTTCCATGGTGGTGCCTTGCTGCTTTAATTCCGCGGTTAGCGAATTAAGAGCAATCCCCAGTTTTTCGAGGCGGTCAGTGTTCTGAGCCGATGCTATGGTCGTTGCCGCGAACGTTTCTTTCACTGTGGCCCCTTGCATGGCTATGGCCTTGGCTAACATTGTTTTGACCTGCCACGCGACGACTTGTGTTTGCAGAAATTGGGTATGTCGTGTGGATGGAGTTCCTGGGTCCACGAGCCAATCCACTTCTTCACTGATGTTGGTGTCGTCTGTATGTGTTCGAGCCAATTCTACTTCTTCCTCCATTACCTCTATCGTCTGCTTGCCGCGCTTGGAGACCGAAGCTTCGTAGCAGTCCATGGCCCTTTTGAGGGCTTGTGAGGCTTTGATGCTTCTTGGATTAATTTCCGCCATGACTCTCGAGACTGTTCCTGCACCTGTCCCTTTGAGGAAGCTGAAAACTAGAATAGAATAGGAGCCTTCAAATAGAAAATCCAACGCAAGAATGATACAGGAGGGTTGCGGGGAGGAGCTAATAAAGAGAGTGGACAGGGGGTGAAGCGTGCTTCGGTGAGGCCATTCAAAGCTATTATTGAGGGCAAGTTGCCTCAACGTACTACCATCAAGTCTGGGTAAGTGGTCGGAGATGTTCGTTCTGCCGTGTGATCCTTCACACGCTGTCATCCAGTGCTTAAGACGCTCGGTGGAGCTGTTTCCTCTGCCATAACTCTTACTCATTAAGGATGGCTGATTCCGATGGATTTTCGTTAAATTCTCCTGCGTGTGCCGTTCGCCCGGCGCAATCACCATACCGTTAAGCCTGATTTTCTGATGACGACTGTCATGCCGTCCGTCCCACGGAATCATCTGCATTCAGGTCCTTTTTTGATATCGCGCTGCATTGATCCTAAAGCTTATCGTCCCTGAGCTCATGCCAACACGTGTCCCAGGCAAGAGTCGGGTTGTCAACCGCGTAGTTAGCAATGTGCTCCGCGAGCGAGTTTTCCTGCCTTCGCACGGATTGCAAGATTATTCCACTGAGAGAGGGAAAATGCTGTGCTATCCTTTCCGTGACCACAGCTAGTCTCCAATGCTTGGTTGCTTTGGTGGGTTGCGTTCCATGTTGGATTTTTTTAGCTGTGGTTATGGCCACCTGAGAGTCGCCTTCCACGATAGCTTTTCTTTTTCCCAGCTGAACTAGGAGTCGGAGACCCTGTTCTAGAGCTGTGAATTCCGCATAGTTGTTTGTGGTTTCGCCCAGATTTTTGCTTAGGATATGAATGATGCTTCCATTTTCATCCCGTAGAACTCCACCTGCCCCAGCTGGGCCAGGATTTCCCTTTGCTGCCCCGTCGAAGTTCAACTCGCAGAAACCATGGGGCGGACGCTGCCAGATGATAGGAGGAGGAATTGGTCGGAGAGCCGTTTTCGTCAGGAGGTGTTCTGCTGAATCAATGAGCCCGAAGATGTCCAGAATTCTTCTGTCATTGGGAGAGATGGTTTCAATCTTTTCTTCTGTGCACCAGGTGCGTATTGTTTCTGTGAGCCCTTGCATGATGACTGTTTTTAAATCATTAATTTGTCGAATGCTTCGTTTTTGGAAAATTCGGTTGTTTCTTTCCTTCCAAACATTCCATATAAGAAAACCGGGACTGTTCTTCCATAGTGAATTTACCATAACGCTGTTGGAGTATTGCGATCGCCAATTGGTTATGGTTTCTTGTATTGAATTGTGTTGTCTGTCAGATTGCCGGAAGATTTCTTGAAGCCATTCCCAGAGCTCGTTGGTCCAGTCACAGCTGTTGAAGAGATGGTTGGTAGTTTCCTCCTGCTGCTCACATAATGGGCAGCGGGAGGGTCCTATGAAACCTCTTTTGGTTAGATTTTCCCAAGTTAGGACTTTCTTGCTTTGCACAAGCCACAGGAACAGTTTGATTTTGGGCCACAGAATCCCATCCCAGACATTTTCATACCAAGCTACTTTATCCTGCTCCTCCCTGTTATCCAAGTAATGCCTAGCTTCTTTCAGGTTGAAGGAGCTGCCAGCCAGCATGCCCCAGCGGAGTTTGTCTGGACCGTGCATTTCTCTAAGAACTCTTTTGCTGAGAGTGTCATTGAGGGTATTTTTTAGATTCTGCAGTTGTTCCTCCGGGGGAGGGGGAGTCAGCTGCCAGCTCCTCCATTGTTGCGGTTCATTGCTTTGCGCCCAGTAGTGATGGACTTTTGTTTTTCCATTTTCCCGATACCATTGTTGCAAAGGATGAAAGTTAGGGCTTTCTAGTATCGGGAGCTGTTGCCAAGCATCTTCCCAGAAGAGAGCCGAATTCCCATTTCTTATCTCCCAGAAGCAATGATTCTGAATTATATGCTGATTTTCTCGGGCTAAGTTCCAAATGGGGGAGCCCGTCAGGACCTCGGTGATTCTGATAAGCTCTTCGTGCTGCCAATGAGCTGCGTATTTGGCTTTCCACAATTTTGCCCATGGAGTCTGGGGCTCAGTTAACCATCTCCACCATAGCTTGGCTCCGTTGGCCTTATTGATAGTGCCAGGATCCTGCAATCCAATTCCTCCGAAGGTTTTGGGTCTGCATAGTTTGTCCCAAGCCATCAACGCCCATTTTTGCTTGCCAGAGTTGCCCGACCATAGGAAGGTTCATTGGATGGTTCTAATCTTCTGAAGGACTCCTTGCGGTGCAGGGAGAATCGAAAGCATGTAGTTAGGAATTGCTTGAAGAACCGCTTTGGTCATTACCAAACGCCCTGCTAAATTTAGGACTCTGTTGGTCCAGTGGTTGCATTTGTCAGCAAGCTTGTTTGTCAGATTTTCCTAATGAGCTTTCTGCCAGGGCTTGTTAGTGAGGGGGATTCCTAAATACTTGGAGGGGAGACAACTTCGCTTGAACCCAAGGATCGCAGTCAGATGTCTTTGAACCGCCAGATGGGTATTAAAAAAGAATATCATGGATTTGTCAAAGTTGAAATCCATTCCAGAAGCCTGACTGAATAGGGTGAGTATTTTCTTGAAACCTCTTGCTTCTTTAACAGTAGGCGTGCCATGTAGCATGGTGTCATCCATGAATTGCTGGTGTGTTGTGGCCGGAAAATTGGTTAAAGGCTGCAGACCCTTTATCAGATTGTTCTCTTGAGCTGATTTGATGAGACGGCTGAACCCTTCCATTGGGTCTCCCTGCCTTATACCCCTGGTTGGGTAGAAAGGTTGAGAGGGGGCTCCATTGATCAGAATTGAATGGTTAGGCATTTTGATCAGAGCTGAGATCCAAGTTATCCATCTGGTGCTGAAGCCAAAAGCTTGGAGGACAGCTTCGAGGTAGGCCCAACTTACTTTGTCGTAAGCTTTTGAGAGGTCCAGTTGAATAATCATGCCTGCCTTTCTTAATGTCTTTAGAGTATGAATCATTTCCTGGGCTAGCAAGACATTATCCATGATTTGTCGCCCCTCAACGTACCCTGACTGTTCTTCTGAAATGATTTGAGGTAGGATAGGCTTGAGTCTGTTAGCAATGACTTTTGAAATGATCTTATAAACCACATTGCAGAGGGCAATGGGCCTAAATTTGGACGGAGTGCAGGCATCTTTTTCCTTTGGGATCAGAGCAATGAAAGTGAATTTTAGTGACTTTAAGATTGAGGAAGATAATCTTGAATCTTCCACCACTTCCCAAATGTCTTCTTTCACTATTTCCCAGCAAGCTTTGAAAAAATCTACTGTAAATCCATCAGGTCCTGGAGCCTTCCCGTTGGCCATCTCTCTGACCGCCCCCTCCACCTCCTGGAGAGAAACTGGTCGTTCCAGGGCACTGTTTTTCTCATCGGTGATGAGTTTGGGTATGGATGAGGTAACCCTGGCGATGGCCTCCCTTCGGTTGCAGTCTGGTTCAGTGGCAATGGATTGAAAATGTCTGCGAAGTTGATTGGTGATGTCCTAGTGTGAGCTGAGAGTTTCTCCATGCTCTCCTTGTAATCTGGTAATTCTATTGCTGCATCTATAGTCAATGGCAGACCTGTGGAAGAACTTAGTATTTCTTTCTCCCTCCTTCAACCATTGATTGCGTGACTTTTTCTTCCATAGAATTTCTTCCTGCTTGCACCTTTCGTCCCATTTCTTCATGATCTGTTTTTCCATGTCCATGGATTCCCGTGATGTGTTACCTTGAATCCATTCATTGTGGATCTCCTCCAATTGCTGCTCCAGATGGCGTTTGTCTGCAAATATGTCCCCAAAAACCTCTCGATTCCAAGTTTTCAGTTGTGCTTTGATATACTTGAGCCTCGCCTGTAAGTTGAACATTTTTGTACCCTTTACCGGTAGAGGAGTCTTCCACCACGTTTTAATGTTGCTGAGGAAATCTTTATGGGTGAGCCAAAATCTTTCGAAGCGAAAAGGCCTATTTTTGGGGGTGCCTGAAATTGACATTTGCAGAGAGATGGGCCAATGGTCTGATCCCCCAAAAGGAAGGATTTCAGAACTTATGATATTCCCTTCCAGGAGGAGGCTTTCGGAGACCAGATAGCGATCCAAACGGGAAGTTATGAGCCTATCTCCTCCTTGTCTATTGGTCCAAGTAAACATGCCATTGCTAGGCTTTATGTCTACCAGGCTTAGATCTTGAATAAAGGCATTAAAAGCTTGGGCATCATTGCTGAGAATTCTAGTGCCTCCTTTCTTTTCCTGGAGTGAGGTTATCATGTTGAAGTCCCCACCATATACAGCCCGAGAGGTGCTGTGCCTGTGATGCAGGCTGGTTAATTGACGGAGCAGCAAACATTTGTCCTCCAGAAGTGGGGGGCTGTAGATATTGACAAATAAGAAGGATCCTTTTTCTCCGATGATTTTCATTTGCAAGGCTAGGAAGTGCTTCGCAGCTTCAGCATTAATGAGATGGTAGACATTTGGGTTCCACAGGATGGCTAAGCCTCCGCTCATTCCTGTTCCTTCCACAGCCAGATGCTCGAGATGCTTGCTCAGCCTTTTAGTTAACTCATTCTGCTTCTGGATTGTGCATTTGGTTTCCTGAAGGAAGACCATATCCGGTTTTTCTTGTGTAATTTTCTTTTTCAGGAGCCTCTGTTTCCTGAGGCTTCCCAGTCCTCTTGCATTCCATGAGAGGACTTTCATAGTGAACTGGGATTAGGATAGGAAGGAGAAAGCCTCAAGGGCTTTCATCTTTCCCGAGTTTATTAGCAGTTGACCTAATTCGAATAGAGCATCTTTGTTTGATCTTCTTCCTCGTTTCTTTTTGTATTGGCTACTAGCTTGCGTCTGGTGTAGGGTTTGTGATTTGATGCCCAAGCTTCTGGTAGCACCACGACCCCGTTTCACACATTTTGTTATTGCATCCTGTCTGGCTAGGAATAGATGGTTGATTCTGTTGATTTCTTCTTCTGGTACTTTGTCTATCCCTTTTTGTTTCCATTGTTCTACTATTGAGTTAAGATCTAGCCCTTCTTTCTCCAAAATCTCATCCAATTCTAGGTCTTCTGTGCCCTGTTCACTGAGGACCATGTCCTCATCTCCTTCTTGGTACTTATTTTCTGAACTTGCTGCATTGAGATTTCCGGAATCGAGGGTGTCTTTTGTCTGATCATTTATCTGATTTGCTGGATCTGGATCTGCCTTGTTCCTTTGAGAGTCCTCCCCCAGTATCTCAAAAGGATTTGTAGTGCCAGTGTTTGGATCTGCTGTTTTAGGGTGATTTCTGCAATTGGCTCTGTGCCTTCCAGTGGGCCGAATGAATCCATCCGAGGATGAAGAGGGTTTCCCCTTGGGGAGTTCCTCCGTTTTATTTTGAGGGCATTCTCTGATTAGATGCCCATGCTCATGGCACTTCCGGCATCTGAAAGGTATTTGCTCATAGTCTATAGTTTGAAAGTAGGTTTCATCTCTGTAGTCTAACCAAATTCCTTCATGCATAGGTCCAGAAACATCCATTTCAACATAGATGCGAGCATAAGTTGTGTACCTTTTTTGAAGAGTGGCTTCAGAAGCTCGGACAAAGGTGCCCAGAGTATTGCCGATTTGTTCCAGCGCTGCTGGCCTCCAATAGTCAATTGGCAAGGAGAAAAGTCGGATCCAGACTGGTGCCTGAGTGAAGGTTTCCTGCTCAGGTGCAAAGTTAGGTTTCCATGGCCGCATGTAGAGACCCGCAGAAGCATAGAAGTAGGGACCTCCTTCAAAGATCCGGTCCTTGTCGTCCAGATTGGTAAATACCACCGTGAAAAATCCCTTGGCTCCTAGGTGAAGTTGTACATCCCCTTGCGGTTTCCAAACTTGCTTGATCCATTGACAGAGAGCTTTTTCACTGGGCCAGAACCCCATGAATTTGCATATTATCGCGTAGATTGACATGTGATCCCGGTATTCTTGTAGATCTGGATCAGTGATGTTTACCCTAAGGCTGTCAAGAGCTTTTGGTTTGCATCGCCCTTGCAATTTTGGTTGTGCTCTGTTTCCTCCAGAATTTTCAGATCGACCAAGATGAGCATTTTGATCGGTATTATCATTCAGATCTGAAGCGTTGCTTTGTGGATCTGCCTCTTGCGAGGGTTGATCGAGACTGGATCCTTCTTTGCTGGTAGATCCCTTCCCCGTTCCTGCCGTGAAGCGATCTGAGAGTATCTCAGTGTGGCCGGCGTGATCACGAGTTGCTGAGGAGCCTGGGATTCTCGAACCCTCGGTCGTCTTCTTTCCTTTGTCTATTATAACTTGTTTGAAGGTGGGGGCTCCAGGGGCCCCCGGTCGTCCCATCTTCTGCGCCAGTTTCAGTCCTTGTTGCCGCAGATCTTGGAGGCGATCTCGGCTTTTTGCCAGCGTTCTGGCCTTGGATCAGAAAGCGATCCTCAAAACCCTAGTTCTCTCGCATCAGATCCGACAGATGTTTCTCCTCAACGAAGTCTCTCCTTCCGTCATTGTTAATAGTATTATAGTTACCATACAACCAAGGACTTTGCTTGATGCTTTAATTAAATTTTCTAGTGAAAAATTATCTACGATCACTAGTGATGGTATTCCATGGATCGATACGAGGTCATGCCGCTTAAGGAAAAGGCGTTTCCAATTAATGTACAGATTGTAACAAAATTGTTACCTCTATAAAACTATTAAATTCTTCAAAAAAAAAATTATGCATAGTCTAAAATGTCTAGTTTTTTTACTTGAAAAGCAATAAAAATCTAGGCATGATTTTGAGAAAATTTGGCTGAAAATTTTGAAAATCAAGGTTACAGTAGTAAAGCTTTAGAATCAGAATTTCAGGTACCCCAAAGATTCTTGATAATACTGAACTCATTTCCATGATAAAAAATTACAGTCAAATTTATTAAATAATTTTTTACTCAATTCTTCATTGTATTCCATGAAAAAATTCTCCATCCAAACAAACAAATTTGTTACCTCTTTATACAACTGCAGAAAACGAAACCGCTTTAGAGATATGCTTTGCTAGTTTTAATAGACTCAGGGGAATTGATTAGAAATGTGAAATTTCTTTCTAGTCTAAAACGATCCATAGCAAAAATAGAAAATGAAAAATTAAGAAATCATTGTAATCATTAATGACAACATTAATTAGTAGTGGAGGAGAGAGCCATTATATCTAGCAAATTCAAGTAGATCTATAGATCTGGAATAAAAAATTAAATTCAAGTAGATCTATAGATCTGGAATAAAAAATTGAGAGACTTATAGGTTCACATTTAAAATGGAAACTTTATTCACATCAACAAGAATTTAATTTATTTTTAAATTCTTTAAAAAAAATGATTCAGTGGGTCCTATATCATATAAAAGTTTTTAGATTATGTAAAGATTTTTTATTACTAACAAAGTACATATCAGAGGTGAAAACACAATACAAACGCTTACTTATTTCAATACAAAATGTTGTAATTTAGACATTGGTTGACCCACATATTGAATAGTAACTCCATCGATTACCTTTTTGAATATTAAATTTCTCTTACCCACAACACCGACAAATAGTTTTGGGTCGACATGTTAACAAATTTTTCCATCACATCAACCGTCACAAACAATGTAGTGAATAATATTCTAACACCTCCCTTTAATCACAACTTACATTTTAACTTTAGTTACCATAAACGGAATGGAAGCATTCGTTTATTGAAAATTAATGTTAAAAAAAATGTTAGGAAAATGAAACGTTATGGAAAACATCGTTTTGTATGGTTGTTTTTGTTTTTCAATACACAAAACCCGTTTTTCATAAATAAATGGTTTTTTGTAACGGTTTTCTGAGAAACGTGTTTGTTTGTAATTTTGGTCTCATTCCAATTTTACGTTGAGTCGAATCATTGGTCTCATTCCGATTTGAAGTTGAACCAAATCATGAAAATTCCAAGGTTTGTTTTTTTGGATAGTTTTTGGAGATGATTTCATGGTTGGTTTAGTCTAAAATTTCATTAAAATATTTGGGGATTTAGGTTTTTTTCATAGTAAATTTAGTGTACAATTTTATATATGGTTTCCTTGTATTTAATATTTAAAAATTATTTTTTCATATAAAATTATGAATTTAAATGCAGAGGGTTACATTATATATTTTTATAAATTAGTATTTAAATAATTTAATGAATATTTTAGTATCTACTTCAATTTACTATTATAATTGATTAATGATAAATTTTTGAATGTTTAATGGTAATTTTCTTTAATTTGTCTTCAAACATGAGTTGTAGCATTTATGGTTCTCTATCCTTTCACTTTTTCTATGGAAGATGAGATTGGACGGAGCCGCACTTCTTCTTATAGCAAGATAGTTGTAGGTAATAGTAGTTCTAAACAACCCTCTACTTTTAGCTCTATTTTCAATGGAAATCAGTTCAATCTTCACCATCCTATTACCCAACTAGGGAAACTACAAACTAGTAGCAGCTTGCCAAATATCAAATTTGAGGTCCACTCAAGTCACATAGGAGTATATATATATATATATATATATATATATATCTATGTGTGTGTGTGTGTGTGTGTGTGATCATGTACTGATCCCAAAATTTCGAGGGATATGGACTTTAAAAAAATCCTACTCTCACTCGGTGCAAATCAAGTGGAAATGGAAAGGACAAATCAAATTTGAATTCATTGCCAAAGTTTTTTCACTATTGTATGTCCTTGGAGGATCAAACATGAGTATTTGAGAATGACCCATGTGAGCAACACAAACTTTGCTTCTCACTATGAATATTCGAGAATGGCCCATGTGAGCAAGGAAAGCCTATGAGAAATTGTCTATAAACCATAGTATTTGAGAATATCGATGATGTATGCTTTTTTTTTATGTTTTACACAATTTTTTGTTTTTTCTCTCTCCTCGTTTCTTGAATGCGTGAAACCTACAAACTACGTTTCTCGTCTCGTTTTCGTTTCTCGTTTCATTTCTCATTTCTCATTTTTGGTAACATAGATGTTAACTTGTCTATTGGTCTAAGTCTCAACTTAGCTTATAAACATGACTCAAAATTTTCATTTTGACATTCTTTGCTATAGTATATTGATGAAACTTTTTCTTGAATTTGTTGCTCCAAACATTTGTCTTCTTCTTCTTATTCCATACCATGAGTACTGGATATTGCTCCTTGTTACAACTAAGATGATGCCAAATCATTTCAACTCCTTTTTTAACATGTTCACTTCCATCATTGAAAGTTTTTAAGTCTTTTTTAAAGAACTACTCCCATATCAATCCATGATAATGCTTAACTTTTTCAAGGCTCTAATACACAAAAAATTTATTAACTTCTTCATTTTCATCCTTTTATTCCTCTACCAATCTTTGTACTTGGTTACATCTGGCTCATTGAGTTGATTTTGAAGCATAGTTACTCTTTCAATTAACAAATCATCCACAAGTTTCTTCTCTTGTAGCATTTGTAACCAATTTTCACTTGAAAAGTTTTCATCATCATATAGTGGTTCATAAGTTGTGGCACATTCATTATTAAATACTTCATCACACAAATTTTTCCTACTACCACATGCTACTCTATTGTCACTCTATTGTCATCTGCAGACATTATTTGAGTCTTAGTTTGAGTTATGATGCTTTGAACATAATCAACTTCATATTTCTGAGTCCTCTCCATATTGTACTCCATTTCAAAAATATCCCAAAATATTTTTAAATTACATATTTCATCAAATTCATGCAAAAAAAACTAGACAAAATGTTTCCATCCATAATTGATATAATGAAAAGAAATGCTACTGCACCTCTACCTTATCTCGGGGATTTATAAAATTTTCTTGAACAAATTACCATAGACCTACTGAACCAAATAGTCCTTCCATTTTAATTTCCCAAAGCTTAAAATGTTTCACTGAGAAAGATGGCAACTAGCATTATTCGCTTCAATATTGCATTAGTGTCTTCAAAATTTTCGAGTTGATTCATATTTTTTAGGTGGCATTTCATATTCCTCTTATGTTTTGTATTCTCTCTCTTGATATTTTTGAGTTCTCTTTGGAACTCTTTGAGTCTCGTTTTCTGATCCATTGCTGCAATGCATGCTTCTTTTGTATTTTACAATTTATTTTACCACGCTTCAGCTGCGGTCAACGACATCCACAACAGAGTCTTCATAGCAAACTTAGCCACACCTTAGAGCAACTTCATAGCCGCAACATAACAATGTGGGCTCCACATAATACAGTTGATCACACCTTAGAGCAACTTCACAGCCACAACACAACAATGTAGGCTCCACATAATACAGTTGATCATAAAGAGAATTTTCAGCGGATGAGAAATGGGCTTCACTCAGATCATACCATAATTTTGTGAGGGGATCAGTAGACAAAATCCTTGCGATCCTACACAGGCAGCCAGTTCAACATTCCAACACTACTCCATGCTCCACGACTCTGCTAAGCACACTCTCCAACTCTAAAACATAGGGCTATGCCTCCTCGATAAAATTGTGCCTGAATCCCAAAGGTTATGCACGGGTTACTTGTTGACCACTCCACACTTACATGTAGGCTCCAACACCACTACAAACAAGTTAACACACCAAACAAAAAAAACTTCCAGCAAGCCTTCGAGATAAGACTGAACACCACTACACCAAGCAATCACGTCAACTCAGATCTCACACATTGATTCGTCTATAACAATTTTCACACAACAAACATGCCCTTAGCAGTCGCACTGGTTCACACTTAGCATACACACCATCCTGACGGAAATCAGGCACACTTCTTTCAAAGTATCAAAAGTATCAGCCTAACGACAACCTGACAGAAAAGTATCAACCATGGCATCAAATAAGTTGATGTAGCTCCGACCTCCGTCTTCCACTACCGTGGATATGGACTTAAACAAAGCGTGCTCCAGATAATTCTTGTCTATGTCAGCAACGTAGCCGCTTCTCAAGGCTGCTCCTCGATGCCTCTTCCTACAGACAGCTCCAGGCAGCTCAAACAATACCACTAACTGCAATTAACTCCAGAAGAAATTTTCCAAAGTTCTTCCAATGCATGAGACTTGACTCACCAGTACACGCTCACTGCACTGGACTAGAACAACTCCTTCTGGTACACTCATCGGAATGACTGCCACATCAGTTTGTGGCTTTAGAGCAATAATGGTGTCGCACCATTACACACACTCTCGAACACTTTGACAACTTCTCCCATTGGAAATATAGAAGACAACGAGGACTTCCCCCACTAGCAATGCAGAATCCTCCACACACAAATACAACCTGCTACAACAAAAATAATGCAACCTTCAAACCAGATTTTCTCTCATGGTAGATTGGAAACAACACTCCAAGCTATAAGGTATCACCAGCATACAGGTTACTCACAACCGTCGTGGACCAGGCATACTCGACGAGACCTTCACACCACCGAGCCCACTCATTCTGGCTCTCAAGCCCTCCTCTGGCTCTCATACCATGTTAGAGTTGGAGACAACACAAATGCTTATTTATTTCATTACAAAACATTGCAATTCATACATTGGCTGAGCTAGAAATTGGATAGTAACTCCATCGTTTACCCTACCAAGTATTAATTTTCTCTTACCTACAACACTGACAAATAGTTGTTCGCCGGCATGTGACCAAAGTTTATGATCACATGAACAGTGACGAACAACAATGTGATTAATATTATAAAAATACATAAAAGAAACTCTATTATATAATAATGAAAGAGGCACTCTATGAATTAAAGTAACTATAACAAAGAAGCCTGGTATGGATTAAAATAATTATAACAAATAAACTGATGCAAATGTGTATATACACTTTCTATATTTTGTAAATATTTTATATTACTAACAAAGTACATAGAAAGCCTCTAATAGCCTTGTATAGGTTAAAATGACTATAACAAATAGGCAGATACAAATCCGTATATACACTACTCAGGAAATGAAACATTGGAAAACAACACTATGGAAAGGAAACGTCGGAAAACAATAATGGTAACATCTATCACATTTATTTACTAACATAATCACATTTGCTAATTTGGTTGATATACATCAATAGGCTTACACGAAATATATTTGCAACCACATTCACCATTGTGATTGATATAAGCTGATAGACCTATATCCACTACACAGCACATGTATTTCACCAAAATAAATATTATATATTTATGATTAAAATTACCAAAATATTTTATATATTTACTTATAATATATTAATAATATTAACTATATACAGACTATATATTAACTTAATATATATATATATATATATATATAGATATATATAAACTATTAGAATATATAATATTATATTATTCAATAATAAAATATATAATAAAAACATATTATAAACCAAAGGATTGGTGAACCCAAGGGATAAATATTAAAAACATAAGGGATCAATATTAAAAACACAAGATGTTAATGAACCCTAAGAATTGATATTTTAAACTAAAAAACCTAATAAATTAATAAACCATAAGAATGAGTATTTTAAACATAAGATATTAATAAACTTGCGGGATTATTAACATTATAAACCAAAAGAACTAATAAACTCAAGGTTTTAATATTATAAACCAAAGGAATCAACGAACCCAAAGGATAAATATTATAAACCTAAGGGATCAATATTAAAAACAATAGAGATTAATAAACCCTAAGAATTAATATTTTAGCCTAAAAAATCTAAGAAATTAATAAAGCTTAAGAATTAATATTTTAAACTCAAGAGATTAATAAACCCAATGGGTGATTAACATTATATACCAAAAGAACTAATAAACCCAAGGGTTTAATATTATAAACCAAAATAATCTGTGAACCCAAGGGATAAATATTAAAAACCTAAGGGATCAATAAGGCTAAGGGCAATATTAAAAACAATAGAGATTAATACAACCTAATAATTAATATTTTCAAATAAAAAACCTTAGAAATTAAAACATAAGAATTTAATATTATAAATCCATGAAATTAGTAAAGCCAACGGAAAAATGTTATAACCCTAAGAGATAAATATTAGTATTATAAACCAAGAAATTAATAAACCCTAAGAATTAATATTTTAAACTCAAGAGAGTAATATACCCTAATAATTAATAGTTTAAACCCAAAAACTAAGAATTTAATAAATCATAGTATTTAATATTTTAAACTCGAGATTAATAAACCCAACGGATTATTAATAATATAAACCAAAAGAAATAATAAACCCAAGGGTTTAATATTATAAAGCAAAGGAATTGATGAGCCCAAGGGAAAATTATTAAAAACATAAGGGATCAATAAGGCCAACGGATCAATATTAAAAACACAAGAGAGTAACAAAGCCTAAGAATAAATATTTTAAATTCAAAAACCTAAGAAATCAATAAACCATAAGAATCAATATTTTAAAATCAACTAATTAATAAACACAAGGAATTATTAATATTATAAACCAAAAGAACTAATAAACCCAAGGGTTTAATATTATAAACCAAAGGAATTAGGGAACCCAAGGGGAAAATATTAAAAGCATAAGAGATCAACAAGGTGAAGGGATACATATAAAAAACAAAAAAGATTAGTAAAGGCTAGGAATAAATATTTTAAATGCAAATGAATGAGAAACTCACATGATTAATAAAGAGATTAATATTTTAAACTCAATAAATTAATAAACCCAAGGGGTTATTAATAATCTAAAACCAAAGCAAACACCAGGCTTTAATATTATAAACCAAAGGAATTGGGGAGCCCGAGGATAAATAGTTTAAACCTAAGGGATGAATAAAGCCAACTGATCAATGTTATAAACACAAGAGATTAATAAACCCTAATAATTAATATTTGAAACTCAAAAACCTAAGAAATTAAAAAACCTTAAGAAGTAATATTTTAAACTCAAGAGATTAATAAACTCAACGGATTATTAATGTTGTAAACCAAAATAAGTAATATTATAAACCAAAGGAATTATTAAAATTATAAAGGTAAGGAACAAATAAACACAAGCATTTAATATTATAAACCCATGAAATTAGTACACCCAAAGGAAAAACATTATAAACCTAAGGGATAAATATTAGTATTATAAACCAAGAAATTAATAAACCATAAAAATTAATATTTTAAACTCAAGAGAGTAATAAACCCTAATAATTAATAGTTTAAACCCAAAACCTAAGAATTTAATAAACCATAGTATTTAATATTTTAAACTCAAGAGATTAATAAACCCAACGGATTATAAACTTAATAAACCAAAAGAAATAATAAACCTAAGCGTTTAATATTATAAACCAAAGGAATTGGTGAACCCAAGGGAAAATTATTAAAAACATAAGGGATCAATAATGCAAACGGATCAATATTAAAAACACAAGAGAGTAACAAAACCTAAGAATAAATATTTTAAATTCAAAAACTTAAGAAATTAATAAACCATAAGAATCAATATTTTGAAATCAACTAATTAATAAACACAAGGGATTATTAATTTTATAAACCAAAAGAACTAATAAACCCAAGCATTTAATATTATAAACCAGAGGAATTGGGGAACCCAAGGGAAAAATATTAAAAACATAAGAGATCAACAAGCCGAAGGGATACATATAAAAAACAAAAAAGATTAATAAAGGCTAAGAATAAATATTTTAAATGCAAATGAATGAGAAACTCACATGATTAATAAAGAGATTAATAAATCTTAGGAATCAATTTTTTAAATAAAAATCATTGATAAAGTCACATGATTATTAATATTATAAACCGAGGGGAATAAACATGGTTTACCATGCTTGATTTAAACGTTGAGACAATTGTTGTCACAATGTGGCGTTGGACCAACTATGACTATGGTTGGCCATGGGTGATTTTCATATTGAGACAATATTTGTCAGAATATGACATTTGATCATGGATGACATTGATCGACTATAGCTAATGCTAATTAACAATGGTTTCCCATGGTTGATTTTCATATTGAGTCAATGTTTTTCATAATGTGAAATTGGACCATGCATTAGTCTTAAACTCTAGGACCAATATTTAAACCCCAATATTTGGATTTAATAAACTAAAGGGGATAATATTACGAACCAAAAGAATCCAAAAAATTAAGGGGTCAATAAGGCCAAGTGATCAATAT
The DNA here is from genome assembly GCA_034641835.2 of Pinus albicaulis. Classification (NCBI taxonomy): domain Eukaryota; kingdom Viridiplantae; phylum Streptophyta; class Pinopsida; order Pinales; family Pinaceae; genus Pinus; species Pinus albicaulis. The sequence goes on from JAXQQM020091232.1 coordinate 182,933, forward strand.
TAAAAACACAAGAGAGTAACAAACCCTAAGAATAAATATTTGAAATTCTAAAACCCAAGAAATTAATAAACCATAAGAATTAGTATTTTAAAATCAAGTAATTAATAAACACAAGGAATTATTAATATTATAAACCAAAAGAACTAATAAACCCAAGGGTTTAATATTATAAACCAAAGGAATTGGGGAACACAAGGGAAAAATATTAAAAACATAAGAGATCAACAAGGCCAAGGGATACATATAAAAAACAAAAAAGATTAGTAAAGGCTAGGAATAAATATTTTAAATGCAAATGAATGAGAAACTCACATAATTAATAAATAGATTAATGAATCTTAGGAATCAATTTTTTAAATAAAAATCATTGATAAAGTCACATGATTATTAATATTATAAACCGAGGGGAATAAACATAGTTTACCATGTTTGATTTAAACATTGAGACAATTGTTGTCACTATGCGACGTTGGACCAACTAAGACCATGGTTGGCCATGGATGATTTTCATATTGAGACAATATTTGTCATAATGTGACATTTTATCATGTATGACATTGATCGGCTATGGCTAACTCTAACTAACAATGGTTTCCCATGGTTGATTTTCATATTGAGTGAATGTTTTTCATAATGTGAAATTGGACAATGCATTAGTATTAAACTCTAGGACTAAAATTTAAACCCCAATATTTGGATTTAATAAACTAAAGGGAATAATATTACGAACCGAAAGAATCCGAAAAATTAAGGAATCAATGTTAATATTATAAACATAAAACATCAATAAAGGAAAGGGACTTTTAGTATTATAAACAAAGAACATCAATAAACCAAAGGGATTATTAATATTATAAACCCAACAAATTAGTATTAGAAACAAAAATTATTAATAAACTCAAGTGATTAATAAAGTCGAAGGATCAATAAAATTAATAAAAATATACTCAAGTTGAAGAAATTAATAAACACTAATAATTAACCCAAGGGATTATTCATATTATAAACCAAAAGAACTAATAAACCCTAGGGTTTAATATTATAAACCGAAGGAATTGGTGAACCCAAGGGAAAAATATTACCCAACAAATTAGTATTAGAAATAAAAATTATTAATAAACTCAAGTGATTAATAAAGTCGAAGGATCAATAAAATTAATAAAAAATATAAAAACCAAAGAAATTACTAAACACTAATAAATAACCCAAGGTATTATTCATATTATAAACCAAAAGAACTAATAACCCAAGGGTTTAATATTAGAAACCAAAGGAATTGGTGAACCCAAGGGAAAAATATTAATAACCTAAGGGACCAATAAGGTGAAGGGAACAATACTAAAAACACAATAGATTAATAAAGAATATGACCCAATATTTTAAACAGAGAGGGATTTTAAAGTCACATGATTATTATTATGATAAACCGCAAGTGATTAATCAACCTTACTGATTGTTAATATTATAAACTGAATAAATTAATAAACTAAAGTGATATTCAATTCCACCATCAGTGAAATCAAAAAAATAACATCGAAATTAACATATGTTTTTTGTTGTCTTTACATAAAGAAATCCCACTACAAAAATGGACTCAAAACTCTCCATCAAAGGTCATTTATCAAATAGCCTCTTCGAGAACACAACCAGACTGACCACAAAAGGAACACCAATTCAAATCAACAGGATAATGATCATGATACTTAATGCTTTCCAACCAATCCCTTCTTGTTTTTCTCCCAACCTCCCTCATGTGCACATGCAACAAGTATTTTACATTCATTTTCATTTCATCTAGCACACGAAGATGATAATCAATAAAAGCAGGATGGAAGCCATGTTTTCTATTGAACTTGTTCCGAAGATAAGAAAGAAAACTGATCAGTCTAGAAATATTTTCCACCTCTTGATTATAATAGATGCCATCATTATTATCCATATCTGCATTTGAAAGGAAAAACGACAAAACAAAAATTAATACACAAAATGATAGAAACACACACACACATATGCCTCATTAGAAATAATATAGCAGAATCATTAGAAATACATATTGTACACATAAAATGAGTGATATAAACCTCATCCAAAATACATATTGTACAGATGAAATGAGTGATAAAATTAAATGAGTGATATGACCCCTTTTACAATAATCAACAAGAAATCACAAATTTTTAAACTTAATGTTTAAAATGAAATATTAATAATGTTAGTAATTCTATATTTGTATTTAAATTAATGTCAATGTATATATTAATTTTAGTTTAATATAAATATCAAATATAAATATGTTTTCATTGAACCAAACCACAACATATTTAACAAACCACATTGATAAATATTTTTAGTTTCATGTCATAGGGATATGGACTTCAATCTTGATTTTTAATGATTGGCTCATATAACTGGTTGTATATGTCTGAATGGTTTATTGTAAACAAAAGAACAATAACGACTTAAAAAAAGGAGGTAAATTGAACAACATGAAAAACGATGTAAGAAATTTCTCATATATTACTATATTTGATCTCATGAATGTATTCATTTCATTAATACATGAAAATAATTATTATACTAAATGAAAATAGAGAGGACAATAAAAATAGTTAAAAAAAATTCTATAAATATGTCACAATACTATTAGTTGCATGTCATTTTTGATATGGAATTCTATCTTGATTTTTAATGGTTGGCTCATATAACTGGTTTTTTATCTCTGAATGGTTCATTGCAAGAAAAATAACAAAAACCACTTTAAAAAAATAAGAAAATTAAACAACATGAAAAACGATGTAAACAACATTCCAAAATACTACTATGAATTTCATGAATGTATTCATCTCATTAATATATCAAAAGCATTATTATATTAAAAGTAAATAAAGTGGACAATAAAATAAATTCAAAAAAAAATTCTATAAAGAGCTAAAAGTATCAATAGTTTCATGTCATAATGATATGGACTTTAATCGCTCCTCTTCTTTTTTCCTAATTGTAACATATGCATTATCTTTCATCTTGGCATAACACTGATAAGAGAAAGGTGGTGCCATGCATAAACCATCTATTGATTTCACTCTTGATATGGATTTGAAGGTTAGGCCTTGCTGCTCTTTATTCTCAATATCAATTGATGCTCATTCTAAAGTCAAACCTTGTGACTTGTGAATTGTAAGAGCCCATGCCATCTTTAAAGGAATTTGTTTTCAATTTCCTCTTATCACTGGTGTGATAGGTACAATGTTTGGATTTCTTGCATCAAACAGAATACCAACATACTTATAAAAAATAATAGTTGTGAACATTGGAAGCTCAAGTGGCTTAGAGGTAGGCATATAAAATATTTCCTTGACATTCCCAAGTGCACCATTCACCAAACCAGCTTCAACCCACAAATTACATGTCAACATAACACATTGGCCATGACACAACAAAACTTCATGGCCCAGTTGATCATCATCGGCACCACTGATTTCTAAATGCCTTGAATTCACAGCAATACATCGTGCAATTGGAGAATTTAATGATTTCAACATATGCCTGTTATTGAAGGAGACCAAATTATTTGTTGGAAACATGTGAACTACTGCATTAAATAAATCCCTTTCTCTAGGATGCAACCTCATATCATCCATGGACATAAGAAACTCCCAATCATCAAGAACAGGTTCTATGTTTCTTATGTTATTGAGGACTCTATGAAAACAAGATTGTTTCTCATTACTCCCTTGTTGGCGAAATATTGTGTCAAGAATGACAACAATGTTGATTTTTTTCCAGAAGACTTTCCCTGTTGTATTACCTGCATACAAAGGCTTATCTCTCATAGGAGGTAGCTGGCCAAGGTCACCCACAAGGATGATGGATCTGCCACCAAAAGGACAATTCTTTTTCTTTGGAAATGCTTCTCGTAATTGAGCATCTATTTGCATGAATAACCTTGATCCTAAAAATCTCATTCCATCAATAAATATATATCAAATATGCCTCATTTCTTCTTGGAATACTGCCAGTGATTGACCCTGTAGTGGTTTCATATCTTTAATCGGGATTTTCAGAGCATTGTATTGTTTTTGCACGTATATTAAAAGAATTTATTCGTGTTGGGGCAAGAAGAAGCAAAGGACTTTTTCCATTACTTGATAGACTAGAAAGAGCTTCAAAAATACAATGGATAAGGAAAGATTTGCCAGTGCCTGCAATGCCCTGAACAATCATAAGAAGAGCTTCATGAATCTCATATTCAGCAAAATGACTTAAAAGAATTTCAAAAGCAAGTCGTTGTTTTTCTGCCAATGAATCTGGAGAGGCAAATGTTCTATTTAAAAGGTCAACAATATCACCCCTTGATATTCCATTCCTTATAAAATTAATAGCTTCTTCAGCCACATCATCAGAAATAGTTGTACTTTGCCAGTCAAAGGATATATCAAAATCCCTTTGACCAAGGATGTGAAGATTAGAAACATTGACATTACTTGGTGGAACCAAGCGAGAGAAAATTTGCCACTCTTGAAAATCATATTCCAGATTAATTTCCTCGTTAGTAAAATCACCATCTTCTCCATCTCCAATATTTTCAACAATCGATGGATTTTGATCAAAATGCCATGCTCAATATCGGAAATTCTTCCAATTTTCAACAATAATTTTAGCTGAAAGCATAATCTCCACAGAAATTTCATGAAATGGCTTGTACAAGAGAAATTTTGTCCAGAAAAAGGTTTCAAATTCCTCTTAACCTTCATTAGGAATAGAATAAAACCTTGGCCAAACCCGAACAATTGCATGAACATCTCTAGGCTTCCAGGGATCTTTTTTATGCTTGCTATCAAATGTCCAAGATCTTTTTGTTTCTATCAAAGATAGACGTTCAAGGAAAAAAGGCCTCTTCTGATGATGTTGAACAAAATTATTTTCAGATGAACATTGCATTCTATCCCTTGATATTTTCCTGAAAACCTTTCGTCCAACATTTAATGAAACAAATTTTCGACTACAAACAATAAGAGGTAACTTAAGCAACATATGGCATGTTTCTTGTGCTCCAATGTCATGTTCAACAATTGTTTTTGCAAAAAACCTTGTATAAGCACATAAAGCATGATCCTCAGAGGCAATAGAATTTGAAATTCTAGTTAACATATCATGATAACTTTCAGACCTTTTCTCTGCTTTTGATGCATACTTAGCAGTATATTTCAGGACAGCATGCTGAGAAAGCACTAGTTGGCAATCAAAATTTGCACGCCACATTGTTAGAAGGTCAATGTTATGTACATTGAGCCTATCATCATTTTTTTCGAGTCATATTTTTTTTCTTCCTCGATCATCTATGAACAATCTTGATTCCCTAGAAAGATCCCATGGAGCATTGTACCGACAAGCGATAATAGTGCCCTTTTTTGTGCAAACAAGAATCTACACTACACTTTATGTGCCTTTGGACACGATTCAACAATTCTTCATAATCATGATGAGGATTGCAAGAGAAAATATTATCGGTATTCAACAGGCAAGGGTCATCATTGAGACTTCTTGGAAACATTATATTGCGACGATGTATTTCACGTGGATTCCATGCAGTTACATAATTGTCAAAGAATCTCTTTGCATGTTGTAAATCACAATCATTTGACCAATCAAGTCTTTCCATGTCAGGATCTCCTTGAAACCATAGGAAACCATGGATATGTGTGAACCTCTATGTTGCCACTCATATCTGAAGAAAATGAATACAGAGTTACTAAAAAAATATTAGTAGAAAATTAATAAGAAATTGACAATGAATAGAAAATAAATTCAACAAAACATACATGTACCAGAAGTCTTTAGCTTTAAGATATTTTTGGATAACTTCCTCTCAAAATATATTGAATCTATGGTGCATAAATGTGGCAACAATATGATATTACTAGATAACATTCTCAATTTTCATACGATGCTCATTTAAGGAATTAGAATGTGAGGGTACAGGCATGAGTCGATGCAGCTATGGCCACTTTGTGTCAGCTGCACTCAAAGTAAAAAACAAAGATGGACATCCCAACTAAGTAATCATGTCAGTCAATTCAGCCTGAAATTTAGTCCAGTATGCCCTTGTACCTCTTAGAGAAGACCCAAACCGCATAAGATTCTCAGCCAACTTATTATCTGCTAAATCTGAAAGTTGCTGACGCATGTTTTCAATTGTTTTCGGTGAGTTATCATGTAAATTTTTCTTCACAAAAACTGAAGCAGTTGCTTGGCTACGATGCCTCATCATCATGTTCAATAGGTAATATCGGAAATGAGGATGGCTACCAAACCTCTTATCATAGTATCTAAGAAGATGCAATGCACACTCATGAAGTTCAATAGTACAAATGTGTGGTTGTAAGTAATTAGCATCACCAATGGGGAACAATGTGGGGAATGCCATATCTAATAACCCCTCAGTATTATATTCATTCACCGAAGATGTTCCAATACTGGGCCAATCCATTTCATGAACATGTGAAGAATCAACATTATCAAGAAATGCTCTAATTTCTTCCACTTCTCTCCATTCATTGGGTAGGAGAGCAACAAAAGAAGAAGGATGAGAGGGAAAATGCTCAAGAGGAAACCCTTCATTATTAGCTGCATTCATCTCAGATTCTGCAATGTCACAATCAACAAATTGAAGCCTCGAGGAGACATCTGTTGATCTTTCGAGCAGAGCATTCACTGAATCATAGTCAATTACAACATCTTGATAATATTGATCACGTTCAATTTTGAAAAGCAATGCAGCCATATCTCGAGATATTTTTACATAACATTCATAATATTTAGATTGAGCAGCATGTCTCCTCACAATTAGAAATTCAAGATGTTCAACACGTCGGGGAAGACTTTGTGCAATTGTATAAATATCTTGGGGAAAGCTAATTGTGTGTCCGCTATACTTATATTTCCCACCTCGAGCATGTGTCACTTGCAAAATAGGATTTACACGTGCTATTAACATTTCTTCAACTTGAGTAAGAACTCTTAAAATATGAGTTTGATCACCAGGATCCATGTTATTATAGCCAGAAAAATGATGTAAACCTCTTTCACTGTTATAGCGTCTGTAAACAGGTCCTTCAGAATCTCTCAAAACCTGGATTCGAGGATATGATTCTTGCAAGATGTGACACATTTGGATAACTGACAAGATATCTATCTTTTCTCTAAATATTTTATTCACTACAATCATGTTTTCATCAAAATTAATATGATTTGTATTGGTTTTACCATGTGGAGAATGATTTGGAAGAGTATAATTTCTTCTAAAATTTACTTGATCTTCAGCACCATGAGATTCCCTTCCCAAATTTGAAACATGTGGAATAGATCTATGACATGGTCTTTCCAAATTTATGGTCTGCATTTCTGTAACCTGAGAGGATGATAAGGTTTCTTTAGCATAATTTTTTTTTAAATTGAATGTCCAAATAGTTAGAATTGAGAAAATGGAAAACAAATCAAATTCATTCAATATTTACATTTGTTTGGCGATGTGGATGAAGTGTAGAAGATGGTTGCTCTTCACTTCCCACATCAATAGATAGAACATTTGGGGAGTTAGTTTCGATGCCTCTATTCAAATTATTTGTTTCCCGTTAAAACAAAATAAAATTCTTTATAAAACTAAATTTCCAAAAAATCAAAATTTAAAATTGTATAACTAAGAATAAATGAAAAAGGGAGGAAAATATCAAATGCATTCAACATTTACATTTTGTTGGCGATGTGGATGAACACTATGAGATGGTTCCTCTTCACTTATAGCATCAGTAGATGGAACATCTACGAAGTTAATTTGTATGCCTCTATTGAAATGAGTTGTGTCTTGTTTGAAGAAAATAAATTATGCAATAAAATTCATGTCCAATGTACCAAAATTTCAAAAAATGAAAAATCAAATCAAATAAATTGACATTAACATTAGTTTGTCGATTTGATTGTCGAGGAGAATGCAGTGGAAGGTTATGAAATGCTTCATGTTCAATTCTCAGATTAGTAGGTGAAAGACTTGGGGAGATAATTTCAAGACCTCTATTAAAATGAGATGTATCCTATTCCAAGAGAATAAAATACCTTATAAGTTTATTAAAAAAAATGTAAATAAAGGAATGTAATAAAACAACCACTATTGTAGCAACTGTAAAGATATCATTGGGTTACCTCCATTGTTCCTCGCGAAATGCTATCACAGATGACTGATTATGTTCGTGGGACAACATTATTTTGAGAAGGGAGATTGGAAGATATAATGTTTCAACCAGCTGGATCCAAATTATCAAACAAATGGCCAATCAAACTATCATCCAAGTCATCACATACAATGTCATCATTGCCTCCACCATGGATATTTTGCAACCTTTGGCCTTTCTCACAAGATGCAATTGCAGATACAGAAGGGTTAGGGTGATCATTTGCATCCAAGTTATCAATATGATGTTCTTCCCTATTGCGAGATGTTTCCCCAATATTATGAAAATTTTCAGGAGAGCATCGAAAAACAAAATTATGCTGACGAGGAGCATATTCTGGCAATGAACTATCAAGGGGAAATGTTCTTTCCATGATATCATCCATAGTACAATACTTACAAGGAATCATAAAATCATTTTTAAGAGTTGTTTCACTCATTATTCTATGATATGTAGCTCTCCTATGCTCATTTACTGTGTCCTTATTTTGTTGATACCGTAAACGACGACTTTCATTGGACTTGTCATGCGATGCTGGTGACTGATTCCTTTTTCTTGTACGTTTTCTTGTACCTTCAGATGACATGTCTACAATGAATAATAACATATTTATTATAGAACAATAAACATAGAACATATAATATATCCAATATACATAAACACAAAAGAATGAAAAAGGAACACATTTTTTTTCCAACCACATAAAAAAATTAAAATCATATACGGTATTTTTCCAACCATATAAAGTTATGAAAACATAAAATGATTTTTCCAAATATAAATTTAAAATATAAATGATTTAAAATATAAATTTAAAATTATTTTTCAAAATAGAAATTTAAATAATAAAATTAACCTAAAGATATAACATTGTTTGAGAATCTATGAGAAAAAACTAATGGAAACACCATCTATAAAATAAGTCACAATAATTATAATTATAAAAACAAAGAAAAATGGATAACATCCAAACACATTCAAATGCAATTAAGAGAACTAAAGGGGACACAAAAATAAATATTTTCGAGTAAATCGCAATGGAATTCAATATCCAACATCCAATACATACACATATAGAAGACACCCCCTTCGAATGCAGCCATATAAATATCCATAGAATTGTAATTTTAAAGTCTTAGCATACATACCCAAAAGTATGTAAAGTAAAAAAAAAAAAGGAAATATTTTCCACGACAAGAGAGAGAATATAAAATGACTAATAGCCTAAGACTCCATGTCTATATCTAATGGTGGAATCTCATCAATAGAATCCATACGGGGAGCAATTACAAAAACATTTCCAGACTCGATCAAATCATTGCACTCATGTAACATTGGAGACCAAAATCCATGCATCTATTGATTAGTTGAATTACCAATATCTATTGGGAAGCAGAGGCCAGTCATCATGTCATATAATAGGAAAGGAACTTCACTGTATTCACACATAAGAACCATGCCTTGGACTGTTAGAAATGGAAGATAACCATGACATTTGATATTTATATCTGTAGACATTTCTTCTTACAACTTCCATGAGAAGCACCAATCATCCTTAAAGTAGTCAATTCTTCGTTCAACACATGGGTGACCAAATTGGAAATTATCTATTTCTTCAATTGACCATACAGAAGTGGAGTCATCATCAATAATAAATATCAACTGATTCTTGCATATTGCTAATGACATACATCGTACGTCAGTGATTGGAACAAATGAAAATCCCCATTCATTTTTTAATACATCAAATCAGTAGATTGTATACCCATATCGAGGATAATATTCATACTCCGTGTTGAGATAGAGCCAAAAAAATTTACTTTTATAAAACACTCCATTTTGAGGGGGTGAAGTGCCACCAAATGGAAGATCAGCCCTTCGCCAAACCCTATCAAGACTACTGTAAACATAAAATTTAGATTGCATTCTATCATAGATATGTTTTAGAACAACCCAGTCATATTTTTTGCTGCTTACATTTTCCAATAATGAAAAGAATCCCCAGTCTCCAATTCGTATTCGCCCAATGTTTTTTAAGGCCTTTGTAAATGGATTTATTACAAAATAGTTTCGTGAATGGGAGAATTCTGTTGGTAAGGATAAAACTACCATTGGTCCAATAGTAGACTCTACTTTGTATCTTGAATCTATGAATCGCAAATGAAAATGAGATATGCGCCCAATTTGATTAAGGTAAATAATTGTCTTCATGATTGAGGAAAGGAACCATAAATCCAAATTCATTTGTACAGATATGCTTGCAATGCAATAAGAAAGAAGGATTTTGCAAAACATTCTTCCATTGCTGACAAACAATGCTAAACTTTATCACAACTGATAAAGGGAGCCAAAGGAAGACAATTTCAAGAATTTCAAATGGAATACAACTCCAAATAGCTGGATCCATGATAAAACAAGGAAATCATCTAACATAAAAGAAAACACACATTATATCAACAAAACAATTTTCAATTAATGGTGAATAGAATAAGAAATATAGATAAACAATTTTCCATCTACAAATATAGTAAAATGCACATATACATAATGTATAAAATCATATGAACCACAAGAACATTATTACAATAGTTAAAAAGAACTCACAATTTTACTATTAATCTTAATAAGTATTTTTTTATGTCTCTATTAATGTCTATGTTCAATATTGATGTAAATGTTTGATGCTCAATATAAATATTAACCTAAAATACTTTTTCAATATTAAAAAGCTTTATGTTATAAACCTTGGGTTATAAAATAGCATAATGTTACATGGACCAAATGATATGAAAATACCCATTTTTTTAATTCTATTGTCATTGAACCTAAAAAAACATAAGTTAAATTCCAATGTCATAGAACCTGTGTAAACCTAATGTTATCAATCCTATTTTTTAATGAAATATCTATATTGATGTTTAACCTCAATGTTAACATTAATGTATAAATGCAAAATTTATTTTTATATAAATTTATATGTTTAGCATTAACATGTATATTTATTATTAATATTAATTAACGTTAAAAGAGATATTGATATTTAATTTTAATATTAATAATTTCTTATTTAATTTGGAAATTTATATTTATTATTAGTGTTCATATCAATGAATATTAATTTGAATAATACTAATGTTAATATTAAATAATTAATATTAATAATAAAAATATTAATAGTAACCAAAACATTAATGTATAAATGTGAAATTGACTTTTATATAAATATTTAAATTTAACATTAACAAATATATTTATTAATAATATTAATATTAACTAATATAAATATTAATTAGCAATAAAGAAGATATTGATATTTAATTTTAATATCAATAATTTCTTATTTAATTTGAAATTTTATATTTATATTTATTATTAATGTTAATATCAATGTATATTAATAAATTATTAATATTAATATCAATCAATATTAATTTTAGTAATTAATATTAGTCATCAATATATTTATAATAGTAATAATATTTATATTAATATTAATACTTTATATATTAATTTTAAACATATATGTTTATCAATGTTTATTAATATTAATAAAAAGCTTAAATATTGAAAAAATTAAAGTTAATAATAAGAAAACTTAGTAATATCCAATAATATTCATTATGTGTATCACATGAATGGCTTTTTTTATATATGGATGAATCTTACTCATATTTCAATATTAATTCTATAAAATTTTATAATGTATTATATAACAATTAAAAATCAATTCTATAAATTTTTATATAATTTATTATATAACATTAAAAAAATAATTTCATAATTATAATAAATATATATAAATTTGATCTAATTTAATTAAATTATAAAAAAATATAAATATAAAAATATGAAATAATAAACATTTGAGATTTTATTGATATAGATTGCAACAACAATATAAATTGTATTAATTGTATTATATTAATGTCACTATATATTGATAGTATTATATATTAATAATTATTATATTAATTAAATTAATTATATGATATTAAGAGTATCAATATTAACAATAATATTAAATAATAAATATTTATAAATAAATAATATTAAAATTTCTTTAACGAAGAGTAATGAAAAGAAAAATTCTTTAATATCTACTAATATATATTATTTGTATTACATGATTGGCCAATGAATACTAGTCATGCATCAATATTAATTCTATAAATTTTTGTATAATTTATTATTTAATAACTTAAATGATAATTTCATAATAATATTAAATATATATTTAAAAATATATCATAATAATATTAAATATATATTTACAAATATAATTTCATCTTGATAATATATATTTTGGGGGAGATTTGTTCGAACAGGGAGACCCTGCATAAATATGGAATAATATAATAACTAAACTATTATCAATATTATCACAATTTTTGTTTATAAACCAAATTCTAATTCTTATGGCCATGCTGCGAGCGATTTGGGAATTAATAAAAATGAAAATTATTCTCTAAAACCATACTGTGTATCCTATGAAAGTGGAATGAGTCTATGCATATTTAACATTCAAAACTTACAAATGAAATAGAAGAATATGATAAAAATATGAAATAATAAATTTTGAATTATAAAAAAAAATCAATTTGAGCAATTTTCATTGACCACGATTATCGAAACAAAGAGGGCCTTAGTTTTACATACCTCACACTTTGTATTGACACTATTAACAATTTAATAAAGCTTTAAGGCCGAATATATGGCACTGAACCTAGTTATACGGCAGAAGCTCCGCGTACTTGTTTACCGGTCAATCTATTATATACCATTCAATCTATGAAACTTAAGAAATTTCGCTGCAATTTTGGAAAAACCATTGAACCAAAAAATTCTACTAACATGGATATCAAATTGAAACCTGTGAAGAAACAATGTGCAAATCATGTTTATGAAATATGAAATGAAACTTGCAACATGTCTCAATTTGTTCGATTTCTTTTTAAATGAACTTCATATAGTATACCTATATAAGAACACTCAACATATCCATGCTCCTTATATACACAGAGGCACTGTATTGGTTATAAATAGTAGACTATTAGAAAATAAATTAAATAACATTGTTACCGATGAAATAGGTAACCTGACCTCAAAACAGGAACTCTAACCCAAAAAGATTTAAAAAACAAGAAAAAACACCCCAAAAACAAAAAAAGTGTATTCCAGAACGCACTGGGTTTTTTTTAAGGTCAAATTTCAACATTTTATAAATTTATACACAAACAAAATTGTTTCCTCAAAAAAGGATTGAAAAAACACCCTCAAAACAAAACCGATTGAATCTGGAATATGAAAAAAAATTGTGTCATATTTTTTGTGAGTTTACAAAATAGAAATAACATTTTTTAATTTTTAAAATTCAAACATTAAAAAAAACCTAAAATTCAAGAAAAAAAATAAATTAAAAAAATAAAAACATTTTAAAACTTAAAAATTAAAAATATATAGGAATAAAAAAATAAAAATAAAAACAAAATAAAATTTTTAATTCAAACATTAAAAAAAACCTAAAATTTAAGAAAAAAAATAAAAAATAAAAAATAAAAAAAATTTAAAGATTAAAATTTCAAAATATATAGAAATAAAAAAATAAAAATAAAAACGAAAGAAATTATAAAAATAAAATATGAAAATTAAATTTCTAAAAAAGAAAAATAAAATGTTTATTAAAATTAGAAAAAAAAATATTTAAAAATAAAAAATTAAATTTAAAAATATATTAAATTTTAATAAATTTAAAACTTTAAATATTTTTTTTTTTTTTTTTTTTTCTGAATATGGCTACTTCTATATTGATACAAAAATAGTGTTACATGGGCCGTAGCCTCGAGAATTCAGCCCAATGCGAGGGCATTCTAGCTTATATTTGTGACAATTATTAAAACTATTATGAGAGGACCACTGAAACTGAGAAAACAGTGACAATGTCCTGTTTCTATCAAAGTCAACTGCTGTATTTTACATTATAACACATGAGAACGGACACTGTGCCAATGTGACTCCTGTGAAGGAGTGAAAGCCAAGTGTTGGATTTTAATTGAAAGCTATGTAAAACAAAAATGACAATTCTAGAACCTGTGATTAGAGCAAGAACATGGACATAATGCAGAATATAACTCCCACGCAGGGGAGACCGACCATAAAGCAGAAGAGAGACCAAAAGATCAGTAGCAGAATTAAGCAGATGCATAAAACTGTAGATGAACACCTTCAGGCCGTTGAAAACCAAAACACAGGCGCGTGAACCTGGGACCACGTTACTGAGAAGAGGGAGGATCTTCCTCGACAATGAGGCAGGCATACTTGTAAGGATCCTCATCTTCAGGAGGAGGATCAAACTTGCGCTCTGGACCGCCATCAATTGGAGCCGAAGGATTTGCCTGAGCACCCAAGGTGGCCTCATTGCCCGAAGAAACATTCTTCCCGATATCCGCCTGGGGCATGATGTGCTCTGTCTCCGTTAAGGTATCCTGAGCAGCCTCAGTGGTGGCGCGAACCTGGGCTGAAGAAATCTAATCAGAGGGGGCAGCCCGAAGGTCTATGGTCACCGTTGCAAGGAGAGGGGTGTTGTCAATGCTGCAGGGGAAATGAAAACGGGCATGGTGAGAATGCACCCTGGACGACAAACGAAAATGCCCAGCGGGATTGAAGCGATTCCGACCCCTTCCTCGACCTCTTCGCGGAGCTGGAAGACGGACAGGTCCGAATTCAGAAGAATAAGACGAGGAATCGGAGTTGGAGGGAGAGGAACGGTTGATAGCACGCCCAATGGCTCCCCCACGCCTGCAACGCATTCTCGGGCGTAAGCGTGGCATGGTATGATGGTCAGAGAGAACAGTAAGAGCAGGATGAGCTTGCGGGCGACCAGAATCGAAGACAGACGTGCGCGGGAGAATGCAAGAGGCACATTTGGAGATATGAAGGCCGAGCAGAATTTCCATACAGCAATTTAAAACACAGCGAGACCCAATGCTGGTGCGTGAGCTGCGCTTAGCCGCAGCAGGGATGCAACAGACGCTTAGGGGATGAAAAAACACGAAATTACCAGAGTTCGCCATCGCTAATGTAGAAATGCGTTGGCTTCGGGGAGAGAGCTCCCATAAATTAGCATTGAATTGCTGGACTGTGTAATTTAAGGGCTAGAGCATGCGAGGATGGGTGGCGGTGGTGGTGAGCCACGCGCCAACCCACCTGCCCACCTGCTCCGCATTAAACATCGAGACCACACATGTCAAGGGAAACTTTAAAATAAATATTAAAAAAACAAAAACATTATTTTAATTAAAAGTAAAAAAATGAAAAATTAATTAAAAATAAAAAAATGAAAAATAAAATAAAAAAAAAAATCTTAAATTTAAAAAAACATATATTAAAAAAAACAAATAGATTTTAAAAAATAAATTAAATTTAAATTATAAAAAATAATATATATATATATATATAAACTTGAATTAAAATTATATATAATAGATTTTATTAAATTTAAAAAAAAAATGTTAATATTAAAATCACAAATTAAATTAAAAAAAAAAATTATTGAATTTTAATAAACAAATGAATAAATAAATAAATTTTGAAATAAAAAATAAATTTTAAATATAAAGGAAAAAAAAATTGTTAAAATAAAAAGTCAAAAAACTTTTAAAATCAATTAAAATTGAAAAATTGAAAAAAATAAATTAAAAAAAATATATATTAAATAAAAAATAAAATTAAAAACAAATTAATTTTAAAATATTAAGTTATATATATATATATATATATATATATATATATATATATATATATATATAATCTTAATTGAAATAAAAAATTATAAAAATTTTATGTAATTAAAAAAATAATAATTAAAAAATTAAAAATTAAAAAAAAAAAAAAAAAAGGTAATAAATTCAAATAAATTAAAAAAAAAAAAAAATTTAAAAAAAAAAATTAAAAATTAAAAACAAAAAAAATAATAAAATTAAAAAAAAAAATATTTAAAAAAAATAAAAAAAAAAATTAAAATTAAAATTAAAACAAATTAAATTTCAAATATAAAAATTAAATTTTTTGAATTTAAAAAATAAATAAATGAAAGAAAAAATATTGAAAATAAAAAAATAAAAAAATAAAAAGAGTTTTTTTATTGTGGTGGCGTCGCCAGTCGGCCTCCCGCCCATGTGGCGGCAGAGGCCGGCCGCTGAGCGGGAGATCGATTCCGAGAATCGCTCTCCCGCGGTGGGATGCCGATTCTGGGAATCGCCCTGAGGCCGATTCGGAATCGTCCGGCGGAATGCAGGAATGGCCCTCTGGCGGGGAGGTGGGTTAAGCAGAGCGCTCCACCACGGAAGGCGGGTCCAGGGGTGGCCTCTGGCGACGAGGAGGTTGATTCCCGAGCCCGACTCTCCGTGATGAGTCGATTCTCGGAATCGGCCTCGGTGTTCTGGAGATACGCCCTACGTCGCGGGGAGGGCGATTCCCGGAATCGGCCTCCCACGGCAGGAGGGCGATTCTCGGAATCGGCCTCCCGCCGCGGGAGGGCGATTCCCGGAATCGAACTCACGGTGATTCCCAAAATCGACCTCCCACCATGGGAGGGTGATTCCCGGAATCGGCCTCCCACGCCGCGGCAGGGCGATTCCCGAAATCGGCCTTAGGGTGATTCCCGGAATCGGCCTCCTGTCGCGGGAAGACGATTCCCGGAATCGGCCTTCCGCGTCACGGCAGGGCGATTCCCGGAATCGGCCTCCCTGCCCAGCCGCCGGCCTCCGTCGCCACCCAGGCGGGAGGCCGATTGGCGGCGCCACCACGATCAATTTTTTTTTTTTAATTTGATTTTTTTTTTTTTAATTCAAAAAAATTAAAATTATTTGTTTTTTAATTCAAGTTTTTTATTTTAAATTTAAATTGTTTTAATTTTTTTTGTTTTTAAATTTAAAATTTTAGATTAATTATTTTTTTAAATTTAAAATTTATTTATTAAATTTATTAAATTTTAATTTAATTAAATTTTTTTCTTTTAATCTTTTAGTTTATTTAGTTTTTCATTTTTAAAATTTATAAATTGTTTCATTTAAAAAAAAAAACAGTGAATTTATGGATATTTGTTTTTTAATTATTTGCACGTGGTTTTTTTCATTTTTTTGTTTTTTAATGATAGTTTTTTTTATTTTAATTCCTTTATTTTAAATTTTTTTTTTTTAATTTGTTTTTTTTTTTTTTTTTTTTTAAATTTGTATTTTTTTTCTTATTATTATTATTTTAATTTAAATTTTTAAATTTTTTTTTTTTTTTGTATTTTTTTTTTAATCTAAATTTTAATTTTAAAATTTAAATTATTTTTAAATTTTCTATTTAAATTTTTTTTTTTAATTATATGGTTTTTTCTAATAACTTAAAAAAAATTGTTTTTGATGTTTTTTTATTTTTATTTTTTTGGTTAATTTTTGTTTTTCTTCTTTAAATTATGTGTTTTTTTTTCAAATTTTGTCATTTCTTTTGATATAATTTTCGAATATTTTTGTTTTTTTTTGTTTTATTTATTTATTTTTGTTTAAATTTTTTATTTTTACGAGTAAATTTTTTTTTTTTTTTAACATTTTTATTGGTTTTTTTTATTGTTTTATATATATATTTTTTATCTAAGTTTTGTGTTTTATTACCAACATGAAAATCACCACTCTAAAAAAAAAAGGTTGATGCTGCATCAGTACGTTTCAAAATTAGCATGAAAATCACCACTCTAAAAAAAAAAGTTGATGATGCATCAATACGTTTCAAAATTAGCATGAAAATCACTAACATTTTAAAACAAATATTCATACTTCATAAATAAAAATATTAGAGTGTCGAAAAAGTGCTCCAAAAAAAAAAGAGGTGATTCTGCATTACCACTTTTCAAAATCGGGTGCTTTTTATGCTACCAAAAAAAAGTAGGTAACAGTGCGGTTACCTATTTCATCGGTAACACTGTTAAATATGATACCTTTCTTTATGTTCTAATTTAGAACAAAATGTGTCTCACTCAGAGAAGAACATACAATTATACATTATTAACAAATATAGAGATTAAAATAATTTTGCAATTATTTCAATGTTTTTTATGTACTTTACATATAACATGTCACAAAATATTAATAGCAACAATAATTAAAAATATGAGTGTGTTGAAAATACTGAGAAGATGGTGAATGAGTATGACACTTGAATTAGTTACTTTTTAATATTCTAAGCATTAATTAGAATTAGCTCAAAACATAAATTAAAAACATCATTAGACAATACACAACGTCAAAGACATTACAAATCTTTCTAGGAGAAAAATTACTGAACACTTCATAATGTAGGTAAGAAATATGTTCTTTAGTTCTATCTTTCAAGCATCTCCATGTCTAGCCAATGCATGATCTCTTTAAATTCAACATGGGGTCAAACCTATCTTTGGCTGATGTGCTTTAAGGTTTGGTGGGGCTTAAAAGGTCTTAATGTTCCTTTTTTGTCTACATCATAAATAGCTTAATTAAATATCTAATATATTTTTAATATATTTAAAAAATAAAACTATTTATATATATAGCTATCATTTTTTCCAATATGAAATAATTATACAATAATATCAAGCATTGGGCATCCACTTCGGGACTATTAAAAAAAAAATGCCCCTTAGAACTAAACTCCTTCCATAATCTTTTTGAAACTAATCTCGTAAATGCTACAAGAGTCATCTTATAGTATACATTAATATTGAGCATCCACTTGGGGACAAAAAAGTGTTCCTTTGAATTATATTCCTTCCATAATCTTTTTGAAATATTATTAATAAGAAATTTTAATGTTTTTTTGAAAATCAAAATCCCATCTTCCAAACCCTACTTCGAAATCGAAAATTTTTGAAGCTCACGAGGGCCCATCAAATCATCGAAACCCTAGTTCGAATTCAACGATTTCTGAAGGTGAGGATCCATCCCATCATCGAAACCATAGTTTGAATTCAACAATTTATGAAGCTTACGATCCATCCCATCATCGCAACCCTAGTTCGAATTTAACTATTCTGAATGTGACGATCAATCCCATCATCGCAACTCTATTTCAAATTCAACGATTTCTGAACCTGACCATACATCCCATCATCGCAACCCTAGTTCAGATTCAATGGTTTCTGAAGCTGAGTATCAATCCCGTCATCGCAACCCTATTTCGAATGCAACTATTTTTGAAGCTCATGATCCATCTCATCATTGCAACCCTAGTTTGAATTCAACGATTTCTGAACCTGAGGATCCATCCCATAATCACAACCAAGACTGGTTAAATAGATGTCTTCATTATGATGGGAAGATATCCTGTTCAATTATATGATATGTAGATGTCTTATTAAACAAACAAGAGAGTCCCTGGAATTGTAATTTTAATATTACTAATTACGATAAGATTACCCAAATTCCTTTACTATTTCCTGACTAAATTACTGTAAATCTAATGATAGTTACATCAATCATTTGTGATTAAATTACAGTAAGATTAGGGGTGCCGTAAATATCATTTATGCATGGAAAACTAGTAGGATAAGGATAACTTAATTCACTCAGGTGGTGAAGTATTCTGTGACAGTAACTCTATCGAGATGACACATTAATATCTGTGTACATCCGTCGATCTTTTAACAAGATGATTATAACGATGGTAGAATGCAAGGATATTCTCATAGGAATATCTTACGAATGCTACTCTAGCTCGTGATGAGGGCAACGAAGAAGAAAGAGGGAAGAAGAAAGAGGGAGAAACTATAGAAAAAGGTAAAATAATACACTATATCTAAATAATTGTTGAGTAAGTATTGTCGATTAAGAAGAATAGTAATGAGGCATGCAGTTACTATATAATAGAGTTTATATGTATTTATAGCATCTCTGGAAGAGTAGAAATTATGTTATGAAACATGAAGTAACATCATAAATTTTTGTTCAGTTTATAACCAATATCATATTTGTCACATAAACTACATTGAAAATATTAATCTCAGTGCAGACCAAAATTATAGGTTACCGAATGAATACATGCTGTGGATAGTCATTTCATAGAAAATAATATACGCAAGTCTAATGTGCATAAGCAATAAAGTATTTACTATAAGTAACAAGAAACAAAAAACTTAATACTAAATTAAATATTTTTGTTTCCAACATTAGAACCAAAGATTAACATCCAGTCCCAAATGATCTCCTTTTCACGGAGTCTTGAGGAAGTTTGGGAAAAACTTATATAAAGAGAAAATTGTATTAAGGCAAATAGATGCAATGAAATCATATACTACTCATAAACCCTAAGGGATTATACTAAGAGAAAAATTCCCACTACACGTGCATAGCAGAAGACTTGTCCTTGTATTCAATAATCATAATGAAGTACATAGTTAAATTACTAAACTGTGAACTTAAAACCGTTTTGATCATGAGACCAAATGTAATTGAAATGGACTGAGAACTGGAGGCGTTTAAATAGAATTAATAAACATACCAGTTGCAGTCGAAAATTAAGTTAGTAATGTAATATTTGATAGTCTGGGTCATATGAATCGAGGGTTCGAAGAGATAATTACTTGCAACATAATTCACAGAAAATTGAATAAAAGGTAAGGTTAGAAAAATATAACTCAAAACAAGAATCGAATCCTGTGTGTGCATCTTATAGTAAACCCCATGTTACATGTGTCTGGGTAAAACCATTGATAGGGAAATTTTGTTGAGAAGCTCCACCAAAAATGCCAATCCCGATGTTAGAACTAAATTACCAGAGCAACGTAACATGAGTTATCATTAAAACAAAAGGACTAACCCCAAGTTCTTACTGAGAAAGATGACAACAAAACATAATACTCCATAAACTCACCAGGAACAAGCATAGACTCCCGTGACTGTTATGTTTGGTGTTTGTCCAGATAATTGAATGCAAATCAATGGAACCATTACAAGAGCGTTAGAGAATTTTAACCATCATGCATTGGAGGAAAACGTTGAGCCGTTAAAAGTTTCATTTATCCTCCTAATTAATGCAATTCAGTCCAACCATGACAAG
The DNA here is from genome assembly GCA_034641835.2 of Pinus albicaulis. Taxonomy (NCBI): domain Eukaryota; kingdom Viridiplantae; phylum Streptophyta; class Pinopsida; order Pinales; family Pinaceae; genus Pinus; species Pinus albicaulis. Next base: position 204,229 of record JAXQQM020091232.1, read on the forward strand.
TTGGAGAAAAAAAAGGTTAAGGGTTAACGTTTCAGTTTCATTTGTCCTCTGACTTATCGTCCCAGGAACAAAATTGTTTGAACCCATATCATTCCACTTGTTAATATTGATAGGTGGCAATTAATAAATGGTATAGTAAATTTTTAATCAATATTTGCAAATTTTTAATTTAAATATGGTTTAATCATATGATTTAGATATGCAATTAAGTTAGTGGTGTAGATTTGATCCATTGATTTATTCGCGATGACCAAAATATACTAGCATCTCTAAATTTACACCATATGATCAAAATGGTTAATTAAAAAATGATTAAAGCATCTAATTCCAATAGGGAGTTACGCCTATCAGGGTAATTATGATATTTATTTGATTTCAATATTCATCTTTGATTTTTCACAATTCAATATTTATTTTTGACTTATCGTAAAAAAGAAGCACGGGTAACTGAATAATGTTATGTTAGTCTTTTGTCCGATATGCCCTTTGCTTTACTCAGTCAGTGAGGGAGCCCAATTTTTTACTATCATGAAAATTCTTCAGACCTGACTTGGTGTTCACTTCAATATAGATATAGCTATGATAAGTATTTTTGAATAGCCGTAGATGTGGATAAGCTTATTGTGCGAAAATTCACGGTACCAAAAATTACAAAGGAGCTTCCTTATCTACTCTGCCAACAAGTGGGTGATATCAACTACAGATTTTGTTTTATACAAAATTAATAACAATGAATACCAAAATTTAAGTGAATTTTATAAGTATTCCCATGTTACAAAAGTGTACAACTCGGTTCACCGTATGATGAAAAATATTTCCTCTCTGCGCAAGACTAACAGCGTTTTGAAGTATCTCAGCATTATTGTACATGAAAAACTACCTTCGATATTTCATGGTGCCCTCTCAGGGTTTTTCACACCCATAAACTTGTTGAATTTAATTCCAACTCCCCGCACAAATCAACAGGACAACAGAGTAATGGCTGATGGGAGTCTAAGCGGCGAAATAAATTTTGATGTGAAGTTCGAAGGCAGTGCATTCTTATCAACAACAACCACCATCTTAAACACCCAACAACCATATTCATTGCAGAGGCAGCGACATTCCGGAGGGAGCAGCAGGCTTCAACAGCAAAAGGGAAAGCAGCTCCCGAAATAGCTGACGTCTTCAACCACTGGTCCCACCTACCAACAAACCAAAGGAATTCCGGAGGGTGAGGGAACTCACGGCGATGCTTTTGGAAAGCAGCCCCTGGAAATCATAACAGGAAAACATAAAGGGAACTAAGGTTTTAACCTTATGATAAAGTTTCTTTGATTTAATTTCAAATATTCTGCATGTATGTTTTAAATATTTTAATCTGGGTTAATGTTTTATTACTGCAGTTTACTTTAAACTTTTTACTTTGGTAATACATATTATATATATTATAAATATAAAATATTTATAATATATATATTATATTTTAAATTTTCATATATATGTTGTGAGCATCATCGTTATATTGTAATCGTTATTTTTGCCCGAAGGCTAGAAAAACATAGAATAGAAACAGAGAGACAGAGAAAAAGGAAGATAGAGAGCAGCAAGTTGTGTTTGGAAGCAGCGTATGCCAAAGGAGAAGAACGTTTTGTGTGTAGCAGCATATGCCAGAAATTGAAGAGCTGTGTTTTGCAGCAACAGAAGTTTTATTTTGTAAATCTAGAACAACAGAAGTTCTGAAGAAAATCAAATTTTGTAATAGATTTTTACAGTTAATGGAATAGAAAGTGTTTTATGAAATATTTGTCTAGTAGTAAGCAAATTTTTTTAATTCTCTGTGTTTGAAGGAGAGTATTATTCTCTCTGCATTTGTTCTGGAATCATCAGAAATTCCAACATGGTATCAGAGCTAGTCCAGGCTCTTTGAAGGTGTCAAAGAAGCTGAAGGAAGGAGTTTGTTGCAGCAGTTCTCCAGCAAAGTGAATGCTCAGAAAAAGTCCAAGGTATTTCTCAAAACATAGTTTATTGTTTGATGTTAAGATTACAGTCGAGAGAGCTGTAAAAGAGAAGTTTCAATAGTTTTAGAGATAGATTTTATTTTTCAGCAGAGAGACAATTTATTTCAAAAACACAGTCAAGATGGCTGCAGCAGGCACCAGTCTAACAAATCCTCAACTTCCACAATTTAATAGGAAGAATCATGAATATTGGGCTATCACTATGAGAGTTATGTTTGCCTCACAGGTCATGTGGGAGCTAGTTGAGAATGGCTACCCAGAACCAGCAGCGGAGAGAGATTTGCTAAAAGATAATAAGAAAAAGGACTCCAAAGCCCTCTTCTATCTTTTTCAATTTGTACATGAAAGTATTTTCCCAAGGATTTTAGCAGCAACAAAGTCTAAAGAGGCATGGGATATTCTCAAGATAGCCTATCAAGGCATGGAGAAGGTGAAGACAACAAAGTTGCAAATGTTGAGGAGAGATTTTGAAACTCTCTGCATGAAAGAGTCTGAAAATATTGACTCATTTTTCACACAAGTTATTGGGTTGGTTACCCAGATAAGGTCTCATGGAGAGACACTTGAAGACAGGAGAATTGTGGAGAAAATATTGAGAAGTCTACCCTCAAGATTTGATGCCATAGTAGTGGCAATAGAAGAGACAACGGATCTCTCACAATTTACAATGGATGAGTTGAGTGCATCCCTGATGTATCATGAACACAAACTGAACAGAGGATCAAATTCCTCATTGGAACAAGCCTTCAAGACCCAAATGTCTTTTGGTCATGGCACAGGTCAAGGTAGAGGTAAAGGGAGAGGCAGAAGCCAAAACAGAGGCAGAAACAGCCCTGCAAGTTCGAATGGAAGGAGCAGCAATCAAAAGCAGAATGAAGGCTCAAGCCAACATCAAGCTCATGGACAAAGGTATGATCAATCCCAAATCCAATGTCATTATTGCAAGAAATATGGGAACTATGCCAATGAATGTAGGAAAAAGCGAAATGACATGAATAATAGGCAGAATGCTAATTTTGCAGAAGAAGAAAATAAGAATCAGAAGAATCTGCTATTAACATGTAATATAGCACAAGATAAACAAGATGATGTATGGTTCTTAGACTCAAGTTGCAGTAATCACATGACTGGAAACATAGCAATGTTTGCCAATCTTGATGAAAATGTTAAATCTAAAGTAACAACAGGAACTGATAGTAAGATATCTATCAAGGGAAAAGGCAGAGTCAGTATCCTGGCAAGAAATGGAAAACATAAATTTGTGCCAGACGTGTACTATGTTCCTGGCTTGAAGTGTAATATTTTGAGTGTTGGGAAGCTCATAAACAAAGGTTACAATGTAGTTTTTAAAAATGATGTGTGCACAATAATGGATATACCTCCAAGAAGAAGATTATTGCTGAAATACAAATGCCCAGAAATAGAATGTTTCCACTCAAGCTCAATACAGACTTGAACGGAAAAGGGAAGAATGTAGCAGCTGTAACTCAAGAGGTCTTTCAAAAGGAAGTGAAAGATGAGAATTGGTTATGGCACTTGAGATTTGGAGATCTAAATTTCGGAGGTCTAAATTTGATGCACAGAAAAGGAATGGTAAAAGGACTACCATTGATAGAGAAACCGAACAAACTATGTGAAGGCTACATCTTGGACAAACAACACAGAGAAAACTTTCCATCACGAAAGAGCATAAGGACAAAAGCACCCTTAGAAATTATTCATTCAGATTTATGTGGGCCGATGCAAACAACATCAGTTTCAGGCAGCAATTACATGTTGACCTTCATTGATGATTTCACAAGGAAAGTATAGGTTTATTTCTTGAAATATAAAAGTGAAGTCTTTCAAAAATTGTTATTTTAAAGCTCTAGTAGAGAAACAAAGTGGGCAACATATCAAAGTTCTTAGAACTAATAGAGGAGGTGAGTATATCTCAAAATAATTTCTGCGTTTTTGTAGAGAAAAAAACATACACAAACAGTTTACAACTTGGTACATAGCACAGCAAAATGGTGTTGCTGAAAGGAAAAATCGAACCATAATGGGAATGGTGAGAAGTATGCTAAAGGCAAAACACTTGCCAAATGAGTATTGGGCAGAAGCTACAAATTGTGCTGTGTATATTTTAAATAGATTCCCAACAAAATCTGTAATAAACTGAGTTTCAGAAGAAGCGTGGAGTGGCAGAAAACAGGGAGTCACCCACATGAGAGTTTTTGGGTGTGTGGCTTATGCGCACATTCTAGATCAGTTGAGGAAGAAGTTGGATAGTAAGGGGGAAAAGTGCATCTTCCTTGGATATTGTGAAGATTCCAAGGGATATAGATTGTATAACCCATCCACAAAGAAATTTTTTATAAGCAGAGATGTGCAACTCATTGAAGAGGAAGCATGGGATGGAAGCATTGAGAAAACAGTCAATGTCAAAAGTTGTTTATCTCATGATGAAGATGAAGAAAAATGGATTGAAGCAATGGATGAAGAAATTGGGGAAATTGAAAAGAGTAATACATGGGAGTTAGTGGATGTCCCTAAAGATAAAGAAGTCGTTGGAATTAAATGGGTCTACAAGACCAAGAGCAATGTTGAAGGAAAAATTGAAAGGCATAAAGCAAGACTTGTTGTCAAAGGCTACAAGCAACAACAAGAAAGAGATTATGATGAAAAATTTGCACCAGTTGCAAGGATGGAAACAGTAAGAACGGCGTTGTCCATAGCAGCACAACATAAATGGAAAGTTTATCAAATGGATGTGAAATCTGCATTCTTGAATGGAGTGTTGAAAGAAGAGGTATATGTTGAACAACCTCCAGGCTATGAAATTGAAGGCCAAGAGCACAGAGTATGCAAATTGAATAAAGCTCTTTATGAGTTGAAGCAAGCACTATGAGTATGGTACAGTAGAATAGATTCCTATCTACTGGAGAATGGATTTGAAAAATGTGAAGGAGAACCCACATTATACATACAAAAAAAAAGATGGTAAAATGTTGATTGTTGTTTTATATGTTGATGATGTGATCTTCCCAGGTAATGATAATTACCTTATTGAAAATTTTAAAACAATCATGAAAGATGAATTTGAGATTACTGATATGGGATTGCTAAGATACTTCTTAGGAATAGAAGTAGAACAAAATGAAAATGGGATTTTTATCTCACAAGCAAAGTATGTTAATCATGTTTTATAAATATTTAATACGCAGGAATGCAAGGCAGCAATTACACCCACTATAATGGGATTGAAACTCAGCAAAAATGACAACAGTAAGGATTTTGCTCCTAGTTTGTATAAAATCATAGTTGGTAGCCTCATGTATTTGACTGCAACTAGACTAGATATAATGCACGTTGTTATTTTAATCTCCAGATTTATGGAAATACTGAAAGAGACTCATTGGCAGGCAGCCAAGAGAATTATCAGGTATGTGAATGGAACGAAGGGGTATGGTATCTTATACTCCTCATATGAAAATTTTAAATTGACAGGTTACACTGACAGTGATTGGGATGGAAGTGTAGATGATAGGAAGAGCACATCTAGATATGTGTTTCATTTGGGATCGGGAGCAATTTCATGGGCTTCCAAGAAACAACCAGTGGTTGATTTATCAACAGCAAAGGCAGAATATGTGGCAGCAACAACAGGAGTATGCCAAGAAGTATGGTTGAGAAGAGTACTCAGAGATTTGTGTCATGAACAGAAAAAAGGTACAACCATTTACTGTGATAACAGCTAAGCGATAGCTTTATCGAAAAATTATGTCTTTCATAAAAGAAAAAAGCATATTGATGCTAAATTTCACTTTATAAGAGAACTGGTTAATAATGGTGAAATTGTTTTGCAGCACTACAGAACAGAGGAGCAACTTGTTGATTATCTCACAAAGCCATTAACACAAAACAATTTTAATTATTTCATAAAATACCTGGATATGCAAGAAAACCCAGTGGTTGAAATTAAGGGGGAGTGTTGGAATTTAATTCCAATTTCCCGAACAAATCAACAGGACAGCAGAATAATGGTTGATGGGAGTCTAAGCGGCGAAATAAATTCTGATGTGAAGTTCGAAGGCGGCGCATTCTTATCAGTAACAACTACCATCTTAAACACCCAACAACCATATTCATTACAAAGGCGGCAACGTTCCGTAGAGAGCAGCAGGCTTCAGCAGCAAAGGGGAAAGCAGCTCCCGAAATAGCTGACGTCATCAACCACTGGTCCCACCTACCAACAAACCAAAGGAATTCCGGGGGGTGAGGGAACTCATGGGAAGGCTTTTGGAAAGTGATGGAAATTTCTGAATATTTCGAACAAAACAGAGGAAGCAAAGTTCCTCAATTCAACACAAATAAATGATAGAAATTCTAACAAAGAAGATGGAGAAAAGATTTTTTTCATTAACCATAAAAATGACTATTAAAAATTACAAACTTCTTCAGAACTACAGTTCTGGAATAAAAAAAAACTCCATACTCTGTTTTTTCAATTTCTGTTTCTACACATATTTGTGTTTCAACAACACACAGACAGTTGCTGAAACTCAACACAGTCTGTTGCTGAAACACACAAACAGTTGCTGAAACACACTGGAAAATGCATTGCTGCTCCAAAACACAGCGACTTTGTTTTTCCTTTGTTTCCTCTGCTCTGTCCTCTTCTCTGTCTTTTTCTATTTCTCAAACTCTCTAACTTAAAAACAACTGTTGTTCATTACATTTATATGTTGAAAAACATATTTGACTTAAACATTAAAATAATACAAATATTTTCTAATCTTATCAGCGTATTGAATGCAACAAGCGGTGGAGATAACCATGATGCCTTTTGGAAAAATGAAGTCGGCTGTTTGCAGGCTCAATAACTTCTGAAAATTTAATGCACGACTTTGATGCATCCGACAGTCTGGAATATCCACAGAAAATCTGATTTATGTCCAGCTGTTTTATTTTACAGTTGAAATTAAATTCCAACACTCCCCCTTAATTTCAACTCTTGGGTTTTTCTGCATACCCATGCATTTTCTGAGATGATCAAAGCTTTTCTTTCCCAATGGTTTTGTCAAGATGTCAGAAAACTGCTCCTTTGTTCTGTAGTGCTGCAAAACAATCTCACCATTGTTAACCAATTCACGTATGAAGTGAAACTTGGTGTCTATGTGCTTTTTCCTTTTATGAAAAACAAAATTTTTAGACAATGCTATCGCCGAGCTATTGTCATAGTAAATGGTTGTGCCATTTTCTTGTTCATGACACAAATCTCTGAGAACTCTTCTCAGCCACACTGCTTGGCATGCTGCTGCTGTTGCTGCCACGTACTCTGCCTCTGCTGTTGACAAAGCCACAATTGGTTGCTTCTTGGAAGCCCATGAGATGGCTCCCGATCCCATATGAAACACATATCCCGATGTGCTTTTCCTATCATCAACACTTCCAGCCCAATCAATGTCAGTGTAACCTGTCAACATGAAACTTTCAGAAGAGGAGTATAAAATACCAAACCCCTTCGTTCCATTCACATACCTTAGAATCCTCTTGGCTGCTTGCCAATGAGTCTCTTTCGGTCTTTCCATAAATCTGGAGATTAAACTCACAGCGTGCATAATGTCCGGCCTAGTTGCAGTCAAGTACATGAGGCTGCCAACTATGCTCTTGTACAACTTTGGATCAAAATCCTTGCTGTTGTCTTCTTTGGTCAATTTCAACCCCATTACAGTTGGAGTCACAGCTGCCTTGCTGTTCTGCATGTTAAATCTCTTCAACACTGCTTCTACATATTTAACTTGGGAAATGAAAACACCATTTTCACTTTGGTCTACTTCAATTCCAAGAAAATATCTTAAGAAACCCAAATCAGTCATTTCAAATTCACTTTTTATGACTGTTTTAAAATCAGCAATGAGAGAAGCATCATTGCTAGTAAAGATTAAATCATCTACATATAAAACAACAATAAGAATCTTACCGTCATTCTCCTTTATGTAGAGTGTGGGTTCACCATCACACTTCTCAAACCCATTCTCAATCAAATAAGCATCTATTCTGCTGTACCATGCTCTTGGAGCTTGCTTCAGCCCATAAAGAGCCTTCTTCAGTTTGCAGACTTTATGCTCTTGGCCTTCAACTTCGTAGCCTGGAGGTTGTTCAACATAAACCTCTTCTTTTAACACTCCATTCAGGAATGCATATTTAACATCCATCTGATAAATCTTCCATTTGTGTTGTGCCACAATAGACAACATTGTTCTAATTGTTTCCATCCTTGCTACTGATGCAAAGGTTTCATCATAGTCTTTGCCTTGTTGCTGCTTGTAGCCTTTCACAACAAGTCTTGCTTTATGCCTGTCGATCTTGCCTTCAGCATTGCTTTTGGTCTTATAGACCCACTTAACTCCAATGGCATCTTTGCCTTCAGGGAGGTCCACTAACTCCCATGTTTTACTCTTTTCAATTGCACCAATTTCTTCATTCATTGCTTCAATCTATTTATCTTCATTTACAGCATCTTCAAAATGAATTGGGTCATCAACATGACAATATAAAGCGAATAATGAATTCAGACCGGTATTGTTACTTACCTCTCCTTGTTCATAAATCTCATTCAAATTTCTGAATCTTGGTCTTCTTGGTGTGCTTGGAGTTCCATTCGAACTTGAGGATATTTCCGATTCCTGCGATGTGCTTAGAGAAGCACTTCCTTGACTTCTCAAGGCTGTTCAAATTCCAGCTTGTGGTGTGGTTTGTTGTACTTGCTGTGGTGGAGGAGGACCCACCAAGGAAGGATTATTTGCTGTTGTCCCTTCCTCTTCTTCTTCGTGAGACACAATTGTCTTCACATTCACTGTCTTCTCTAAGCTTCCATCCCAAGCTTCATCTTCAATGAACTGCACATCTCTGCTTACAATCAATTTCTTGGTCAATGGATTATAGAGTTTGTATGCTTTTGACTCATCACAATAGCCAATAAAAACACACTTCTCCCCCTTGCTGTCAAGCTTCTTCCCTCCTCGCTTGATACGGTGTTGTGTAACCAGCTCCAAAAATAGAAGAAAAGAGATATGAACGCCTTAGAAATAAGCCACTTCGAGGGGGCAACCTCCGATACATTACATAAATGAACAATTCTTGGATGATACAATTTACAAAACCTCCTTTCTATATATAGGAGTCCATGGGGCCATAATGTAATCCTAGTGGGCCACAATGTAATCTAGCCGACCTAACAATAATAATTTAAGGGCACAATAATAACAAAATGGGGGTTACAAGGGTACAATAATAACAATAAGGGGTTTACACTAACAATAATAAGGGACTATACTAGTGATATAGGGACCTAACATGCCCCTCTCCTTCAAAAAGAGTGTTGTCCTCAACGCTTGAGTAGCTCCGAGTGCTTCTGTATAAAATTCTCATCCTCCCATGTAGAATCTTCAGTGGGTAAGTTCTTCCACTTGATGAGATACTCTGAAATTGATCGATTCCGTAGTTGTCGAGTTCTTTTTTCCATGACTGCTTCAGGTTGCAATATGATTTTCCCTTCCCCATCAAGTTATGGCAATACTATTTGAACTGGAAGATTTTCACCTATAACCTTCTTTAAGCATGAAACATGGAAAACTGGATGTACTCGCGAAGAAGCAGGAAGCTCCAATTTGTATGCCATAGTACCAATCTTTTGCAACACCTTGTAAGGACCATAGTACTTTGGCGATAATTTGTTATCCTTCTTTGCTTGCTTGAGGGGCAGTTGTTTGTATGGTTGTAGCCGTAAAAATACCCAATCTCCTACATCAAGCTTCTAATTCCACGATAGGCATTTAGGAGCCTGAAAAAATACCTGACTTCCACAGATCATATCTCCGAAATTATTGCGAACCAAACTCTGAAATTTTTACACAAGCGTCCTTAGGATGTTTTGTTCGCACCCTAAAAATTTCAGCTTCTGAAACTTCGTAGAAAAAAATTTATAGCGAAAATTCCACGATGACCTGTTTGGAGCAGCGAAACCCTAGAATCCAAAGCTCTGATACCAAATGTTGTGTAACCGGCTCCAAAAATAGAAGAAAAGAGATATCAACGCCTTGGAAATAAGCCACTTCGAGGGGGCAACCTCCAATACATTACATGAATGAACAATTCTTGGATGATACAATTCATAAAACCTCCTTTCTATATATAGGAGTCCATGGGGCCATAATGTAATCCTAGTGGGCCACAATGTAATCCTAGCCGACCTAACAATAATAATTTAAGGGCACAATAATAAAAAAATGGGGTTACAAGGGTACAATAATAACAATAAGGGGGTTACACTAACAAAAATAAGGGACTATACTAGTAACATAGGGACCTATGATCCGGTACATGTGCATATGCTACACAGCTGAATACTCTCATGTGAGTGACAGTTTGCTTTTGTCCACTCCATGCTTCTTCTGGTATTTTGTTCATGACAGCTTTAGTTGGGCATCTATTCAAGATGTAAACTGCGCAAGTGACAGCTTCTGCCCAATACTCATGCGGCAAGTGTTTTTCCTTCAGCATACTCCTGACCATGTCCAGAATGGTCCTATTCTTCCTTTCTGCAACACCGTTTTGCTGAGGTGTATACCTCGCGGTGAACTGCTTTTGTATGCCATTCTCTCTACAAAAACGCAGAAAGTCTTTGGAGATGTACTCTCCACCTCTATCTGTTCTGAGCACTTTGATATAATGCCCACACTGTTTCTCAACAAGAGTCTTGAAGTGGCGGAATTTCTCAAACACTTCACTTTTCTGTTTCAACACATACACCCATGTCTTTTTGGTGTAATCATCAATGAAAGTTAAAACATATTTATTTCCAGCAAATGATGGTATTTGCATCGGTCCACACACATCAGAGTGAACAATTTCCAAGGGTGTTTTTGGCCTTATACTCTTTCCTGCTGGAAATATTTCTCTGTGTTGTTTGCCCAAGATGCAGCCTTCACAAAGGCTGTCTGGTTTCTCAATCAATGGCAATCCCTTTACCATTCCCTTTATGTGCAACAGATTCAAGCCTCTGAAATTGAGATGTCCAAATCTCAAGTGCCATAACCAATTCTCATCTTTCACTTTTTCTTGAAAGACTTCTTGTGTTATAGCTGCAATAGTTCTTCCTTCCTTCAAATCTGCCCTGAGTTTGAGAGGAAACATTCTATTGCTGGTCATCCGCACTTCTGCAATGATCTTCTTGTAGAAATTTTGAATAACTGAGATATTATTCACCGAGATTCTCCTGATCACACACTATTTTAGCTTCATGCATAATACAAAATCTCTTCTACCATTGATCATCACATGCGGAAATAAAATCAATTGCATGCATACAATAAAACCACAAACAATCACACATATGAACACAATATTTAATGGGAAAGCTTAAAGCTGAAAACCCCAACTATATGTATATTATAAGTCATGGAGATCACGTAACAATCATAGTAAAAAAACTCCTCACAAGCTCTCATGCACTACCTCCAATTGCTACACACTATCAAGCTAGATCTAGCAAAACACATGCTCCAATCTTTTGCCACTTGATAGCTAGCCTCTATTGCATTTTCAATGCTATGGGATGGCTTCATTAAATAGACAACCACCTGGCCTGAACTGCGCAATCCTCATGAGCTTACTCCACCTATCTGTGTGTTGCAAATAGCAACAGTATAGTCACAACTGATAGTTAACCTGCTCTTTCACCTATCTCTGCACTGGTCTCCACTGAAACTGTCCATGCACTGAAGTTAACTGATGCATTCTTTAGTTGATTAATGAGTTTATAATTAGTGAAATAATTAATAATTAATTCACACCACTCTCACTAATTGTATCAATTAGTTAAACTGAATACAAATAGCTCAACTATGTTTAGATTAGTTAAACTGAATACAACTCCACTAACTTCCTCAATCAACTCCACCAAACTCTGTCACATGAGTTCTAACTGAAGTCAACATGCAATAGCTCCACTAAACCTTAGGAATAGCGTAATTCCTTCTGTCAGCTGCATGTGCCACTTCTGTGCACTCAACTGAAGTGCTCCAAGAGGATAAGATAATGTTTAGAGTCCAAATATTATTAAGAGCTAATAATATTCGACATATCTATTTTTAGACTGGCAATCTAAAAATAGATTCCGCCCAGTATGTCTAAAAATAGAAGTCCATCTATTTTCCCGACTTGACCAACCATCCACAAATAGCATCCTGCAACTCATAGAACATGATCCATATGTCTAAAAATAGACATAGTCTAAAAATAGACTTTGCGCCAAAAATAGCCTGCGGGCCCACTTAGTGAAGGCGACTTCTTTCCACTAAGCTAATCATCTTGTTGCAATCTCAACACTCCCTCTCAACAAGATAAGGATTATCTGCCACCCCTATCCTGCCTTTGTGGTATTCGAATTTGTTCCTGGTGAGCACCTTCGTCAAGATATCAGCATCCTGATCCTCCGTGGGAATGTATGAAAGTAACATGATCTTCCGCTGCACACAATCTCTGATATGATGATACCGGATGTCAATGTGTTTAGATCTATCATGAAATATTGGATTAACCGAGAGTTTGATGCAACTCTGATTATCACAATAAATCACAGTAGGCTCTAAGTGTGAACCGAACAACCCAACCAGGATCTTCCTCATCCATATAGCCTCGCATGCAGCCAAACTTGCTGCCATATACTCGGCCTCTGCTGAACTGAGTGCCACGGATCTCTGCTTCCTACTGTACCAAGAAACTGCTGTCAACCCGATACTGAAAATCCCTCCAGATGTGCTCTTTTTGTCCGTTGGACTCCCTGCCCAATCTACATCCGTGAAGCCACATAGCTTCACCTCATCCGACTGTCTGTACCACAATCCATATCCCAATGTGCCTCTGAGATATCTCAATACATGCTTGCCTGCCTTCCAAAAGAGCTTGGTAGGCTTAACCATAGCTTGTGAAAGTTGGTTAACAGCATAGCATATGTCGGGTCGTGTATTGACCAGATACATAAGCGACCCCACCAACTGTCGATAAACAGTGGCATCCACTACCTTCGCTGAAGTAGCATCCTCCTTCCTCCAACCACCAGGAAGAGGAGTATCAATAGGCTTGCAGCCATGCATGTTGAACTTCTCCAGTATCTCCCGGGCATACTTACCCTGAGAAACAAACAGTCCACCACTGCGCTGCCAAATTTCCAATCCCAGGAAATAATGAAGGAGGCCCAAGTCCTTCATCTCAAACTCTTTTGCAATATCCTCCTTGCATGAGAGTATCAACAGCTCATCACCTGTCAAAATCAAATCATCTACATAAAGTACAATGATCAACAACTTACCCTCCACCACAATCTAGTATAGGTTAGGATCCGCCTCACTCTTGGAGAATCCAAGTCCGGTGAAATAACTATCTATCTGTGTGTACCAAGCACGAGGTGCTTGTTTCAACCCATACAGCGCTCTCTTGAGCCTGCACACATGCGACTCGCTGCTGAAGATCTAGAAACCTTCGGGCTGCTCTATGTACACCTCCTCCTCAATGACTCCGTTGAGGAACGCAATCTTCACATCCATCTGATGAATGTGCCACCCCATCTGCGCTGAGAGAGCAAGAATCGTCCGTATGGAAGAATACCTTGCGACAGGTGCAAAGGTATCCTCATAATCGATCCCCTCAATCTGTGAAAAGCCTCGGGAAACAAATCTTGCCTTGTACTTCTCCACACTCCCGTCAGCTGCCTGCTTCACTTTGTAGATCCATCTCGAACCCACCACTGATTTCCCTTCCGGTCTCGGGACAATCTCCCATGCACTGTTTCTGACAATCGAATCATACTCTTCCACCATGGCATATACCCATGCGGGATCCTCCACAGCTTCCTCGAAAGAGGATGGCTCTGTCACGATACACTTGCTCACAAGAGCCATGTATCCAGTATACCGGTCAGGTGACTGTCTCTGTCTGCGCTGTGCTGTAGGTGGTCCTACAACCTTCTCTGCATCTTGAGCTAGTCGCTCAGCTTCTGTAGTGCGCTTCCGCCCTCTGATGGTTGGCGCTGCATGAGTGGTCTCTTCCACTCCATGAACTTCCTCTTGTGGCTGATCCACATCCTGAAGCTCATCCTTGGGAACTAATAGCTCCTCATCTACATGCAAGTGTGGCTCCCTCTCAAGCGAACACTTCATGGCTTTCTCCTCCTGAAATTTGATATCCCGTCGCACAACAGTCTTGCGACTGTCTGGAAAATACACACGATAGTTGTGGGGCATATCAGTGTACCCCAAAAATATCCCAACCTCCACAGTTGGCTCCAGCTTCTTCCTGGCATCCTTCGTCACATGAATGTAAACAGGTGAACCAAAAATCCTCAAATGGGAAATATCAGGCCTCTTACCAGAAAACGCCTCCTCGAGTGTACTCATGCCAAGTATCCTGTGAGGACAACGGTTCTACACATATACTGCAGTATTGCATGCCTCCGCCCACAAGTGAATGGGTAGGCCCTGATCATGCAACATCGCCCGTGCAGCACCCACGATCGTTCTGTTCTTCCGCTCAGCAACCCCGTTCTGTTGTGGGTTATGAGGTGCTATGAGCTCTCTTCGAATTCCTTCTGCGTTGCAAAAGTCCTTGAATTCGCGAGAGATGAATTCACCACCATTGTCGCTCCTAAGAGCCATCACCTGCTTCCCTGATTCCTTCTCAACCAGCACCTTGAACTCACAGAACTTTGAGTATGTCTCTCTCTTCTTCTGCATGAAGAAGATCCAACACTTACGAGAAAAATCATCAACAAAGATCACATAGTACCTGTGCTTTGCTGTCGAAGCTACTGAGAAAGGTCCACACACATACGTGAACTCTCTCAGGATCGTCGTGGCGCGACTATCCTTCTCGTGAAAGGTGGCTTTCTAGAATTTGCTGAGTACCCCTTGCACTGATCTGACTGCACAAGAGTGCCTTTAGGAAGCCAGTAGAAATCTCCTACAGTATCTTCAAAGCTCCATGGTGAAGGTGGCCCAATCTCCGGTGCCACAGCTCGCCATCATCCCGGCTCACCACTCCTTCTGCCTTGCATGCCATTTCTATGCAACCATCTACTTGCAATTGATAAACGTTCTTGACTCGAACCCCTATCTTCCGGGTTTCTCCAGTTGTCTTACTGCGCGGGAAAGCCTTTCCCTCGCTGAAGACAACATCATATCCCTTGTCTTCTAACATCGCCACAGAGATAAGATTCTTCTTCAATCCTGGAACATGCATCACTTCCTTCAATACGAAGGGTTTACCAGACTCCCTCTCAAAGGAAATGGTACCAATACCGGTTGCACTGTATCTACCATCATCACCCATCTCGATGTGCACTCCAAGATCTTTCTCATCCAGATCAGTAAACAAATCTCGATCTCTTGTCATGTGAAAAGACGCACCACTGTCCAGAAACCACACTGATCCCGCCACACTTGAGACCAAGCATGCGATCAACGAAAAATCCAGCTCAAACTACGAGGCTAAGGCCTTTCCAGCTGCAGATCTAGCAACCTGCTTATTTTTCTTCTTCTGCGGACAATTTGTGGCATAATGTCCGTGTTGGTGACAGTGAAAGCACTTCACCTTGGACATGTCCTGCTTCTTGCCTTTCGCACCAGAATGAGAAGCTTTCTTGCTCTTCCCCTTCTTTGATTTGGCAGCCAAAGCGCAATTTTCTTCATCAGATGCCTTTGATGAAGATCCGTCCCTAGTACTCCGCCTTATCTCCTCTTGCACAAGATCCGACCAAAGTCGCTCCCATCCTGGCAATTTCTCCCGACCATTGACAGAGTCCTGATAGGAATGCCAAATCTTCGGAAGCCCAAGGAGAGCCAAGCTCACCAAGTCCTCATCATCAACAATCACCTCCACACTTCCCAGCTCATCCCTGCATTGGACGAACTTCGTGAGGTACTTGGGCATACTGTCGCCTTTCTCCATTTTTATGTTCCTGAGTTTGTCCTTGAGCGCCAACTTCCTCTGATCGCTCTTGCTTTGAAATAAATCTGTCAAAGCTTTCCACATCAAGAATGGAGAAGCCTTACCATGAAGGCTGGATACTATGTGATCCTTCACGCCCTCCAACAGAATCCTTCGACACTTTGCTGTCTTCTTTTGCCATGCGTCAAGTACGGCAGCATCACTAGAAGTAGGCTTTGGAACTTCAGCATCTATGAACTCCTTCAACCCATTGTCATCCAGCACCGCCTCCATCCTGTCCTTCCATGCAATATAATTCGAGCTGCCCTCAAGGGCATACTCCAATCGCAATCCGTTAAAAGACATCTCAACTTCGACACCAAGAAAACACTGCTGCAAATTTGAATTCCACCAGCACAAAACTCAACCGCTTCAATGTTTTGCAATTGCTCCAATGATCAATATCGCTCTGATACCATGTAGAAATTTGAATAACTGATATATTATTCACTGAGATTCTCCTGATCACACACTATTTTAGCTTCATGCATAATACATATTCTCTTCTACCATTGATCATCACATGCGGAAATAAAATCAATTGCATGCACACATTAAAACCACAAACAATCACACATATGAACACGGTATTTAATGGGAAAGCTTAAAGCTGAAAACCCCAACTATCTGTATATTATATGTCATGGAGATCATGTAACAATCATAGTACAAAAGCTCCTCACAAGCTCTCATGCACACCCTCAATTGCTACACACTATCAAGCTAGATCTAGCAAAACACATGCTCCAATATTTTGCCACTTGATAGCCAGCCTCTATTGTGTTTTCAATGCTATGGGATGGCTTCATTAAATAGATAAACCACCTGGCTTGAATTGCACAATCCTCATGGGCTACTCCACCTATCTGTGTGTTGCAAATAGCAACTGTATAGTCACAACTGATAGTTAACCTGCTCTTTCACCTATTTCTGCACTGGTCTCCACTGAAACTGTCCATGCACTGAAGTTAACTGATGCATTATTTAGTTGATTAATGAGTTTATATTTAGTGAATTAATTAATAATTAATTCACACCACTCTCACTAATTGTATCAATTAGTTAAACTGAATACAAATAGCTCAACTATGTTTAGATTAGTTAAACTAAATACAACTCCACTAACTTCCTCAATCAACTCCATCAAAATCTGTCACATGAGTTCTAACTGAAGTCAACCATTGATCGGATTTATGTAGGAACGCAATAGAATAAAAATATAACCATAATGAAGGTGCTCAGAACTGGTTTGAACCTGAACGACCGGATAGAGCTCGTCTTCCTGATTCCGGCGCCGCGAACGGTTCGAAAAATGGTCTCCGTATGCAGAAGTTATTCAAGTTTGAAGATTTCTCCATTTCCATTAAAAAAATGCCAAATTTGCCTTTGTGGAAAAATTTTATTAAAAAAAAAAATATTCCACAGAATATTCTGGGAATATTCCATGGAATATTCTGGGGAATATTCCTTGGCAGCCAATCAGGAGGCGCCACGTGGCTAGCCCGGAGGCCGCCACGTGGGCCCCAAGTCAAAGTTGAATGGCGCATTTTAAAAATTGTTATCGCTCGGCCGGATTCGAACCGGTGACCACATGAGTATTAACACAGCGCTTTAACCAACGGGCCACGGGCTTGTTTGTTGTTTATGTGGCGGACGGGCATCTATTTATGGTGTATCGTATGTTGGGCGGGGCCCGAAAGGGGGCCAGCCCCCTCTACATAGCACCGTGGCGCGGAACCTTATCCCAAAGACTCGGCGCCCAGTTCGGCGGACATATCAAACTTTGGTTACGTGGGTTTTTAAATGTTAAACATTTGTTATGTATTGTGTTATGGTTTAATTAAAACCGTTTAACATTTATTTAAAACCGTTTTAACATCCGCCATGTGAACGCGGATCACATGAAATTTATTGCCAACGTCTAACTGTGCGGGGGAATTGGCGGACTCCGCCACTTTTGGCGCCACCTCCCCATTTGGCGCTCTTATCTGCAGTTCTTCCACATTTAGTGGAGATTTTTTAGCCCAAACTGGCAGTTCAGTAAAGTGGGCATAACTTCTGCTAGGAGAGGCCTTTGAAGACGAATTTTTTTTTGATTTTGGGTGTAGAGAGCATTCTGGAGCTGTTGGAGGTGTCTGCAGAGCCATCAGGGCATTCTATCTGCGAATTTTACAGTGCTTTTGACAGTGACTCCATCAGAGCTAAGGGGAAAGATTGCTGCATTGGGCTACCTTCCTCCAATGGAGGTGAATTTGTAGTCTATTTCTACTATTTTGGACCTTCTGAGTCTGTTTTAGCAGTCTATTTTCTCATTAGAGGAGTTTATACAGATGTAATCTCATTTGCACCATTTAATCAAAAGAGGACTAAGCCTAATTAGAGGCTTTAGGACCAGCGGAGGTAGCCCAAGAGAGGGGTGAACCGCTTAAACAAATATCTGTTGTTCATGTGTGTATTATGGCTGTTTATTTCCAGATTTTGATAGTTTAAACAGTAAAATTTCATGAGCATGTTTTTCCAAAACAAGTTTATACAGGAAGCAAAACTTGTTGTTTTAACTTCAAACCTCTTCACACAAATTGCAGAACATATGCTCTTGCTTATTCACATTTAAAACAGATCAATGAACACTTTGAATTCAAAAACAAAAGACTTTCATTGATCTTGTTATTTGTGCTTATATATTATTTCCTTAGACAGAGTCTGTAGAGGGCTAGGTAGCCTCTGGAACTCATCCTCTCTTTAGAGGTGACATGTCCAGTGAATGCCCCTACAATCCATCTCTGTATGGGAAATAGTTTATTCTCACATTATCAAGAGGTCACTTGGAGTATAGCACTCAATTTGAAATTATGAGTATTTGCACTCATTTTCTTAAATGAAAATGGATACCTTGCACCCTTAAACAAGTACATTCCATTTTCAGATCAGATGGTATCGGAGCAGGTTGCAAAGTAAGTTTGCTTGACTGACATCACTAGCTTGATTGTGTAGCTTGAAAGGTGTCTTAAGCAGTGTTGAAGATTGACTGCTTTATTATTCTGCAAACTACTTGTTGTTTGAGTTTGCTGAAGCTCTTTTGTTCATTTTTATAATGACAACTTCCATAAGTGAGTTCTCAAAATTATCCTCCTTCACAAGATTTTTTGATGAAGGCTTGAAGCAAGAATTTTTCATCATGATGAATATGGTGAGAGAAATGTATGAGGATGAAAGAAAGAGCTCTAGACTTCAAGAGCAATTGAATTCCATGAGGGAAGAGAAGCAGTTGCTTTCTGACCAATTGCAGGAAATGGAAGGCCAACTTCGTATTGCAAACATGAAGCTGGAAAAGATGCATGAGTTGGAGACACAACTCATTTTTGCCAAAGAAGCCTTAGCCAAGTATCAGCTTGAAGAAGAGGTAAACCATTCTAGTTTGTCTTCAAATTCTTATAAGAATGTTTATGAACTTGGTTCTTTTGAGAAACATACCAAAGGCATAGGGTCCAAGTTGATGTCCAAAATGGGATATGAAGGAAAAGGACTGGGAAAATATGCACAGGGTATAGTTGAGCCAATAATGGTTGAGGTAAGGCCTAAGAATTTAGGTCTTCGTTATGGACAATCTTATGGAGAAAGTTCCAAAGCAGCCATGAAGGAAGAAGGTGTGCATCAGCATGCACTTGAACAAGGGAGTGGTGAAAGCTCTAAAACCATTGATGGGATTGTTAGTGTTCCAAAGGGAGCTTCTTCTTCTTCTTTCGATTCACCTCCTCATGAAGGTAATGAAGGTGAAAGAGAAAGGTATAAATCTGATTTCAATCATATTTCCTTTGATCATGTAAAGCATGGAAAATTTCCACACAAGCATTGGAAAAGAATTGCATGTTCTTTTTGTGGTTTGTTTAACCATAGTGTTTCTAGATGTTGGAAAAGAATGGCAACATACAAGAAAATTTTGAAGGAAAGGAGGCAAGAAGCCAAAGTTCCAATGAACAATGCAAATCATGCGGTCAAGAAGATGAACATGTGTTGCACTTATTGCCATAAGCAAGGACATACTGTTGAAAGGTGTTGGACTTTGAATCCAACAATGCTTCCACAAAAGTTGAAGAAGTGGGAGAAAAAGTATGGCAAGAATGGGAAGGAAGTTTCCATCATTGATATGTGTCAAGATGATACACATGTTGATATCGATGTGCAGTTAAAGGAATCACCTTTGAAATGGATTGGTAAGAAATGGTTAGAATTCTTATCCAATTAAAGTTGCATGTCTTTTGATTGAATGCATTTTCTTTGTTAAGGAATGCAAGTTGCAGGATGGAAAAGCTGAGTATGAGACTCACTCTATCGTAGCAAAAGTTATATTCATTTCGGCTTTGAAAGTACATGTACATGTGATTGAGGATCTTGTACTTATGATTGTACTTAAGAGAAAGTTGAAGGATAAACTGCATGCATGAGAATGAGATGCATGAGCACAGGGATCATGATGATTTCCTTGTATTTTTAAACATGTATGTGTGATTAACTTGAAGGGTTGATTACTTTGTTTTTAACCATGCATGTAATGTAATATTGACTTGGAAAAAGTTAATTTGATCTCCAAGATTGTAAAGAGGAGAAATGATGAAGTGTTTCATCTTTGTAAAAGCCTTTTCATTTGGGAGGCAGTTCTTCTTCTGGAATGGAGGTGCCATGGATGGGCATCGTGACAGTTGGCAAGCCCACATGTTCAGGAGAAAATTTCAGCTCATATATCAGCAAGTTTCATTGCTGGTTCCTGCAATTTCTGATTTGTCTGGCGAAAGAACTTGGTCGGGATTCGACAAGTACTTGGCGTATGCAGCAAAAAGTCGCCATGACGACATTTAGCAAGGCAGGACATTTTTGGCATTAGTATGCTCTTTTGGCTGACTGGAAGAGGATATTTCTGTTCCTCAAATGCTATACAGTTCAGATCAGAGATTCAGTAAGCTTTTGGGGACCAAAAGCCTCTCATTTGGGAGGTGTGATCAGGAGCTCAGGACCAAGTGTCGTAAAATGGTCAAAAATGAAGGTGCTCAGAACTGGTTTGAACTTGAACGACCGGATAGAGCTTGTCTTCCTGATTCCGGCGCCGCGAACGGTTCGAAAAATGGTCTCCGTATGCAGAAGTTATTCAAGTTTGAAGATTTCTCCATTTCCATTAAAAAAATGCCAAATTTGCCTTTGTGGAAAAATTATATTAAAAAAAAAAATATTCCACAGAATATTCTGGGAATATTCTGCAGAATATTCTGGGGAATATTCCTTGGCAGCCAATCAGGAGGCGCCACGTGGCTAGCCCGGAGGCCGCCACGTGGGCCCCAAGTCAAAGTTGAATGGCGCATTTTAAAAATTGTTATCGCTCGGCCGGATTCGAACCGGTGACCACATGAGTATTAACACAGCGCTTTAACCAACGGGCCACGGGCTTGTTTGTTGTTTATGTGGCGGACGGGCATCTATTTATGGTGTATCGTATGTTGGGCGGGGCCCGAAAGGGGGCCAGCCCCTAAGGGTCAGCCCCCTCTACATAGCACCGTGGCGCGGAACCTTATCCCAAAGACTCGGCGCGCAGTTCGGCGGACATATCAAACTTTGGTTACGTGGGTTTTTAAATGTTAAACATTTGTTATGTATTGTGTTATGGTTTAATTAAAACCGTTTAACATTTATTTAAAACCGTTTTAACATCCGCCATGTGAACGCGGATCACATGAAATTTATTGCCAACGTCTAACTGTGCGGGGGAATTGGCGGACTCACTTCGCACGCGCCTTCCCCTCATTTAGCGCCCTTATCTGCAGTCTCTCCACATTTAGTGGAGGTTGTTTAGGTGAAACAGGCAGTTGAGTAAAGAGGCCATAACTTCTGCTAGGAGAGGCTTTTGAAGACGAATGTTTTTTTTTTTATTTTGGGTGTAGAGAGCATTCTGGAGCTGTTGGAGGTGTCTGCAGAGCCATCAGGGGATTCTATCTGCGAATTTTACAGCGCTTTTGACAGGTGACTCCATCAGAGCTAAGGGGAAAGATTGCTGCATTGGGCTACCTTCCTCCAATGGAGGTGAATTGGTAGTCTATTTCTACTGTTTTGGACCTTCTGAGTCTGTTTTAGCAGTCTATTTTCTCATTAGAGGAGTTTATACACATTAGAGGAGTTTATACGGATGTAATCTCATTTTATAATTAATCAAAAGAGAGTGAGCCTAATTAGAGGCTTTTGGACAGTAGGAGGTGTGTTTCAGAGAGGGGTGAACGCTTAAACAAATATACGATGTTGTTCATGTGTGTATTGTAATTGCATTTGTTCAGTTTGATAGTTTAAACGGTAAAATTTCATGAGCATGTTTTTCCAAAACAAGTTTATACAGGAAGCAAAACTTGTTGTTTTAACTTCAAACCTCTTCACACAAATTGCAGAACATATGCTCTTGCTTATTCACATTTAAAACATATCAATGAACACTTTGAATTCAAAAACAAAAGACTTACATTGATTTGTTATTTGTGCTTATATATTATTTCCTTAGACAGAGTCTGTAGAGGGCCAGGTAGCCTCTGGAACTCATCCTCTCTTTCGAGGTGACATGTCCAGTGAATGCCCCTACAGTCCATCTCTGTATGGGAAATAGTTTATTCTCACATTATCAAGAGGTCACTTGGAGTATAGCACTCAATTTGAAATTATGAGTATTTGCACTCATTTTCTTAAATGAAAATGGATACCT
>JAXQQM020065847.1:0-63083 GCA_034641835.2 Pinus albicaulis
CCTAGAACTTGGGGTGGACCTTTTGCAAGATCTATTCAATTAGCTCTGTGCATGGAAATATAGGTGGACGTGCCCCTGCATAGTGAATATTTGATCTCTTGACTTGAACATATACCTGCCGATCTGGGAGGTCTTCCAGAAATTCAGGTTTCACAAATTCTTGGTACACTTGATACCAACTCATGCTCTCCCCTTTGTTGAATATGCATGTAGTATCTCTATAGGTAGGGGGAGGAGACATAGGTATTTAATCCTCCAAGATTTATATCTCTGGACTCTTGTTCTTTCTGTGAACCGATGGAGGCCCCATATCACTCAAGGCTAAGGAGATGGAAATGGAATCTAGCTCTGCTTCGAGGTTCCATGAGAAAAACGCGCTCCAGTTGGCTTGTCAGAGGTGTTTTCTTTCTCCATTGCGTAGGTTGAATGCAACCTATGCAACCCTTCTCTATATAAAGAGGTTGCGCGTGCAGGAAATAAATGAGGTTGCAAGGTCACAGTGGGGCTGTATTGATGAGATGTGCGACCTCGCGACCCTACAACTTTGTGACATAGGGGTCACTGGGTCGAAGGGTCGAAGGGTTGTGATTGTTTAGTTTTGTGTGTGATACGTGAATTCCTGACTTGGCGACTTGATGGGTCACAAGGTCACAAGGTTGTACATTTGGGGAGTTGACCTATTGTACGACTTAGTGACTCAAGGCATTTGAAGGATCGAACTTTAGGTTTGACTCTATTTTTCAATGTTTACGGGTTCAAAAATTTGAAAGGGTGAAATTTTGGGGGGTGTTGTAGCAGCTACAACAGTAGGATAATTAGTTACAACATGATTGAATGTTTCATAATGAAAAGAGATAGGCCTACCATGCTGTAAAAGAACTGCGCCCATGGAGTAATCACTAGCATCGGTTTGAATCTTAAATGGCTGCCTCAAATTTGGTAATGTAAGGATTGGAGTTGAACTGATCTTGTATTCTAAAGCTTCAAAATCTTGTTGTTGTTTGCCTCCCCATTGAAAGCCTTTATTCACACTTGTCACTGCATGCATAGGAGCCACGATGACAGAAAATTTAGCAATAAACTTTCTCCAATACTGAGCTGCACCTATGAAACTTGTTACCTATGTTGATTTGTTGGGTGTGGGCCAATTCACAATGGATTCCACTTTAGAAGGATAAATTATCAACTATCCTCTTCCTATAATCTGTCCCAAATAAACCAAAGAAGTCTTTCCAAACTCACACTTTGATATCTTAAGGAACAATTTCTCTTTCTTCAAAACATCAAGCACTCTATTCACATTCAAGACATGTTCTTCTCTTGTTTTGCTAAAAACCAATATTTCGTATAACTACACAATCACAAATTCATCAAGGAATTGACGCAAAAAATTATCCATAACACACATGAAAGTTTTCGGTTCATTACACAAACCAAATGGCATAACTAACCACTCAAAGAGTCCTTGTTTGGTTTTGAATGCATTTTTCCATATGTCACTTTCTACAATTCTTAATTGATGATATCCACTTCGTAAATCTAACTTAGTGAAAAAAATTTCTTCTTTTAGCTGATCAATCAAATAATCTATCCTTAGGAATGGATAATGATTCTTTACTATAATCTTATTCAAAGCTCTGATGTCTACACACATGCGCCAAGTCCCATCTTTATTTGGTACCATGACTATGGGTTAACTGCATGGCGAGGTACTTGGCCTCATGATTCATTTTTCCAACATCTCTTTGATTTGCCTCTTTATTTCGACATTCTCCATTATCAACATGTGATACCTACCGATGATTGGAAGAGGACAATCTTGCTGTGACTGAATCTCATTTTGAATCTCTCTTTTTAGAGGAAAGCTTGTTCACTCCTGAAACATCTCATGATGTGCATCAACTACATCATATAAATCTGCTTTAAACTTAGGATCACATCCCTCAAATGATTCATGATTAACATTGGCTTTAGGCTTTATCATTAAAAGAAAAAAATTATTACTTGAATTCACTAGCCTCTTGACCTATCTAGCATTTACCATAGCAATGATTGTCTTCTTGCGATGTGCTCTAACAGTGTACTCCTTTCGATATTTGAATAAATGATATCTATTCTAAAGGTTATGGAAGATTGATTTCCTATCATACAAGTAAGGAATCCCCAACACAATACCTATTATATCAAGCGGAACCACATCTAATTCAATTGTATCAAAAAAATGTGCAGTGATTGCAAACTGCAATATGCATTTCTTTGAAACCTATAAATTTGCATCCTTATAAATCCAACCAAGTGGATATGGTTTTGGATGTGGTATGGTCTCAAGGTTAATTTTCTTGGCCCAGTATTGAGAGATTAAGTTTTCTTGTGACCCTCTATCAAAAAATGTGTCAATCTTGGTATGCTGGGATATGACTCTCACATCAAACAGTTCAATTCTTTCTTCTTCATTTTGAGCATGTATGTGACAGTTTGATGTATTAGTACTGAGTTTAGTTTCAATTTATTTTCCCTTAATGTTCTTCAATCCCATGGATGTAATCTTATATTCATCACCCGAATCATCTCCTAAATCATGTTCAGTTCTAGCTGTAGTTTTCTAATTCCCTTTGTTATTGTATTTCTTGGGCCTCATTTCAGGATGTAATTTCCAACAGTGAGTTTCATCATGGTCTTATTTTGAAAAATGTTTACAAACCATTTTTTCTCTCTCTTTGTCAACAAATACATTCTTTTTTCTTTTACCTTTTGAGGTCTTCTCTTTTTTTTTTTACCCTTAAAAGGTTTCTTTATACGCTCTTCATAAATGTTTTTCCTTCTAGCTTCTAGATTTGTGTCATGAACACATACTTCATCTGTACATGTGGGGTTAAACATGAGAATATTATGTTTTAGGTAGCTATGTAAGCCTCCTATGTACTTGAGAAAATTATCTTGGCTTTGCAAATCCACCCCTAATAAGAGAACTCTTCTCCTAAATTCTTGGGTGTATTCTTGCACATTTTGTCCCTTCAATTGCCTAAAGTTTTGCCAGTTTATTATGGCTTTCTGCATATGAGATAATGTATAGAAATATTGTTTTATTATAGTAATGAAATCATTCCATGATAGAATAATCTTATGATGCTTCTTGATCTCCTCCTTTGTCTTGGCTTCCCACCAAACAACTGTTGCACCTTCCATTCTCAATGAAGCTAGTTGGATTTTGGAATCATCATCTTAAAGGTTCTAGATTATAAAATATACCTCTGATTTCCTAATCCAATTATCAAGCTTTTCTGCATTGACTTCACCATTAAACATTGTAAATTCAAACTTAAAATCAAGTTTTAAAAAATGAATTTTACCAGTGTTCTTTGACTTGTGTGGCTGATGTAGTGAAGATGAAGTAGAGGATGATGATGATGAGGGTGAGGATGTTGGCTCTCCATTTCATACATTTCCTCCATTTCCCTTCTTTGACTTATCTTCATCATTGTGACCTCCTGAATATCCTTGTCCTAACTTGTGAAGTTTGGATCCTTCTCCTTCTAGTATCTCATTCCTTTCTTGATAAAAGATTCTAACCATCTTAGTCATGTCAATGAATGCTTTCTTGAACACTCTTTCTTCCTCTTTGGGATCAACTTCTTCATTGATTTATCCTTCTCTATGAGACATGCTTAATGTAGATTCTGCTTCCTTAGGAGGTGAACTAGGTGGTCAATATTGTGGCAATATTTCTCTCCTTTTCTTTGGCTCTTCTTGACACCCTTCTGCTCCCACCACTTTGCCTTCTCCTCTTTTGAGCTTGAGCCTAGTAAGCATCTAAAAACTTGCAAACAGTTAAACAATAATTTACAAAAAAAAACACTAAAGAATAAACTCTAGCTTTGATACCAATTTGAACTGAAAGGACTATATTAGTTTTGTTGTGCTAAGTTTCTTTTTATTTAATAAACATGTGCATACTTGTATGATTAGTCTTCTTAAGGATTGAGGATTTTAACCATGAAATATAAATGATTTTAGTTAATGAGAGGCATGAAATAAGCACAAATAACACTAAGCAACAGTGTAAAACAGAGAAATAAGTCACCACATAACATTTACATAGCAGTCATGATGAAGCAGTTCACCCCTCCTAGGTTACATTTCTAATCCAGCTTCCAATGGCATGTCCATTGTTCATTATACTCAAAATTTTGCAAATACATGTAGTTGCAGGCCTCTAATGGTTGTTCTCTCTGCACCAATGGCTCCATAATTCTCCAATTAGTAAAGAATGACTATTCATTCACTCTGAATGGGAAAAAATTGAGTCTCCTACTCATTTTCCCAATTACAGCTAGAAAAGCTCCACTAAATATAGAGGACTCCACTTAAATGGAGTCAAAATATTGGATTCCACCTAAGTTTGGGCACGCTCTAAATGTCCGCAGGATTTAGCTGTTACAATAAATGTTAGTGGTTGGGTGGCCATATGCCAGCCAAAACTACGTGGTGACATTAAATAGTGGAGCGGAACTCTGATATGCATAAACCCTGATTACAAGGCATAACTCCAATTTAAATGTTGTTAGCACTGACCGTAATTTTCGGGGATAGCATTACCGAGTGGGTTTTGTTAAAATGTGATAAGGTTTAACATAAAATGAGGAAACGTTGCAGTTGGAGGTTACATATGTTGTGATGGTTTACGTTATATCATGTGATGATATCATGGGACTGCTGGCGGGTTGGGATCACCAGCAGTCTCCACCACCAAATGCCAACATATTACACTTTAACAGTAAGCCAAGGACTATAACGGTTAAGATTCATTGCATAGTGCAGGTGGTGTGGCGGGTGGTTGCTCTACCAAAGGTCGTGGGGTCGAAACCTACGAACCTCTATAAAAATTTTAATACAACACTAAGGGACACGTGGCAACCTTAGGGCTGGCCATGTGTCACCCTCCGATTAGCCCATAAAAACAACGTACAACCCATCCATCAAATAAAATCATGCCACTTGTCATCTTGGGATTAGTTCTCAGGAAGGAATATTCCTAAGAATATTCCCTTTTATAACTGTGCATCCACCATGCTCACTATGCATCCCAGTCAACCATGTCACAAAATTTAGTTCTTTGGGATTTTGATCAGAACATGATATCCCCCTCATATGGCATCGGTTTTTCGAACCATTCACGGTACCAGAATCAAGATGACGAGATCTAAGCAACCATCCTAGTTTCAACCCAATCCTGTAACTTTAAATTTTTAGAAAATTTTATGAACTCCTAATCATTCACTTTAGCTACGCCATTTTTTGAAACTTCACAGCAGAACAATTAATGGAGCTATTCGTAAAAATCTACAACCAGTCATTTATATTAAATCAAATAATGCAAATTCAAGGCAAACGCCTTCCAACCACACATGAAAAATTGCAATGTGTGGAGAAGTAGAATATAAGTCATGCAATGCATGACAAGAACACACTAATAAAAATCTAATGACCTAAAGAAGACATTGCCGACTAGAGAACCTAAGTAATTTTTAAAGGAATGAAAATGATTAATTCACTATAACATATTCCCTTTGTAATTGAAGCAGTAAGCTCCTGAAATTGAAAGTGCAGGTGGAACCCTCTAGAGCTCCGTTCTACTACAATGAATCTTGTCCGAATGGTGGTTCTCCTCTCTTCGTTCAAATTAGAAACTAGTATCCACAAGTACCTAAAATCGAAACAGTTGATTTTTTGAAAATTCTCCCCTTGATAGAGGCCAATAGGGCGCAAGGAAGCCATGGCATGCATCCGCCAGAGTCGAGGCGAGTGCTATAGGATGTGCAGAAGGCATGGCATGCATCTACCAGAGTCATTTGTGTGGATGGACAACTTATGATAGAATTTTCAAAGAGGGGGCATCAATATTATTTAAATAATCGACCTTTTGGAAAAACATTGCAAATCTATATAAATTTAAATTTAAAAATAAAATAAAATTATTATTTTTATGAAATTTTATTTATAAATTTTAAGATTTTTAAGAATATCTAAATAATCAATTTTTTGGGAAAGCATTCTAACCTATATAACTTTTAACTTAAAAAAATGAAACTCACCATAAATAGAGTGATGTAAATGCTCCATATGGAAATAAGGGGGTTGCAGGTCAACAAGTCCCTGCCTTGATCGGGGCTTGAAGATAGCTAATTGACTTGGTGGCCTATAGGATGTAATAACCTATAGGTTTTCAAATATTATCAATGTTCCTACAAGATCATTTACATCTTAACGCTCTTTATCAGGAATACTTAACAAAATGTTAAAAAGAGTATCTCGCTCTTTGTCAAGGAAAAATTAACAAACTAGAAAACAAAGATTCAAAATCGAATGTGACAGGCTAGACAATAATTTTTCATTTTGGCCTTCGTGAGTGGCTTAAGCTAATATCTACTCACAACTAACTTGAGCTACTTTCATGAGTTATACATGGAAATAATAGTTGATCATGAGACAATCAATGATGAACTAACCTGCAAACACATTGGTCTATATAAGTGATCCAATTTCCAAAAGTCACTGTTTGAAATACAATTGCCAAAATTATAACATTTGAAATATGAGCAATGGGGATTAATAACTTGCATCTTGCAGAGATTTTGGTTCAAATTGAACATTTTCCACTTTAAGTGTGAAAAAACCAAGTGTATCATCCAGGTCGTCATCTTAAATATCAATGGGAAACAAACCAGATAGTGGCATTAACATCAACTATTGAAGCTGAAGTTAAAATCAACACATAATATAAAGGTGCAAAACAATTGAGGAAATCCTGCCTAAATGATTAAAATGAAAAAGAGAAAAGGACTAAATATTTCTGAAAAATAAAATAAAATTGGTTCAAAGCATAATATAAAGTTGCAAAAAAAGAGGAAATAAGGAAACCTTGCCTCCAAGAATCATTAATATGAAGAAAGAGAAAAGGAATAAATATGTTTTTTTATGTTGGGTACCTCATTTATGCTATGGGATAATCATAAGTATTACATTTTAAATAACTTAGAATACACCCATTGAAAACTAATAAATACTGAATCAAAATGTATATTGAAAAAATTAAATCAAGTTGTTGGCCAAATTTATTGGTAACATGGCCGAATCACACATGAACTAATACCAAAGACACAAATAAATAACAAGGAAAGCATGGAAAGGAGAACAACATCAACAACTTGATATGAAAAATTCAGATGATGCATATTAATCCCTTCGGATACAAGGGTGGATTTTCCTCCACAACCATTTAGATACAAGGGTGGACTTTCCCCACAACCATAGATAGAAAGGAAGAGATAGAGAGAGACTTTGACTCAATTAAAACACATTTATATTGTTAGCAACACACCAATCATAACTTCTGAAATATACTTGAATGCCAATCTCAACTTCTGAAATATACTTGAATGATTTATGTACTATGGTTTTTATTTAGCCATCATTCATGATATTGTGGTTGGAACTGCACGTTGTTTGGCATGGATGGCCATAAAGTTCCTCAGGAACTTGTAACTAAAGTTGGAGAGATATTTAAAATATTTTTAGAAGAGGTATATATCAACTTCTAAGGTGAATATAAGGCAACTACACAGTGAATGAATATTTCCTTAGATTCCTCAAATCAGAATTTAAAGTTAGCCACAGATAGTATTTAAGGTGAAAGGTGAACTACACATTGGTCAAGGCCTTTGAACCTGAAATTTGAATTTAGAAAGTATTTTTCCTTGTTGTCTGTTGCATAGAAACAAAAAAAAATTAATAGCTTTGTATTAGTTTGTAATATATATATATATATATATATATATATATATATATAGTGTGTGTGTGTGTGTGTGTGTGTATGTTTCTAGAATTTATGATGCTGGAAACAATGCAGCTGATTAACTGGCTACCTCTAGCTCTCTCTACATGCATTATTACAAATATATATGCAAAGACTATAATATATTGATGCAATTTATATGGAAATATAGTTATAAAAAATAGTAGATTGTTATGGTATCCTAAGAGGTTGGGATTTTTAACAATTTGAAACTATCTATTTTGTTAATGATACTCATAGTTCGAATGGATTTCATGCCATTTATCTCTATCATGTTTGCAGTGAAATTCAGAAGAGTAAGAAGAGCTTTTCCTCAAGCATAGACATGCACATCAGCACTCAGGTGTTGAAACCAAACTTCTATCTTTGGCATATGAATCCCCACTCTGCAATTCCGCATAGCAAAAATATAAAATTTGTTCTTCACAATCAAAATTATTCTTTCACATCATACAATACAAATAAAACGTAAGTTTCATACTATTGGGAATTATTGTCATACTATTGGGAATTATTGTTAGTTTCTCTCTATTCCTGATGTCTCGGTCCCACCTTATGAAGTTTTAAAACCATTTCTAAACAAGAGGATTTATATTCCTGACCATAGAAAGTTATTCCGAATCCTCTTGGCTTAAGATGTCCTAGGCACTAGTCCTTCACAACTCAAGGCTATCTCTAGGGGCTACAACATCTTTTTGGCACCATTTTCGAGGAAATTTTTTGAATATCTTATCCCTGGTTACGACAAGAATATTCACCCTTAAAATTTAGGTGAGCACAAAGGGTTGAGAGTTGTAGATCCCTCATCTTGGCGATTCCATTGTCCTTTGAAGTATAAAATCCATTCACAGTCCTGGCTTACTAAAAGCCCCACCTAAGGTCAGATACCTCTCAGTTGAGAACACCTTCTGTATCTGACCCAGAGAATATCTTATTCAAAAAAATATGGGAAGAAAAGCAAGCTGATCACATTGACATACCCAGATTCTCTCTTGAAGACTCCCCATCTTCCTCACAGCAAGCTCAAGCCCAAGGCCTTGGTTCTACTACAAGAGTCCTTGAATACCCACTAGATAACCCTTTCCTTGAGCAATCATAGGTAAAATATGAAGTCGAGTCAGTAGATATCTCAAGATTTTTCTTACATCCCACTCTTGAAACTAAAGAAATAAAACAGGTAACCATCCCTCAAATTCCGTTTGCTCAAGCAAATCCACAGAATACCATTCAGTTTACCCACATTTTCAGTCAGCCAAATCTTCATCTTGCTCCACCCCCTCCCATGGTGGTTTTTGGCTTTTTGTTAAATAAATATGCCCCCCTGATATTACCACAAATTCTAAATGACATGCCTCAAGACTACATGAAGCTCTTACCATAGTTTACCGGTGAAGACAGTAGTGCTATGCAAAAGCATCTATAAGATTTTTGTGCTTTTGTAGAGAACTTTAATGTTGAGCATCTAGATGTGGTACTGAGATTATTTATTCAATCTCTGGATGAAGAAGCCTGGAAGTGGTTTAAGACTCTTGGAGACCACTCCATCACTAATTGGGAAGAGATGGAAAATATTTTCACCAAAAAGTGGGGAGAAAAAATGGATCATCGTTATTGCATCACATAGTTTAGCACCCTAAAGAAAAAGCACAATGAAGATGTGGGTGAGTTCATAAATATTTTTAACAAACTATACACCAACTTGCCAGCTGATATGAAACCCCCCATACGGCTGCTAAGGTTGTGTTCGTAGGAGCATTCGAGTTCGAGTTTGGTTTCAACTGAAGGGAGAGAAAATTAGTTTCTTTGGATCAAGCTCAGACTGATGCAATAGAGGTAAAAGCTAATTTTGAATCTACAGGGAAATTGAAAGGAAGGTTGGACCATGATTTCAGATGAAGAGGTAAAGAAGAAGCCTCTTCTTCTAACCAAGATAGGGAGGTCTCAGATTACAAGATTCAAGAGATGAATAAAATGATTAAGAATTTGTCAAGTAAATTGGTGAAACTTGAGTTAGAAGCAAAGAACGTCTCATGTTGTCCATCTCAGACTACTCCTAACCAAGGATATAATCCACAATACCAAAAGAAACCGCTATAGATACTGGAGAGAGATAAAAAAGAGCAACAATATCACATACAGTCCCCTCTGTATTTGGAAGGGCTTATGGAAGGTCCATCTGAGGATGGTCCTGATGGACAAGATGATCAATATCTCGCTTATTCAGAAGGCGGGGGGGTTGTGTTTTCTATGCCAGAAGAGGAGGAGGAGGAGACAACGAAGCTTACTATTGATCCTGACATTAATGATTATTGTAGAGAGTTCGTGGATTTCATGCAAGCCCAATTCCATAAGAAGTATGACCTTAGGTCTTTTAGGAGGAGGACACACACTCAAGATCAAGAAGAAGAGTCACCTCCTAAGGACTCGGCTCTCCCAAAAGCTGATAAAAAAGGAAAGAAACCTGTTGAAGAACCCTTAGGAGAGAAAGGTACTCCCACATCCTCATCCAAGCTCGTACCCAACCCTCTTGCACACCCTAAAGGTATGTCCACTAACAAAAAGCCCCCTATCCTCATCAGGGAACCAAAAGAGACCTTTGTAGAAAAGGGGCCCACTATGTTTAATCTCCAAAAAGAGCTAGAGAAAGTTAAAATCCCTATTCCTTTAGTCGAAGTCCTAAAACAACCCTCCTATAATGCTAAGGTCTCTCAATTCATGCTTCCTCATGGGGTAACTCGAACCCCAGATTCTCTTAACCTTCAAGAGGAAAGGCCCATGGTCGTATTTGACCCCTATGTAGAAGAGTTAGACTCTGCAACCCCACCCTTTTATGTCTCTTTAGTCATCCATGATTTGTTCTTACATAATTGCATGTTGGATTCAAGGGCTTCACATAACCTGTTGCCTCTTTCAGTCATGGAACAGCTAGGATTGCAGATCACTCGAGCCTACAGAGACCTCTATTCATTCAAATCCAAACAAGTTAAATTTCTTGTGAGGATTAAAGATCTGGTGGTAAACTTGGCTCAAATCCCAGCTAAGAGTGTCGTCATGGATATAGTAGTTACCGATATCCCAACTTGTTTTGGAATGCTTATATCCAGATCATGGGGTACTAATATTGGAGGGTAGATCAAGCTTGATCTTACTTATGAAACTATTCCAGTGTTTGGAGGACAAGAAGGACGGCTGTATAGGGAGTCAATATTTGTGAAAATGGTGGCAAAGTCTGATGCCTCAGTAAATTCTCCGGTGTATAGCAAAGAGGGGGAGTTCTCTTGTCTAATGCTTGAGGAGGACCAAGAGTTTTTGAAGGAACCAACATTCAACTTATTGAAGCCACAATATTCCTGAAGTGATGATTGGAGGGGAATGTGGACTTTGCAATTTGATGGAGTGAATTCAAGGGATGGAAATGGAGTGGGAGTGCTTCTAATCTCCCCCACTAGACAGTTATTCCCCTTCCCTATTAAATTAGAGTATGAGGTCACCAACAACGTGGCTCAATACGAGGCACTACTTACGGGCTTACAAACTACTGAGAACATGAATATTCGCAGTCTTAAAGTTTTTGGAGACTCAGAGCTGGTGGTGAGATAGATTAAAAATTAGTGCCAAACCAAACATCCTCGGCTAAGGGAATACCGAAATGAGGTATGGGACCTAGTGGATAAATTTTTATTAGCATTTAAGATATAGTTTATGCCAAGAGATCAAAACAGGATGGCAGATTCACTGGCCGTGGCAGCAAGTAATTTATGTCCACCTCATAATCCACTTCTAGGATATGAAGTGGAATTGCATTATCGCCTTTCCATCCCAGACAATGTCAAAAACTGGCAGGTATTTTAAGACGAAGAACAGATGAAACGCTTCATGGAAACTATTCGAGAGTTCTCTAACTTGGTCATCAATACTGGGGAGGAAGGGGAAACTGAAGGAAAACCCCAAAATAAATGGCAACAAACGATGGATGGTCACAAAGTGCTGCAGTTGAAAGGAAATGTGATCCCTAGAGGTTTAGTACCTTTGGAGAGGTTGTTTGATAAAAATGACATTCCTATCAGCCCTAATAACATGACACCAGAAGCTAAGGTGGAAGATGTTAACGTTGGGATGGAAGAATATCCTAAGATAGTTAAAGTATCTAAAGGAGTCCCGTAAGAACAGAAAGAAAGATATTTACAGTTGTTTCACTGTAATAAGGATGTTTTCGCTTGGTCTTAACAAGATCTGAAAACATTTGACATAAGTATCATCCAGCATAAGATCCCACTAAGGGCTGATGCCAAGCCACATAAGCAAAAGCTAAGGCAGATTAACCCTTTTCTACTTCTCGCCATAGAGAAGGAAATAAAGAAGTTGCTAAAGGCTAAGATCATTGTGCCTATGAGGTATTCAGAATGGGTGGCTAACCTGGTACTGGTCCAAAAGAATAATGAAGAGATAAGGTTGTGTGTAGAATTTCGGAATTTAAATAGGGCATCCCTTAAAGATAACTATCCTCTCCCAAAAATTGATCACATCTTGGAGAAGGTGGTTGGGTCCTCTCGCATTTCCATGATGGATGGCTTCTCTGGATATAATCAGGTGGTAGTCCTTCCCGAAGATTAAAAGAAGATAGCAGTCACCACCCCATGGGGCACTTTCATGTATGCTCGAATGCCTTTTGGTTTGATAAATGCTCGAGCCACTTTCCAGAGGGCGATGGATATCGCGTTTATGGGAGAACGGGACAGGTTTGTGGTGGTATACCTAGATGATATCACTGTATTTTCGAAATATGATGTTGAACATGTTGAGCACCTGCACCAGAATTTCGAAAAATGTCGCAGGTATGGTTTGTCCCTAAATCCTCAAAAATCTATGTTTGCTTTAGAAGAAGGAAAATTATTGGGCCATATTGTAACTAAAGCAAGAGTAAAGATTGATCCAAAAAGGGTGGAGGTAATCAACAACATATCCTTACCCCATAATAAGAAGGAAGCTCAGGTTTTCCTCAGACGCATAAAATTTTTGAGAAGGTTCATCCCGAAGTATGCAAAAATAGTTCGGCATATCACCGAAATGCTTATGAAAAACAACGATGTGAAATGGAAGTATGAGTCAAGAGAAGCATTTAATAGAATCAAGAGTGCCTTTGTAGAAGCTCCAGTACTAGCAGGACCAGATTACATTAAGCCATTCATGATCTTCTCATTTTCTTCCCCGCATATTGTAGCCGCAGTAATTTTACAGAAAAATGAGGAGGGGTATGAACAACCCATTGCCTTTTTTAGTCAGGTAATTTGAGATGCCAAACTAAAATATAACATTATAGAGAAACATGAATATGCTTTGGTGAAGTCCTTAAAGGCATTCCAAATGTACGTCTTATAGTCAGCCATCACTGCTTTTCTGCCTATGGCTGCAGTTAAAGATATTCTGATTCAAGGGGATAACGAGGGCAAAAGAGGAAAATGGATCGCTAAGATCCTAGAATATGAATTAGACATTCGCCCCACAAATCTCATCAAGGGATAGGGTTTAGCGAAGATTTTTTCTGAGTCTAACTGTCAAGATATAGGAATAAATCTATCCATGGGAATTGGGGGGCTGTCTGAAGGCATGGAGGAACAGCTCGGGATAGAAAATACTGTAAAAAAAACACACATGAAGTATCTGGTCAGCGTGGTATAAGGATATTGTAGAATATTTTTTAACTCTCAGGTGTCCTCCGAACTTCGATAAGGCTAAATATCGAACGTTGAGGTTGAAGTCGCAGAAATATATTGTTGCAAATGGCTAATTATATTCGAAGGATCCCTCAGGAATCCTGCTCTTGTACCTCATAGAATCTGATGTAGAGGAAGTCATGGATGAATTCCATGAAGGCATTTATGGAGGCCACTATAGTTGGCGGTCTACAGCCCACAAGATATTGAAAGTGGGTTTCTTCTAGCCTAAACTATTTGTGGATCTACATGCTCAAGTCAGGGCCTATGAAAAATATCAGAGGTTCATTGAAAAACAAAAATTTGCGCCCTTACCTATGATCCCAGTACATATAGAAGAACCTTTTCAGTAATGGGGGATATATTTCCTCAGGGAAATTCACCCAGCATCCAGTGGTCAACATAAATGGATCCTAACCACCACTGACTAATTCAACAAGTGGGTAGACGCAATATGAGCAAGGAACACTATTGATATAGTGGTGATCAAGTTCCTAGAAGAAAATATCATATCTAGGTTTGGCTTCCTGACTAAGAATGTGATAGATAATGCACATGCTTTCAAGTCTGTAAAATTCACCAATTTCTGTCAGCAATACCATATCACCCTGGGACACTCCACAGCCTATTTTCCTCAGGGGAATGGATTGGATGAGTCTTGAAATAAGACATTGGTAAGGGCGCTAAAGAAAACTATGAATGAAAGTCAAAAAAATTGGGATCCCCATCTGAAATTCGCACTGCGGGCGAACAGAATCACAAATAAACGATCGACGTGCAAGTCCCCATATGAACTAGTCTATGGTAGAGTAGCAGTCTTTCCAATTCAGCTTGCTTTGCCTATGGCCAGGTTCCTTCAGGATAGCCAAAAAGAGCCCAACTATCTTACTAGAAGAATAAATCATCTAGTCGAGTTAGA
Source organism: Pinus albicaulis (assembly GCA_034641835.2). Taxonomy (NCBI): domain Eukaryota; kingdom Viridiplantae; phylum Streptophyta; class Pinopsida; order Pinales; family Pinaceae; genus Pinus; species Pinus albicaulis. Next base: position 14,486 of record JAXQQM020065847.1, read on the forward strand.
AGAGACTCGGAGCCAAGTAAATTATCGGTTAGTAGAATACCAAGAGAAAATGAAAGATTTGTTTGATCAACATGCCAAAGATAAGGAAATGCAAACAAGGGATTTAGTACTAATGTGGGACATTAGGAGAGCCGAAAAAGGTAAACATGGAAAGTTTGACCCCCTGTGGTTTGGACCTTTCAAAATTTTTGAGGTCAAAGGCAATAACACCTTCACACTGGAGAATTTAGAAGGTGATGTGATCGAGACACCCGTAAATGGGCAGTTCCTGAAAACCTATTTCTAAAACTGATCCAGGTCCTGGAGACTACTGTATTATAGCGTGTATATACTTGCCATTTCTACTTTCATAGTTGATGTTTGTTTCACCATATGAATGTTTGAAAATTTTGAAGAGACTCTATCTTTCAAAGAATGAGCTACAAATGGTATGCAAAGTTCTCGACACATCCGAGGATGGATGTGCTGTCCCCAAGTTGAGCCAATTTTGTTAAGATAACCCTCATCTTACTGGCTCAACTAAAAGAAAATTTAAGGTAAATGGAGAAATACCTTTGGAAGTGTAAGCAAACCAAATAGATATAAGGGAAGCATGCAAACCCTCCCCTCATAAAAAGAATGTGGAGAAAGGAGTCAATGCCACTTTACAACTAAGCAAAGGCAAGGCCACGGGCCATACATGGGACAATCCAAGTAACGTCACCACGTCGAAGGATTCCAGGGTTACCAAGGACGATATAAAGAGGGTAGAGCTATACCTCCCAAAACGCACGATGTCACAGGTTGGCAGAGTAGGTTTTAACTGTTCCGTGGGGTGGTGGGGCATCGCGAGAGGACTTCACAGGTCACCTCTGGAACCATTCAGTGGGCCCCTTGAGGCTAACAAGTGGCGCAAGTAAAAGCAAAGGTAAGGTAAGTCAGGAAGCTGGTACATGACTAGTATCAGTATTATCCTAGCGCATGGCTCACACCTACCCGGCTCTTGGTAACCAACAACCTAATGCCATGCGCCTTATTGTCGACATCCTTATGATGTGAGCCCATTAAGTTGGTATCGAAGCCTCATTTTCCATAGATCTATGGCCTGTTTGACCCTGTCTTACACCCATTCTTGGTAAAATACTTGTTTTTACGAGCTCACCGAGTAGTTAAGCTTGAACTACAACACCAGGTCGCTTTCAACCCCCGCGTTGCTTTCCCTCTTGGGTTCTCCTCATTGGTTACAGGTATTTAGTCATTCCCACATCTTACAGTTTTCCTTCTACTTTAATTTTCAAAATGGTCATGGGGAGAGCCAAGTCTAGAAATTCTGAACTTGAAACCCCTCAAGCCAGCGAGGTTAGGGAAGTCCCTGGACCTGAGCCTCTCATTGACACACAGGCTCGTATCCGTGACCCTCAGTGCCCTTTCAGCATCTCTCATGTCAGACCCGACCTGTTAGAAATCCATGTGAAGGGCCAAGACTGGTTCAGAGTCGTTCAGTCTGGCCTATGTTACCAAATTTCTCCATCCACCTTTCCAGTCATTGAGTTCATATGTTGGCTCAGAGATGCCTATGATGAGCACAGGAATGTATTTATTTCGGCTTAGGAAAATAAGGTTTTCTGTATATCGACTGAGCTCATTAAAGAAGCTCTCTGCTTTCCCCACAGCCAGGAGTATGTTGAGTTCATAGAGTTGTCCCTGTCCCTTCATTTTTCCAAATTACCCTGGAAACAACAGAGTGAATTACTCTCTTTCATTTCAGACTCTTATCTCAAATCTATCCCATCTTCGGATATGGTGCCATTGATCACATTCAGAGACAATCTCTATCCTGTTCTTGCTTTCATCTCAGAGTTTCTAGGTCTCAAAGAGGTCGAGAGGGTGCCGAAAGAATGCATACCCCTCCTTTGGCTTATGTCCCAACCAGGTGTTGTTTTGGACATCCCCACTTTCTTGGCTTCTGTTTCTTTTCACTAGTGTTTTACCTCTTTTTGTTCGAATATTTAGGCCTTGAAAAACTTTCAAGAATGAGCGACCAACCAAGAACTGTATTTTAGTGGAATGTCACAGTATGTTAGTAGCCAAACAAGAGGGGTTATTCAAGGTTTTTGAATGAGTTCATGACCATTTCCTACACCATACTTCACGACAAGCCCCCACCCAGGATTTTTCCTCAACAGAAGGATTGGCTGCAGTTCGATGATGAGGAAAGCACAGGGGACTGGTACTTGTTTGATGACTACACTGAGATCTGACCCTATGGTGCAGATGTACCCCTACTGCTTTCCATTGTTACCTGCTATGTGGGTTTTCACCCTTGAGTACATATGTCAAGCCCAGAAAGTGGACCAGTTCCACTTCATCCTCACGAAGAAAGGCTACATCCTCAAGCTCCCTACCACCATCGACCATTTCACCATAAACTCAAGACACGCCCTCTCCATAGTGGAGATGCTGCATCAGGGGATGGATTTAGTACTAGGGAAAGCTTGGCCCTATGACCCAAAAGGAATCATTTCCAATAGGAAAAGGAATATTAGATCCACTGCATATGTTCATGAGATTAGGCCCTTCATTGAATGGAGAGCTAACCTTGACACATGGCCTTTGGCTTCGCAGATGGAGGTCGAATCTTCAGTTTCAAAAGGAAGGGGCGACACTGCTTTGGCGGGTACAAGAAGGAGAGCGAAGACAGACGAGGCTAATGTTTCAGAGGAACTAGAAGGTATGGATATAGGGGAGGTATCCCTTCCCTCCAAGAAGCAGAGAATTGATGATGTGGAGATTATCTAGGAAGATCTTTCGTAAGAGGAACTGATCCTGTACAGGGAGCCTGACAAGTGCAAGGATGGTTTCGTGGTAAATTACAATAGCGCTTCATCTTTAGAACCCTCTGGGATATCATAAGTCATTTTGGTAAATAGAGCTGAAGTAAGGGAAGAAATTGGAAATAGAAACCAGAGAGTAAGGGAAAAAATCCGAGCAGAATTGGCTGGTTTTGTGGATAAATATCATACCCGTCTCACCTCAGAGCTGGATATGGATAAATAACGGTTGATAATAGCTATCACAGAAGCAGTGCTATACCCTATAGCTGATGGGGTTAGCTACCGAGCTTTGTAGGTTGCTGTAAATATGGCAAAGGTCCCTTTAACAGACAAGCTTGGCCTCCACCAATGCATCAGGGATATGTTAAGGGACGAGGTCGTGAAGCTTGCACTTTCACTAAGGAAGCTGGAAGAAAAATAAAAAGAGGTGCTAAAGAACCAGAAGAAAGAGAGGGCTAGTGCCAGAGGCATCAAAAACAACCTGCACAGTATTAGAAGGATAGTGTGGGAAAAAGGAAGCGATAAAAATGGAAACTGGAAGAAAATCATCCTAGATCTAGAGGTCAAAAAGTTAGAGTTGAGGAAGAGACTCAACATCCCCCTCAGGAAATATATACAATCTGAGGAATTAGTCCAAGCAGAAAGAGGGAAATCATTTCTCGCTGATACGATTTCCTGGGAAAGAGATGAGAATGAAAAAAAAACTATAGAAATGGTTTCCCTCAGACAAAATGTGGCTGAGTCGCAGGGGAAATGGGACACACACGTCTGCGTGACCCTAACCTCTGATACACTTGGTACCACTCTAGCACAGCTAACCAAAGCTTTGTTAGACTTACAGGTCTCAGAAAAGCGAGCCCACACAGCACAACAGAAAATACAGGGGTTGGTAGCTAAGTTGGAACAAAATGATAAGGTGGCAGTAGCCCTGCAAGAAGAGGTGGAAGGGGTGAAAAGGGAGAAGCTGCAACAGGAAAAGGCCATCAAGGAACTAAACAATCAAATGAAAAGAAACACAGCCATCCTAGAATATAGGTGCCTCATCTATACCGACATTATATCAGAGGTAAAGAAGCATTGGAAATATATTATGTTAATGGATGATAAAAAGATTGCGATCCGATTGTTCAAAGGGAAGTTGCAGGAAGTTCAAGAAGAAGCTAAGGAAAAGGTGGCCATGGCCAAAAGGTATATCACTTACCTAAATGGATTAGACTCCAAAGAGTTAGCTACCCAAGGGATCGAAGACCATTTCAAGGGAGTGATGGAGATCAAGAGGGTAATCGAGAAAGAGACTACGTGTGAAAACGTATTGAGTGGTTTGGAACAAGTCGCCAAGGGAGTGGAGCGGTTTGATCAAGAATGGGATGAGCTGGTAAAAGCAGAGCTCCCATAATGCTGTGAACCTGTAACAACTACGTTTGCTAGTCTAACTTATTATGAAGATAATTTGACAACCATTATGAACTAGATTGATATCCCTTATGAGAAAACCACTCGCCTGAAAGCTGGAATGATAATTGCTACCCTGGGAAAGGAGATTTCCCTTCTCTATCAGATCAAGAAACACTTGAATACCCACATGGATTACTCATAATTGATTGATAAATAGGCCTTAGTGGAGAATTTTTCCACTAAGCCCCCCCCCCCCACGGGTGACCATATGGTAGAAATGCAGCGAGCATGTCAATATAACAATCACCACACCATATATCCAGTCTCTGACTCCTCAGAGACACAAATCTAGCTCTTCCACATCATCGGCACTTCCAAATTAGCCGGTAGTAGCCACGCCTCGTCATTCCAAAAAATGATACTCATGATTTGGCCCAAGTGGCCTTTTTACTTTTTATTTCCTTTACTTTGTAATATTGGGTGAAATCTCCAGTTTACCCTATGCATTTTATTTTCTATTTATTTTTTTGTTTTCGGTTGGCGCTTTTGTTAAGGCCACTATGCAGATGATGAGAGGCATATTTCCTAATCATCAATTTTTATTTTGATAGAGATTAATAGCTGAAAATATATTTCTGTAATCGAATATTGGTCAAAAGATATCTTTGGCAACACTCAGGGAATTTTATAAAAGAAAGAACCTATATCTGAACAAGGGTTCCAGATTTTCTAGAATGGAGACTGTTAGTCACAAATGCTCCATTTTGTAAAGTTTTAAGGCATTCTGATAGTGTATGTTGAAGGATCCCGTTGGGAAGTTAAAGTGGATTTTTCAGTTGTGAGATGGATTCCTTGTGAGATTAGTCACAATTTATATCTCCTCTGTTATACTCTAATGCAAATGTTTATGGAATTTCCATCACTCTCTTTATATTACAAGCTGTCGGAATGCAAGTGCTAATTAACTAGATGTGAATTTATCCGTGAAAAGGTACTCATATCTTGTGGTCTATGGCACTTTAAATATGGCTCGAATCTTGATATTATGTTCATATGTTTGATCTAATTTAATGCCTTTCTTCTGATATTAGCTTAGGTAGATTCTTATGCGATAATAGACCTACTTGTCGTTAGTATTATCTTCATTTGTTGTCATCATCTCCATACTCCTTATTTTGATAACTGTGCACTGGATTTCATGTTCGACCCTCCTCATAGTATTTTATATCCAGATTCATCTTTGATATGTGCTTATAGACCCTTATTGTCATACTATTGGGCATTATTGTTAGTTTCTCTCTATTCCTGATGTCTCGATCCCACCCTATGAAGTTTTAAAACCATTTTTGAACAAGAGGTTTTATATTCCTGGCCATAGAAAGTTTCTCCAAATCCTCTTGGTTTAAGATGTCCTATGCACTGGTCCTTCACAACTTAGGGCTATCTGTAGGAGCTACAACATGGTGCACCACCCTCCTGAAATTAGTACATGGTAAATTTTGAGGTCGTTTAAATGATCGCACCATTGACTATGTACCAGTGTCCAGAGGGCGGTGCACTAACCAAATTATTCGCCCTTGGGTGCATAGCTTGGTCAGCGCGCTACCCTCCTCACACTGGTACATAGTCAATGGTGCAGTGAATTAAACGGTCACACTATTGACCTCGTACTCATGTCCAGAGGGTGGTGCATTGATGAAACTATCCACTCTGGGGAGAATAGTTTTCACAGCACACCGCCCTGCGGACACTGGTATATAGTCAACGATGTGGTCATTTACAAGACCATGCCATTGACCAAGAATTAATGTTGGGTGGTATTTTTACTTAGCTATCTGCCCTGTGGTAGATATTTTTGTGAACACACCACATAAAAAAGTACATTTCATGTTTTGCGGTGCATTGCGATGCGTGATAAAAATAGACACATCGATACCAGTGCATGACTGTCTTTTTTGGTGCACTGACTTTTTTTTTTCTATATATATATATATATATATATATATATATATATATATATATATATATATATATATTAAAATACATGTCTCATTTAATAAAAAATATGTATTTAATATGTGAATCATTTAGCGACATCAAGGGAGAGAATAAAGGGAATAATAAGAACATATGGCAGACCAGTATAACATGGTTCGCCTGAGGGAGGCATGAGAGAGGGAGAGAATTACATACCCTTGCCTTATTATGACAACCACCAAGTTGCTCCTAAGGGAGGTAGGTATCCTCAAGTTCTATGAGGAGGGTACATCCCTGAAGGGCCATAATGGGTTATTGGGACAACTCATCTTGAGGTGGGATGCCCAACGACAGGCATTCTGAGTTGGTCCTAACCAGTGGTATGCACCCACTAAGGAGGACATATATTTTATTACTTCCCTATCTAGGAGAGGGAATGATTTTCCCTCATTCCCAGAGGTTCCTGTCAGCTATGTAGTAGGGAGTCAGTTGGTGGACTCCTAGAGACACATTAGCGTCGATATACTTTCTCCTGCAGATTTTCAAGTCTCCAGTGGTCAACTACATACTACTTCGTTTGGTGTAGAGGAGGTGAGGTGCCTCTCACTACTAATATCGATCATTTCACAACATACCAGTGACGAGAAATGCATTAGTTTCCCGCTTTTATTTTATGTTTATTCTTTATTACAAGCGCCACGACTTGTGAGGTGGTCTGCGATTAAGTCATATTCTTTATAAAAACCCCTCTTCAAAAGTATAAATGATGAAATAACACATCTACCATATCACTCTCGATTTTCATGAGCACCCTCATTATCTTCCAGCTTGCTTGGAATGATAACACTATTTTTCTCAAATTTTTTTTTTTTTTTATCTAGGGTCAAATCTCAATATGATTCACCAATCCCTATCCAGCACATCTGGGAAGGAAAAGACCTGGTTGTAGTGTTTGGGGAAATCATATGGCTCCTTAGCTTCATCCAACATATTTCTAGAGTTTATACATATCATCCTACTATCACAGTCTTTCTTTACATTATTCCAATCAAAGGTGTCCCACCACTTGCACCTAAAAATAACACATTGGAAAGAAGAGAAATCCACTTCAATGATCTCTTATATCTTTCCGACGTAACCCAACATCCCTCGTACTAGGTTTTCATCACAGTTTCTAGATTGACTATATTGATTGAACTCAACTCCACTGCATAGTCTTGTGTCATGTGTCCATCATTGGCATTTTCTATGCGAAAATGGTGTCCATATGCCCACATAGATGGGAACAAATGCGCCTATAAAAAAAGTTAAAAAATCATAGTGCCATGTGTCTTATAATAACTGAACAGTTAAAATATGAAATATATATTTAATTACATTTCAAAGGTGCATTATGAAGTTTAAAATCTACATAAATATATTATTACCAGGTGGGTGCATCCAATCACTATGTTTAGTGCATCCTCTTCAGCATGCGGGCAATGAAAGGTTGCAGTGTACTTCTCTCCGACTTGGTCAACAACCCAACTGTTGGGGAATGTCTTTGGTATATTTTCTTTTAGATGATCGGGATAAGGAAAAATTCTACCATTCAACCATCTAAATTCTTTCCTGTCGCTATCCCATTTCATCCTCCTTTTTTGTACAATTTGACCCACGGTTGGCAGACCAGTATAACATGGTTCGCCTAAGGGAGGCATGAGAGAGGGAGAGAATTACGTACCCTTGCCTTATTATGACAACCACCAAGTTTCTCCTAAGGGAGGTAGGTATCCTCAAGTTCTATGAGGAGGGTACATCCCTGAAGGGCCATAATGGGTTATTGGGACAACTCATCTTGAGGTGGGATGCCCAACGACAGGCATTCTGAGTTGGTCCTAACCAGTGGTATGCACCCACTAATGAGGACATATATTTTATTACTTCCCTATCTAGGAGAGGGAATGATTTTCCCTCATTCCCAGAGGTTCCTGTCAGCTATGTAGTAGGGAGTCAGTTGGTGGACTCCTAGAGACACATTAGCGTCGATATACTTTCTCCTACAGATTTTCAAGTCTCCAGTGTTTAGCTACATATTTCTTCGTTTGGTGTAGAGGAGGTGAGGTGCCTCTCACTACTAATATCAATCATTTCACACCATACCAGTGACGAGAAATGCATTAGTTTCCCGCTTTTATTTTATGTTTATTCTTTATTACAAGCGCCACGACTTGTGAGGTGGTCTGTGATTAAGTCATATTCTTTATAAAAACCCCTCTTCAAAAGTATAAATGATGAAATAACACATCTACCATATCACTCTCGATTTTCATGAGCACCCTCATTATCTTCCAGCTTGCTTGGAATGATAACACTATTTTTCTCAATTTTTTTTTTTTTTTTATCTAGGGTCAAGTCTCAATATGATTCACCAATCCCTATCCAGCACATCTGGGAAGGAAAATACCTGGTTGTAGTGTTTGGGGAAATCATATGGCTCCTTAGCTTCATCCAACATATTTCTAGAGTTTATACATATCATCCTACTATCACGGTATTGCTTTACATTATTCCAATCAAAGGTGTCCCACCACTTGCACCTAAAAATAACACATTGGAAAGAAGAGAAATCCACTTCAATGATCTCTTATATCTTTCCGACGTAACCGAACATCCCTCGTACTAGGTTTTCATCACAGTGTCTAGATTGACTAGATTGATCGAACTCAACTCCACTGCATAGTCTTGTGTCATGTGTCCATCATTGGCATTTTCTATGCAAAAATGGTGTCCATATGCCCACATAGATGGGAACAAATGCGCCTATAAAAAAGTTAAAAAATCATAGTGTCATGTGTCTTATAATAACTTAACAGTTAAAATATGAAATATAGATTTAATTACATTTCAAAGGTGCATTATGAAGTTTAAAATCTACATAAATATATTATTACCGGGTGGGTGCATCCAATCACTATGTTTAGTGCATCCTCTTCAGCATGCGGGCAATGAAAGGTTGCAGTGTACTTCTCTCCGACTTGGTCAAAAACCCAACTGTTGGGGAATATCTTTGGTATATTTTCTTTTAGATGATCGGGATAAGGAAAACTTCTACCATTCAACCATCTAAATTCTTTCCTGTCGCTATCCCATTTCATCCTCTTTTTTCGTACAATTTGACCCACGGTTGTGTTGCTTCAGAATTGTAAGGAACGAATTTTTTGATTTCCTGAATTTATGCATTCTCTAATGAAATAAAATTGAGATATAGTACATATGAGATCAAAATATACATTATATCTAAGTTCAACATGAATATTTACTTTGCGTAAATTTGAAAAATTATAAGTTTCTTACTCTTTATCAAGCACCTTTTTCCATTAGTTTGGAGCAGCTCCCCTTCTCTTTTGTATTCATCCCTTTCATCATCCAAAATCACTGCATCTGGTATGTTGTCAATTTTCTTGATGTACTCACTGAAATAATACAAGTACTCATACGATATGTACCCGTTTTCCATAGAGCCCTTAGGTTTTGCTCTTTGTCAAACAAAACCTTTCAATTTATTCATGTACCTCTCTAAGAAAAAAATCCAATGATAAGAAACCACCCCAACTAATTCAACCTCATCTACTAGGTGTATTAGAAGATGAACTAAAAGTCCATGAAAATCATCGGTAGTTCCTTCTCAAACATACAAACAATCTCAACATCTCTTGATGCCATCATGGAATGCTAGCCACATGAATCTCCTTTGACATGATCCAACGTACAAATGCAGCTAATTTAGATATGGCATGTCCTAGGTCTTGGGGGAATTCATGTTTCATACACCCATGCATGAACAAATAATAATGACATTCAGCCTTCTTTCGATTCAACCTTCTCTCGATTTGACGTTGTTGTGGGGTGCAACGGAAGATGGTAGGTAGGTCGCTCATCATCACTAGAATCCTAATAATTTAAAAAAGATATTTGAACATGATTAGTACAAAATCTATGATATCATTTAGTAAACACATCGAAAATGCATGATTAATTGGTTTGACGTTGAAATAATTACATTCATATACCAAACTATTAATATTGCTATCATTGTCCTAGGATTGTGGCTAAAAGATGCAATGTTACAATTGGTAGGGTGAAGCAACTATCCATTTTCATCTACCAAATGTGCCTTGCGGTATGTTGCTCTTGATAGGAGCTTTTGACATTTTGGAGTTGTTTGAATATTTTTTGCATCTCAACTCGATTATGAATCTGCATGAACCTGCAAATTTGTATACATTAATTTTATTTAGCTGATTGACATGGATAAAATAAATAAATTGAATTAGATAATGAAAATATAAATAAAATTTGAAGTAAACATTACGTCTCAAGATGGATAGGGAGAAATCTGCAATAGACTTTGAGAAATATTATGGAACGAGCTGGATTTTGAAGAATTGTCCATTTGATATATAATTATGATATTTTCTCCCTACATTTGAGAAGAATCAACAATACATTTTGGTGTACACACCTAAAAGTAATTATGTTGCCTTAAAAATGGGCAAATTTAACCGCACCAGTGCATTTTAGTTACCACACATTAGTGTTGTGTTATTTGTTGATGCACTAGTGTCATATAGTTGCAAATAAAAAAGAGCAACTATATTTTTTTTAAGTGAAAAAAAAAACGGCAAACTAAAAAATGGGCGGAAAATTATTTTCAGATATCTAATTTCATAAAAAAATCTTTAATTAGTAAAATTTTTTCATTATTTCAGTATTTTTCAAAAAACTTTCAGGGAGAGATTTACATGAGAGACATACATGGATCAAGATAGCACGAGAGAACTATGGAGCAGCGAAATAATTTCGAACATAACTCTTTAGAGAATAAGAATTCCAAACATACGGTGATTCAAACCCTCTAGCAGAGAATTTCAAACAATCTCATGATTAAATTTTACTGTAATAATTGTATTTTTACAGTTTCTATTTGATTTGATACATGGTATGTAAAAGACTTAAATTTTACTATTCATTTTCAAAAGAAAAAAAATCCATTCTTATGCTAAACCTTACATTCTTTTTGTTTTTGCCATTGATTCTTCCTATTTCTATGACTTCAGAATTAGGGATTTTCATTTTGTATTTATAGGGTTTGAATTGGTATATATATATAGGTCTATGACATCTAACTCGTGGGATGACTTGCAAAGTCGGATCCCAATCCATGTCGGCCATTGCGTGAATTTTTAAAAACATACTTTTCTTAATCAGTGCAACCTACGTAAAATAATGTACCGGTGGGCTATTTTATCACATCACACTGCACATGTACTATTTCATAAAAACAATTTAAAAGAAGATTATTTTCAATCCGTACGCCCTATGTAAATTAGTGCACCGGTATGCTATTTCATTATAGCGCACCGCACACATACTATTTGATAAAAGAAAATTTTTATTTTATGTATGTGTTGATCAGTGACCCGGTTAGCATATAATGCACTGAGTCTCCTTATTGACAGAGAGCACTATATGGTGGTCCCCTATTTTCTCGGTGGATTTATAATAACATGTCGCACCATTCCCTCCACAACATCATAAGCTACAGAAAATAACACTAGAGTATTTTTATTAATTTGTCTCTGTTTTTTGGTGCACTGGTTGGCATATAACACACCGGTTCTCCTTTTTTAGAGAGAGAATTGTACGATGTTTCTATTGTTTTGGCGGTGTATTTATAAGAACATGCTGCACTGACCTCGGTGCATACTTCTTGAAAGGCATATAGTTTTCTTAAAAAAAAAATTACCTGAATTTTTTTGATTTATTTATAAAATATATTAATGAATGGTATGGTATGGTTTCATATCGATAAAGAAATGGCTAACAAGAGATCAAGTAACAAAAATATTAATAGCACATCGAGAAAAGAAAAAAAGGAAAGTTCTTTGTAAATTCCTTACAAATTTTTTTATTTTTTGAACTATATGAAATTTTAACTAATACGTATTGTTTACTTTGTATCATGTAGAGCTACAAAATGACAAATATCGATAATATTATTTCTGATCTAGAACCAAAAGAGCATAAAGTCTTGATGGAAAAATAGTAGAAGGATGTGTTAGTATCCTATAATAATAGGGATCATAATTTTTAATTGACTTGTTAAGTCTTGTAATATTGTACATACGTTTTCTTTTTGCAAATGTTTCTCCATATTAAAAAATGAAAAGAGTGTATGTCCTAAAAAAATAATCAAAGGACCAAAATAAAATAATATCAAAAAAGGATATAAAATATGAACCCCACAAAAAGAAACAAAAGTAAATTCTAAAAGTGTTGCACATTCAAAAGCCACTACTCTTATTTTACTTTTGCAAATAAAATTTTGTGCAACCTATCCAAAATGCCACAATTCATGATGATCATATAGTTTAATCTTGATTCATTCATGCTTTTAAATTTCATCATGATAGTTAGTGAATAAAGATCTGACCAAACCATTTAATCTTGGAAGATCAGTAGTTAGGTAGAGAATAAAATGGGCTCATAAGTTTAATCTGAGCCATTGGACTATATAAGGTTAGAAATAAATTAGTTTTCTTATCAAAAGAAAATAAAAAGGGTCAGCGAGCTCAAATGCACCCAATAAAGGAAATAAATTATGGTAGGATAAATAAAGGGTAGGTAGAATACTTTCACAAGTTATGGAAAGCATCATTTGGTTTATCTCTTATCACTAATAACTTTATAGACAAATTCCACCTTGCTAAAACCTTCTTTCCACTCTTGGAAACCATTCCCCTTTGAAAAATCCCTTTCCCTTTGCTAAAATCCCTTTTCACTCCCAAAATACCCTTTTTCCTTTGAAAAACCCATTTCCCTTTACTAACTTCACATTTTTCAAATAAAACAACAAACCCACTTATCCAAAGTTTCAAAGCACAAAAATAAATATTAAGTGGACCCCCCCTTTAATTAACCCCTCCTCCTAATTTATTTTTAACATCCCACTTTATATATTTACTAATCATCCCCATGTTATATTAACTCCCTGCTTTATTTTTATTCCCAACCCCTTCCATTTAACCCTTCCACATAATATATAAATCCATGATCCCTTTTATATTAACCCAATAACATATATATATATATATATATATATATATATATATATATATATATATATATATATATATATATATATCCCTCATCCCTTTTAAATTAACCTCCCGTTCAATATATTTCCCCATTATTCCATTTAAACCCCATATTATATTAATCAAGTAGTCTTTAGTGCGACTTTTTGAAAGCTTTTACGGTGACTTTTTACTGTGTAATTTTTCTAAATTCCGGCAGGAATTTATTGAAAAGAGAAGTTTGATTGCTAACTTTACACAATCGAAGTGCCCTAGAGGTTTTTGAGGGTGCTGAATCCATATATAGAGTCAAAAAACCATTTTTTATAACAAAAACCAACATTTTACCTCAAAAATTTTCACCGGATTCCGGCACCTGAAACTACAAAAAGTCGCACTAAAGAAAACTCCTTATATTAATCCCTTGCTTAATATATTTCCCCGACTTCTCTTATTTTACTTTAGCCTATAGTTTATATGTTTCATAAAACTCCCCGCTATTCCTTTTAACTCCTTCCTATATTAAATCCAAACCCATATTTATATTAAAATCTTTTCTCTTTATATAATCCCTGGGTCCCACTTTATTTAAACCCCCACTTTCGTTTAACCCCTGCTATCCTTTTTTAAAACCTTCACATATCATACCCGACCCCACCTCTTAGAATCCCTAACTTATCCTACCACCCGTAAACTATCCAATTGGCGCCACCCAAATCCAATGACTCCCGATCCCTTTTGCACCCCTCAACATCCGAAATTTAAAACCAATGAGGGTGTTGCGAAATGGGCGGTTTCATATCCCCACCCCCTTTCCATGTGGCGGTCCCACATTTTATCACACCCCCCCATCCCAAAGCCGCTAAAATTCTTTTTAACGTGCGATAAACCACACGAGCCGAGAAATAAACCACCATGTTTGAAATAATCCGCTTCCAAAACATTGTCATAAAACACTTAGTATAAACATTTTCATAAACCACATGATAATGAAAGTCAAAAGAGGATTAATGTGATTTAATAAGATAGGAGAAAGAAAGCACACAGGTAAAAGAACTCACAGGTTAAAGAGTAAATAGATGAAAGACAAGACAAATGAAAAAACCAGACAGTGTGAAAGAAAAAAACAATAGACAAAAAATCAAATAAAACAAGGACAAATTTCAGTCAGTTAATATGTGTCTCTGTCTTTTTTCATAAAGGTATTTGTTTTCCTAGAATAAATCCTAGTGAGTTGACAGGATATTTTGTAAATTTTTTGTATAAATAATTCATCATTTCAAAGTATTGAGGGTAGATTCCTGAATATTTCTATAGCTAATTTATCTACTACCTGAGAGTTTATTGTACCATTTCTAGTTGACAGACAGGACAAGTAATAAAGGTATTTATTTACAGGATTCATGCGATGAACTATTTCAGTGAAGTATATTTCAATTATTCATGTTATTTTCGTAAGTATTCCATAAACTCGAGTGTTTTCTAAATTTTAATGTTATAAGAGGAATTTTATTGCAGAACTTGTTTAAATACACTATGTTTTGAACTGTTATCCATTTTTATGTTTTATCTAATATCTGTTTTATAGAATCCTTAATTGTTCTATGATCCTAATTGACCTCTTTCACCTTCTTTCATTATCTAGTTTAAGTAATCCTTAATTTCTCCTTAATCCCGATTGAAAATCATTTCACCATTCAACCTTTAAGATCTGATTTTTCTCAATTATCCTACCCTGTAACACTTCTTTTATAATTTGATCATGTTCTTCTTTCATGGTATATTGACTCCATAGCCCAATGGAAAATGGAAAGATACCTATCCATCTAAATCAGTAATTCCACCAAAAAATCAAAACCAACCCAATCAAACATACATAACTAGCCTAAAGTCTATTAAAACAAACAAAGTTAATATCACTTTTGACCAATTAAATATATACATAACTAGCCTTTATATCAAATATTAACATACATTAAATATATCAATATATCAATAGCAATTAAAAATTAACATACATAACTAGCCTAAAGTCTATTAAAAAAAACAAAGTTAATATCACTTTTGTTACATTTAATTTTCATATATCAATATAAAAATTAAATATTTTATTCTCATCTTACATTTTTAGGAATATTATGAAAATCTCAAAGGATGAACGAGTTGATATCATAAATATGACAATAGGAATGTCCAAAAAGGTGTACAAGGAGATCGTCAAAGAAATGGACATAATTCCATCGCACAAGGTGCCATCTCAAGAATAGCATGCATTAAATATAATATGTAATCATTGAATTTTTCTATTAGGTACAATAAATAAACAATTTAGCATGAAATATTAATTTTCAAGTATTTTATTGCAGAAAATAAAAGAAAATGGAACCCATTCAACACATAAAATAGGATGAAAAGGAGGAAAAGGGTTGATATCTAAGTTTGTGATTAATTGTTACTTCCTTATAAAATATTAACTAGATTTCATTTTTGTATATTTTAAGATGTTTTACAACAATGATCATTGAATGTCTTCGAAAAAGTGCTAGCATACAAAGAAGAACCATCACATGAATTGATTGATGTTGGGTTAAATATGGGTTTTCAGTATATGTTGGCATATCAGAAATTAATTGTGGAATTTGTAGGAATCTATCGATCTTGTTTTACTTAGCTTCACCGATAATTAATAGAACAAAAATTGTTTTATATTAAAAATATGATTTTCTATGGGGTATAAAACTTGCAGGAAACAAAGTATGGAACTGCGACAACAAATGAAATGTTGAAAGATGGCTTGAAATTTGGCTTTGAAAGAATTTGTATAGTTCATGAGTCAATTCTTGCTATGGTATGTCATTATTTTTTATTTACATTGATGTATATTATTTAATCAATTTTAATTATTCTCACCAATTTATATACACTCATTACAGTTTATTTTTATTTTGTAGATGGAATTTGAAGAAGAAGAAAGTAATCAACATTGTGAACAAAACATTCCTCAAAATAACCCAAGTCATGGAAGTATCTCGAGAAGAGAAAATATTTCAAGCGAAGAATGATGATCAATATGTTTGGATTTCTAAACAAGGCGTTGTATTTTTTGAAATATTTTTCTGTGAAATCAAAAATTTTGTTTAATATCATGGACATAGTGTCCCAATTGAAACACAAAGGGATACCAATAAATATCTCATTTTTTATGAAAAAGTAATGGGACTATTATATATATATATATATATATATATATATATATATATATATATATATATATATATATATATATATATATATATATATATATATATATAATAAAATACATTTTAATTTATTCTATTGCGCTCTCCATTGTCGTTGTGAAATGTAACACCACTGATTAAATTTATGGATGATTAAATATTATAATGAAGAGGTGCAAAATATTATGATATGATAAAAAAAATTAATCCAAACACCATATTAAAATGAATTAATAAAAATTTAATTGATATGAATATTGTTATAAGATATGTGTCTACTTTTGATGGATAATGAATTTTAAAAGATCACAATAATTGCACTGTCACAGGTCAATGTTTCTAAAAAATAAAAAATGAACACAAGTGTTTGTTAGTTACTATGTGTCGGTGCATTTCGATGACCTATGGGCACTGCAAAAATACCAATACCAATTAGAACACTTGTTACATTTGTGTGATAGTGTGAACCAATGTGTTTCTGTGATACTGCTGATAGGTGTGTTTCTATGACCTACGGGCACCGCACAAATACTAATACCAATTAGAATGCTCGGTGTGTTTGTGTGATATTGTGCGCCAGTGCGTTTGTATAATAATTCACACTGGTGCATTTATATGACCTATGGGCACTATAAAAATGCCAATACCAATTAGAATGACCCAGTTCATTGTATCACCTACAGTGTGCCTAGTGGAGTTTTACACCTTAACGGCCTGGTGCATGCACCTTCGACCACCCTACGGTGACTGTCTAGATGACACGCACCAGTTTGTTGCTAAATGCCCCA
Organism: Pinus albicaulis; assembly: GCA_034641835.2. NCBI lineage: Eukaryota > Viridiplantae > Streptophyta > Pinopsida > Pinales > Pinaceae > Pinus > Pinus albicaulis. Next base: position 31,816 of record JAXQQM020065847.1, read on the forward strand.
AGGCATCCCAATTTTTTTTTCCATCCCGGTGCTTGGTAGGTTTACAGTAACGCTGCGTTCACTGTAAAATGCACCGATGCATTAACACCTAATTAGCACATTGATGAGAATTTTTTTGTAAAAACCTCCGACCACCCAATGTTTTTTACTTGTGTTGAAATTTCGTTAGAAGGTATGCCAAAATGTCTATTACCGAAAAAAAAATTTGTAGCAAATGTTTTTTTATAATTTTAGCCAATTTTATAACAGTAAAAACCTCTACTACAGGGTCTTTTCCTTGTATTGTGTTGAGAGAATAGATCAGGCTCAAACTACTATGTTTTCAAATATTTAACCTATAAATTTTGTTGAAGTAAGAAAATATAAACACTAGATAGATTCTATGAACGAGGAGCTAGATTAGATTGAAAAGAAAAAGACTTAGGAACTAAGACCATACCAACAAGAAAAAATGTCATAGGTACAAAATCGGTTTTCAAAAATAAGATGAATGAACAAAGGAAAAACAATAGAAATAAAACAAGAATGGTATTAAAGGGTTTCTCATAGGTAGAAGGATTTGAATATGAAGAAGCATTTGCATAATGGCAAGGCTAGAGGAAATAAAAATGTTTATTTCCTTTGCATTTTATAAAGATTGCAAAGTGTACCAAATGGATTTAAAGTTTTCTTTTATGAATGGGGAAATCGAGGAAGAATTATATATAAAAAAACCATAGTGTTTATTATTGTCATATAATCCTAATTATGTATGCTGGTTAAAGAAGGAACTTTTTCGACTTAAAAAAGCACCACAAGCATGGTACTGTAGATTGGAAAAGTACCTTCAAAAACATGGTTTCAAGAGAGGTGCAATTGATAGTAACTTGTACATAAAGGCTAATGAATATGAAATCCTAATTGTGGTGGTGTATGTGGATGATATTGTGTTTGGAATCGACAAATACTATTTAGTGCAATGGTTTTCTAATAATATGAAGTATGAATTTGAGATGTCAATGATTGTGGAGCTTACATTTTACTACAAATCTTACAAAAGTCAAAATTTATATTCATCTCTCAAGAGAAGTATCTAAAGGATATTTGGAAAAGTTTAAAAGTGAAATATTGCAAAATTCTATCAACCCCCATCGAAATTGGATGCAATTATCTACAAGTGACGAATCTCTTGTTATTGATAAGAAGATTTACATATCTATGATATGATCTTACTATACCTAACATTTTCTAGACTATATATAATGTTAGAAGTCAAGTTGGTGGCAATATATAAATCAGAACCTAAAAACAATTATATTCTAACAACAAAAAGGATATTCAAATATTTGAAAGGGACTACACACTATGGACTATGGTACCCAAAAGGAAAGGAATTCAAATTGATAACATACACAGATGCATACTGGGGTAGTTGTATAGATGACATGAATACTACAAGTGGTGGTGCATTCTACTTAGGAGAATCAATTATTGCATGGTTAAGCAAAAATAAATCCTCATTATTTCTATCTACAATAGAAGAGAAATACATAACAACTACAACTTTTTTCACACGTGTTATAGACTCTACAAGTTACGAAGTTGATTTTTAGTGAACCAATATCTATTAAGTAAAACAATACTAGTGCAATAAGCATATAAAAATATCATTTGCTTCATTCTCAAACTAAACCTATCCCTATAAAGTATCACTTCCTTGGAGAATAGATGGTCGAGAAAAAATGAATTTGATATACATATCAACAAAAGAGTAGATATCATATATATTTACTATGTAAATATCAAGAGAACCATTGAAATATATAAGAATAAAATTAGGGATAGTTCCTGCTCCCTCCTCTCATTAGCTTGAATTCAAAGAGGGGCTTCAAAGGACTATAGAGAAAATGAAAATAATGGTCTATCTAAGGGGGAGACAATTCAGAAGGAATAATAAATAAAGAAGAGAAGCAAGAAATATATGAATAGAATAAAAAAGAATATAAAAAATAACAAAATGAAAATAAGAATGAATAAATTTCTAAGTGTGAAGACTTTAAGGAGACTAGCGAAGAAACTTGAATAAACACTAGATTGTTCTTGCATCAAGCCATGCTCATCATGAAGGATACCATCACTTTTGTCTATCATTAAAAATTTTATCCTTTGGTGCAAAATCTTGTACAAAAATGGAATATGACTAGTAAATAGGCATGTTCAAAATACATGTGACTTATCTTAACATTTGCATACCTAGTTCAAGCATTTTTAGTATGATCCTAAATCCAAGTACATTTTTGCATCATTAGGATTCCTCAATATTATTTATCTTTAATTACTCTGAATATGTGTGACCTGTGAATCAAATTACTTTGTATTGCTTAAGTAATCAATTGATATGATATAAACTATGACAAACTTAAAAGCAAAAGATCCCTTCAAATATATAAAATGAAAGCAAATGTGATGACATCAAGCCAAGAGGAGTAGAATATATATTTAATATTCTTTATGTCTAGTCCCTAAGAGTCTTTAATGTGAAGTGTCACGTGAATGACCACGAAGCCATATTATTTTTAGCTACAATGATAAAGTCATAAATGAAGACATACATATATGTATGGGTTATATTCATACTACATGAAGACATCATTTATGATTTCTGAGACATAGCTAAAGAAAATAATATTTAATGGACAAATCCAACTTGATCTAATTTATCATATTATTAGTATAAAAAATTATCACGTGCAAAGAAGAAAGTATTATCTTAAACACCTAGGAAATTAAACACAGGGAAGCAAGTGGGCGGGACATAAGACAAAGGCATACAAATGGATCCACAGTCTCATAAGGATATGAGAATATTATCAATTGATAATGATATCATTACTTTCTCTTATTTCAAATATCTTAGCAGAGATCTAGTGGCCAAATCCAATTATGAAGAAAATACATTAACAAGATATAATGCATAGGTCAAGAGATCAATCAAAATTCAATGCAATGATTTTGGTGTCTTACTCCCTAAGAAATTAGTTAATGAAGAGTTCAAGAAACCTTGAATTCACAGAAATACTAGTGCATGAAGAAAGAAATTTATGACAAATATAAATTTCAATATAGTTATAAATGTTAATAAATAGATCTGAACCAAATAAAAGGGAGACACTTTATGAAATGCAATGCTAATATGTTTTGTGGAGAGGTATGACTAGTGCAAAAAATTGTAACATTTAATTTGTAGAGAAGGATTCACACACCATAACCTTGTAAAGGATGGGATGATATTAAGTATCCACATTCACCCTAGATAGGGTATAAAAGAATGAATAAAGTTTCAACAAAAAAAATGACTTAAATGACTAGGAGAATGTATATTTGTAGTACTAATGGAATGAATAGAGTTGTCAAGAAAAAATCATAGGAAAATGTAACACAAATAATGGGAATATTTATGGAACATAGTTGTCATAAATGGAAACACATAGTTTTGAAATTAAATATATAGTGAGAGAAATAAGAAGCTATGCTAGATCAATAGAGGAAGGATAGAGATTGAATGTGCCAATGATAACTCAAAGGAATTGTAATGTAGGTGATTTAGGTGTCATATGGATAGGTATGATTGGGAACCTATCTTTACCCTAGATAGTAATGCAACCCATCTTTATTTAGCTTTTGTTACAACATATTTAAGCATCTAAGCATTATACTAATGCAATAATTAATGCTCGGCAATGAATTTTCAGATGAGAAAACAATACAAATAATTTGTTTCCTAATTGGAGACTCAACTGAAAATGAAGAGGTGAGATGAAAATAGCCTTGGAATATCAAGAGACAACTCCTCATTCATATTTATTCAATAGAATGCAAACGAGCATAGAGCCACATTTTTAAATGATGCATTTTTTAATGAGATTTTTTTTTTTTTTTTTAATTTGACATCTATATGAGAGAGTTATTGAACAACCTAGTAAGGAGAAAAGATAAATATAAAGAAAAGTACAAGTGGAGAAGACTTGAAGAAGAGAAGAAAAGAGGACAAGTAGTAGAAAAGAGGTCAAAAACTAATTATAAAAAATACAAAAACCAAGTACCCAGTAAATCTGATTTGTAATTTGGTCAGGGGATTGAATTGTCCTTTCAAATTGTAGCTTGATAAAGAAAATTTTGTAGCCTATTGAGGTAGGATCCTCCTATCGGTTGCAGTCTGCTGAAAATTTTGTGGGAGTTGAAGCTTCATTGCAAGTTGAAGCTTTGAGAAGAATTGAGGAAGTAACCTCATGTAGTTTGGACCCTACTAAAAATATAATGTAATAAAGGAGTAGAATATTTCCTTCACATCACTTTAGTTAAACAATCATGGTTTTATCCCTTTATGGGTTTCTACTTATATTTTGTGTCTTCACGTGTTTCTTGTTAAATGTCTCACTTGTGTGAATGATTTCGAGCTATATATATATATATATATATATATATATATATATATATCTGTGTGTGTGTGTGTGTGTGTGTGTGTGTGTGTGTTTGTGTGTGTGGTAACTGCTAAAGAAAAAATTAGTAGTTGAACATATAACCAAGCCATTACTTACAAAAGAAGATATTTGAAGAAGGAAACTGAGTTGAATTTTATAAAATGAAAAGACACAATTACTGATTTACCCCCCACCGCTCTCATTAGTCACCAGGTATTTATCCTTTACAGGGTTAGAATGCATTTGTAGACATTATCTTCCAGATTTTCTAATATATCAAAAGGAACATATCCAAAATTCCTTTTTTTATTACCAAGGCCTTTGCAACACCCTCCTCCCACATTTACCCAAATCCACAAGCTCACCAGTGTAAACATGAGATAAGAGTTACTGTGTGAGACCCAATTTCCAAGATGCACTTATAGAAAATGGGGTCCACATGTAGAGAAACTTCAAACACCAAACAACACATGATAACACTACTGTCAACCTAATTTTACCCAACCTTATTTCATTACAGTTTCGTTTGCTTAAATTTAATACAACTTTCCATTTTTGGCAAGTTTTTCGGTTCTAAACTTCTAGGGCTGTTTTGAGGGACTAAACGATAGTTTCAAGGAAAATAAAGATATTGGAAAAATGTGAGACTAATTTATAAATATTTTTACAACTCCTCATGGGTATCTTAGAAACGAGGTATTATGATAGGAAAATGGAGATCATATTCCAAAGTTATGACTCGCGGAAGTTAGAGGTCCCAATTACTCATTTATACAAAAACTTTGTGTGGATATTACCTTTAGGTTGTAAATACATATCTATTAACTAACTCAATAATCTCACTATATAATCAATGAGAAGGCCCTATTCCCTCTCGACATAGTTGTTGCACCACTCATTAGTCCATACATTCATTAACCGATTAATAGCTAAAAAATTCATGACAATAGCCATAGAAGATACACATCATATGAACAACATATAACTAGAAAATAGCTAGCATCTAAACCATAGAAACCTAGGAATAATATCACCAACACAATGGAAACAATTATATTAATCCTCATAGAATAATAAATCATATTAACATATGGTAACTCCAACCAAGTAGGGGACTTCCATGTACCACTTGACCATAGATTCAGTTGAACCAAATCTCTCTTTCATACAATCTCCCTCGTGCCATATTCCAAGCATGAATGTAGGATCTCATTGAATAAAAAATAAAAGAAAAAAACCTAGGGCTTCCAAAGGCCAAAACACCTCAACCTTCAACCGGTGATTCCACCTACGGTCGGACATCACAAACATCAACAAATTGGTCTCTACCCAAGTTCTTCAAGGCTCCATATCATTTTTTCAAACCCAGTTCCAGGACTAGTAACTCAACCCACAACTATGATAGTGCTCTAGAGAATTTGTACAACCAAGACTCTAGGACTAGCAACTCAACCCACCATGGTATCTAGATCATTTTTCCAACCAAGGCTTCCAAGACTAGTATCTCAACCCAAGTTGTTTGAGGGCTTCTAGATCATTTTTCCAACCAAGGATTTAGGAACTAATAACTCAACCCACAACCATAAGCTACATGAGGACCAATTAGGAAAAAAAATCCTACAATACCGTGGATATACAGGAAATGGCAAGGCTAGGAAACCACTGCCAATCCAGGAAATTCACCATGCCAAATGAAGATCATATCCAAATAACTACATACATACACCATTCATTCTAAGACTAGCAAGTAGATCATACATGCAACTTAGTACCCATAAAGAAATCAAATTGTAGCTACTGATCCCATTGTCCCCTTGCACTTTCCTTCTTTCCTTTGCCTTCCAATGTGCTCAATTCTCCAAGAATCTCTAAGTGTGCAAGATTTTGAGAGAGGGAGAGAATAGAGAAAGATCTCCAAGCTGAAACTGACAAAAAAGGTTGAACTAAAAAAATTCGTGAACTGATCCTGAGAAGCCTTTTTATCAATGAGGCGTATATTTTCTTTATTTTCCATTATGTTTCCTTCATTTTTCTCCTCACATGAAACCTATGACCTTTCACCTTTCTTTTCTCCTATTTTTCCATTATTTTCATAAATAAAATTCAAATAAATGCCTCATGCCTTTCCAAAGCCTTTTCCATTTCCTCTGCCAATTTCCATAGCCATTAATTAATCACGAGTGATCCCGATCACTACGTTTTTTCCCAACATCCAGCATGGAATACATGTCCCAGGACCTTTGTCTTATTATTTCCTTTATTAAATTTATTAAATGAAATTTAACCAGGAATATTACAACCTTTCCACTTTTCATTGTTCAACTATAACCATACATTTTACCCCAATTTGAATAGATTATTTGTTCTATTTAATCATGCATGACCTTGTATATTTCCTGTGACTTCTTAAATATATCCTATACTTGTAGATGGCTATTCTTACTCTTATCAAGAAACTTCTATTCCCTTAAAGCATCCCTTGTGAAATCTTCACTCACTCCTCCTTACCTTCCATGTGCAATATCTAGAGGCGAAGGAGGAAAATATGAAAAACAAGTTTAAAATGGGGAAATACTATGTATGGTGTGGTAGCCCAAGGATAATTCCCAGTCATTGTAAATATTTAATATACTTTTATTTTAATTAAAAATTCATCATAATTGGGACACAAATTTTAGAGTTTGAGGAAGGATATTACATGGGATTTGGTGGAAGCTTGACTTGTTTTGTGATATCCTTGAATGATACCGAGTTATTCTTTAAATGCGATATATTAGTTAATGGAATTGGACAAGAGGAATAAATAACCATGATAGCATTGGATAGATTCACAAGGAGAAAAGGAAAGATTTAAGAGGTAGCATGGGTTGTCCAGGTAGGAATAGCAACCTAACATAAAAAAAATATGAAGTGGAAATGGGATCTAGCACAACAACATCCCTAAAAGCACATAAAGAAAAAAACATCACGAGCGAGTTGAAGGATAAGGGTGACAAGAGTGCCATCCCGTGCAAAAAATGATTGCAACACATTAGTGGAAGAATCATATGGGGAGGAACATTTTCGAGATGGGGAGCATTTCCTATAATTGGATTCTCACACAAAAAGAGAAGAGGAGAGGGGGATGTAAGGACAAAAAATAAGAGAACAAAAGATAGGCCTTTTGTACAAGAGAAAGATAAGAAATGACTACATGGTATATGAAGGAAAAGCCATAGCATAAGAAGGGAATCAAGCAACAGAAATATATATGCTTCTATAGGAAATCAAGGAGTCTATGGACTCCCTGTGAGAAAATGACTACATGAAACAACAAGTGGGAGGAGGTGGAAGTTCCTCTGGAGTCCTTGTCTTATCTCGAAAAATTGTTTCAATGCCTTAAGCACTCATCCTCAAGATTTGGAATCCATATTTAGGGTGACTACTACAAGAGAGCCTTGGCTACGGTATGTCCAAGGTTGGGTGGAGAGTTGAAATACATGTCTCAGTTTCCAAGATCAATTTATCAAAGATAAGTGCCTGCTAAAGTCTCTTGTTTCATGAATGCCTTACACACATTAAATTTATTATTTCTATCATGGTTTATAATATAGAGAATGTAATATTCCTCCTTAAATGAGCATCATTATTTAAGGGAGTAGATATCGAATGGTTGAAGTTCCTATTTTTGCCGAAGGCCTATACTGATATGTATTCAATGTGCTGGTTCAATGCATATGTCCCGAAATGTTGTATTATTTTCCTACTTAAGGAAGGATGTATCTATATATATATATATATATATATATATATATATATATATATATATATATAAAGGTTTCCCTCTATGTAATCGTGGGATTGCTTCAATTTATTATTGGTCAAAATAACTACAACTTGATAAATTGTGATGATACCAAAACTTATCTTGAAGGATCATAATGAAGATGAATATTTAGACCCTGATGTATGTGCCATAAACTTGAAATAAATGATTATTTTATCCCTGTTTAAATAATACTAATCTCATGGGAGATAATTGGGACATACATATAACCATGTATATATATAAACATATTTATGTTGAACATGTAGTTCAACCATGCATTTGATAAACGAGTTGGTCCAAATAAGTCCAAGCTTACCAAGGATAGCTCGGTTGATCTTGTGTACATATAACTATGTGTCAAAGTCCTCCACAATGGTTCCTCTTAAGGACATTAAAACTTACCAGGCACTAACGGAGAATCTCTTAAAAAATGAGCCTCAAACATATATGTACGCTTATGGAAAGAGTGGGGTCTAGGTTGTAGGTCCTGACCTTCGTATTAAATTGGCTTAGTTAATGGGGTAGTCGTGATTGAACACCAATGGTGAAAATACCATACCATATATGATGATGTCGTGGGGAGGTTAGGGAATGGAGAAGCACAAATACATACCCATCTTAAGTGACATATATCCAAGCCCTCCTTTCACGATGGTGCACAGATCCCAACCATCAATGGGGTGTCATTGTGGTCGATTGGGTGACCGTAGAGGTTCGTCCCTAGAGGTTTTGAATGGAGCATGGTGGAAAATTACTAGGGGATTATACCCAAGTATTATCCTCGATCAAGCCGAACAACCAACATCTGTCTGCCAATGGCTTCTTAGCAAAAAGCCTTCCATTTCCGTTTTTATGCGATTGATTTTTTGTTTTCATTTTTTCCATGTCTACTCTCTTCACATTTCAATTCATTTCTTTAAAGTTTATGTCAAAAAAAAATATACATATTTCAAAATTTATTTATAGATTAATTAGTAGATTATTTTATTTAATTATTTATTTTCGTTTTTATTCTATTAATTTATAAAATAATTAATTAATCAATTAATTAATTGCCTAAATAATTGATTAATTGATTAATTAATATTTTAATTAATTGATTTATTGTTTAATTGTTTATTTAATACATCATTCAATTTAATAATAAAGTTATTGTTTTTTTTACTTTATTACTATATATTAATTTTATATCAATGTAAACTATCAATTTATATAAATGTTTCAACCTGTTTTTTTCTTTAAATATTTTTTATTATTATTTATTATTTATTATTATACATGTAGTGGTATTACACATTTAGTTCAATACTCATGCCAAAAATTAATGTCACTTATTCATAGTTTAATTTTAAGAATTCATTTTTATCCTTTTTTTTATTATTTAAATTTATTTAATTGTAAAGTGATTGATTAAGGTCTTGTCATAGTCAGTTTAGTAACGTTCATTTCTTTTGATTACTATTTCTTTTGTTTTTAGTTTTATTTTATTTCTATTTTATTTTTAATTTTTTCTTCCATTATTTCTATTTTTTATAAATTATAATATTTTCTACATATTTTCAATTTAAAATGAATGAAAATAATAACAACCATGGCATTCTGTTTTTGTTTGACTTTTTTCAATAAAAATAATTTACAAGTTGTAGAAAGTTTCACATTAATTTTTTTTTTTTTTTATTTTAATTAATTTATTTATCTAATTATCTCCAATTAGATTTTGTCATCGGTTTTTTTGGAGAGGAAAAGTTTTCGTTCACACTGCCCAAAAGAAACATATTACCAACTAGATTTATAGGCGGAAAAGGCCAACAAGTGGAGGATACCACAAGGAAAAATGCTTGCATGGAGACAAATTTTGCCATGGGAAGTGGACAAGAAAGCAACACTATTCAAACGCAAGACTTCATGACTGAAGCATCATTGATGTTATCATGAACTGTTAAATGGACGATATTCTCTTGTAACTTTATAGATGTTTAGGTCTGTTATAAATTCCTTTATTTCACGAAAGGCATTATTCGGCGTGTTTAATTCAGATCTATTTTTCCGAGTACTTGAGAAAAATACTATGAAAAATATATTATAATGAATTTGATTAACCAAGAATTAATATTACAATGAATTTTTAACCAAAATTTATTTAATGTCATGTCTGATATCGGCCTTGAAGTTGTTGAAGGTTAGGTTCAACACACCCAATATACAGTTTGACATCGTCAGCTCCTCTCCAGTAAGCATAGATTTAAAAACTATGGCTCTTTCTAGTAAAGGGATATATGAATTTTGAGTGAGGAACTTGATAAAATTTTGTCCAAACTTATATGTAGGTTAATAGATAATTTACAATCCTCATAAGATATAGTATAGCGAACAATTTCTTCTTCTTCCTTAATGCTCAGTTTTTTCTACCATCATCATTGAATCGATTTTATTGACAAAGTTTCTAGTTGCACAGTACATTTTTTTTGGGAGGGGTTCTAATCATAAACAAAAGCAAACAAGACAGCAACAATGAAGTTGGTGACGCACATCGCTTCCTTATATCTTCTCAGCCCAGTGATGTTGAATAGAGTCGATACCTCTAAAATTCTTGATTTTTTCAAACCAGAGAATTTCTTTCAACTTCGCTTTCCATTCTATATATATTTTGTGAAGTGTTAAATTGATGAAATTAATTATAAATATATATTTTTTATTTAAATCTGAGATTAAAGAAAATTGAATTTAAAAATATTTAAACAATCATAATCTAAATTATATTATTTTTTAATATATCTAGATTTTTTAATGTTTCTTTTTAATTATTATAAATTTTTATACTTTTATATTATAAGGAGGCCATCAACCCCACCTAGAAGATCAAAAGTATCTCTGTTTTAACTAGCTCAAAGAAGAAAATTAATATAGCCAAAATTAGAACTAACTTTCATGAGTTCCATAGTGAAATAGCTGGTTGGACAGTTCCTAAAACACCATGGATGGAAAGGATCCTCCATCTCTGTGAGAAAGAGAATATGAACATCGAGGATGAAAATTATTTCCTCTTAGAGTGCCGAGCATACAACCACATTAGAGCTCAATTTGATAATATTTGTTGCAACACTGACCTTCCTAACCTTTTAAGATGTCAAAATTATAGTGAGCTCGAGAGGCTTCTCTCCAAGCTTTTCGAGCATAAACTAAATAAATTTTTTCTTTAGGTCGGATAGACCAAAGATTGGTCTATGTGGACGTTAACCATCATCATCATAAAAATTTGAAAATCCAATTTTATTAATAAAATTTAATAAAACTAATTATAAATATTATATACTGAAATTTATTTTAATATATATATATATATAATTTTTCACCATATATCTAATAAGAACAATTATTTCTTAAAATTTATCTATTTATACTTTACACACAAAATGTAAAACTTTCTAGATAACTATCTCAACAAAAACATTATCAATTACAATTTACAAAATACTTCAATTACCATTAATTAAAATATAGATTGGTTAATTTTGAATTCAATATTTTTACTTTAATTTAGCTATATTTAAACTAAGCTAAAAGTACTAGCTAGTATATAACACTTGTTTAATTATTTACTTCATATTTAATTATCAACTAATTTATTTTTTATTAATTTATTAATAAATTAATATATTAATTTCTATTCATATTTATTTATATCAATGCTAATACATAAATTTATGTAAATACTTGACCCCTCTCTCTTAAACACAAACACACACACACACATATAAATGTTCCACCTTCTGTAATTTTTTTTAGATATGTTAATGAATTAATTTATAAATCTATGAATAATCAACATTCCAACACCTTTATAAAGTCAACACATAACCCGGCCAAGACTTCGCACTCCCCACCTACTATTTTCACTTTTAATTAATTTTAATTATTTTCATGTCAGTTGTTGATAAAGAAATAAGACCAAGTAAAACAACATATATATATATATATATATATATATATATATATATATATTTGAGTGAAATAAAACTAGCAGTTGCATCAAATGTTGCAAAGGAAACTCCTTAAGGCATAAATTCTAGAAGCATTGAAGATAAACAATTAGTAAATAAAATTCTATTCAGTTGTCTTATATCACGAGTAACAATTTCATGTGAGCTATTAAAAGCTTGAAAGTGCCCACTGATGGCATATCTATGAAGTGATAAAAGTAATGATACAACTAAAATATGAAGCTTCATAGGTTTATTTGAAAATGAGAATGGTGTTTAGTTAGCTTGTGTTGTTTTAGTAAGTAGCTTTGTTGCAAATTGGAGCTCATCACCTCAAAAATAAATCCTCACTATTCTAAAAGCATTTGAAATGATACATGATACCAAAGAGAGTGGGTATAGAGGTACTACTCCCAACATAAGCAAGGGAAGCATGCCCTTTTTCGCATCAACCTCTAGCAAAATTTATTTGAGAATATGGCTAAAGGTAGTGGGGAGTGTACCATTTTTCCCGTGGATTATGTAGTGGACAATGTGCCATTTTTCCCCTGTATTTTGTAATCATTGTGCACTATACAAGCAATTCATGGAGCTATTTTGTGTCTCACAAACAGTTACTTTCTTTGGGATGTATGAAACTAGTTATAATTGTATTGACCTTTTTGGATAGCTTGAAATGCTCTCGGTGGTGGCTTGTGCCTTTGTAATACTATTCTTTGTCAGTTTTGAAGAATCTATATTGTAGTGATATCATCCGGAAATGCTATGGATGAAATGTTGGATTCCAAAGAACAATTCAACTCCATCCTTTTTTTTGCATTGCCCAAGATAAATACTAATGGGTACTTTACATGACATAAACACTACAGATCCTCCAAAAGGGTACTACATTTTTGTGAAGCCTTTTAATGGCCTCAAAATATAAATGAAACTGTTAAAATTCCACTTTTTAAACTCCTTTGGGTTTTATGGAGAATGATTTTTGGGGCAATGATTAATGATTTACATGTTGGAAAGAAAGTAAGATAAATATGTAGGAAACTTATAGTCATGAGTGATTTTCGTGCCATAGGAGCATGAGAAATAATGAAACATTCAACATGATCACTACATGATTATGCCTCCATTTCATTTCGGATGAGTGAACCAACAATGTTTCTCAACATGAATTCAAATCCCCGTTTTTGGTCAACATTCATTTTCTCGTCCAACTCGAGAATTATTTTTGATACATAATTGGGTTTCTCGGATAAATCATGAGACTAGAAGGATGGGAATCCCTATAATGAATCAAAAATGGAAATTTCCATATCTCTAGAAAATTTATCCTTCTACACTTGATCGCATGATATGCTTATACTTCTTCCTGAATTCCATACACCCTATATGTTGAAAGGTAAAAATGGAATATTAGTGGATTTAGTTCTGTCAAGTAGCCAGATATTGTTGTGCTTCTTGAGTCCTATGCCAATCAACCAATGGAAGACCATCAGCATAAACAAAAAGTATGATCAGTCACAATCATCTAGAAATTCCATGAATCAAATGTTGGATTCCAAAGAACAAAGCACCATCCTTCTGGTTACATTCCCCAAGATAAAAACTGATTGCTACTTTACATGACATAGACCTTACAGATCCTCTAAAAGGGGACTCCCTTTTTGTGAAGTATTTTAATGAGCTCAAAATATAAATGAAATTGTTAACATTTCACATTTTAAACTCCCATTTCCATGTATGGAGTATGATTTTTGGGGCAATGATTAATGATTATCCTGATGATGAACTACATTCAGTAGTTTGAAACGCATAGGTTCTAAAATCTCTCATGCGATTTCCCAGAAGATTTATTTTGATATGATATGCATGACGGAAAGAAAGTCAGATAAATTTGTAGGAAGCTTATAATCATGAGTGATTTTCCTATCCCAGGAGAATGAGCAATAATGTAACCTCCAACACGATCACTACACGATGATACCTCCATTTGATCTAGGATTAATGAACCAACAATGTTTGTCCAGAGGAATTGAAATTCTCATTTTTGGTGAGCATTCATTTTCTTGTCCAACTTCAGAATTATTTTCCATATAGAATTGGCATTCTTAGACAAATCATGAGACTGAAGGATGGGAATCCCTTTAAGGAATACAAAATGGAAATCACCATGTCAATAGAAAAATTATCCTTATGCACCCGATAGCTTGATATACTTATGCATCTTCCCAAATTCCATTCTCCCTGTACATTGAAAAGTACAAATGAAATATCAGCTGATTTAATTATGTCACGTAGCCAGGTATTTTTGTGTTTATTGAGTTCCAATCAACCAATGGAATACTATTGGCATAAACAAATTCATCAAACAAAAAGGATGAGCAATCAAAATTTTTTTAAACATAACTATATTGGAAACTTCTATAATTATTCCATATGTATTGGGTATTTTTTCCATGCATCTTACAAAAAAGTTCTTACAGAAAAGGAATCCCCAACCTTTTGGTTCTATCAATTGATAATATTAAAATTTATTTCTAGCTTGCTATTTTTGGCACTTTCGTCATTAGTTCTCATATTCACTCCCAATAGGTAATGATTAACAATAAAAGTTTTTCTATTGAAGGATGCAATTCAACAAGGCTACTATTTGTGATACCCACATGCTTGGTTTCAATGTTTAAAAAGATTGATGCTAAACATGAGTATACACATACATCTCATATTGATGAAAGAAAGTTCTATGATTCAAGCACTAATTCATTTGCTTCAAAAATGCTGGTAGAACTATTAATTCCTTTGATTCAAATACATCAATTTCAGTACTTGAATTTCCGTATTGTTGCATCATGAAAGGTAGTTCTTGGATTAATGGGTAGTCTTAGGAATAATAATTTATTGGAAAATATTTTTTTGAGGAAGATCATGTACATTTAAATTGGTGTAGTTTGAAAGGTGTTATTTAAATATTTGAATTTTATGAAATATAAAATTATTTTATTTTTATTTCCAAAAGAGTTGTGAAGATTTCTTACTTTTGATGTACATACAATTCAATATTTCATTTTTTATGTTTTCATTTTATTTATTTATTTATGTTTTATACACGAAATTTTTTTTTTTTATAATCAGAAATTTAATTATAATTTAGTTATCAAATTAATATTCAAGAGAATCATTACTCATTAATATCTTGTTATATAAAAAAAAACTATAACGATGTAGACCTAGTGTAGTATGCTAGAATAACATTACGGAATGTGAGTTGTAATAGTTAATACATACATACATTATGAATCAACAGTGGTGTTTTAAACCTTCATATACCCCAAACCAATATGTGTATACTTGCGTGATCAACAGCATATACCCGAACCACACGTATACCCAAACCAATACAGATATGGGTTTCGCAACAGAGTTTAACCGAGGGTTTAACAACATACATACACTTCACGAATCAACAACATATTTATAACCCTACTTAGACTTTAAAAATATCCAAAAAAATCACGTAAACCAACAAAAAATGCACAGCTGCAGGAGTTCTTTTACTGGAGGGTCCCAACATCACACTTCGTAGTCCCCGCAACTTCACTATGAAACGTTAAGCACTAAACTTTAAATTTCACGTGATGCTATGTTGCACCACATCAACACGTGGCTTCCCACACTCCGCATCGAAATTTTTTAACTTTTCTTGCGATGGACCTTAACATTATTTCTAATCTTTTGTGATTTGCGATCACCGTGCTCAATCCCAACCATTGGTTTCTACAAGAATAGACGGTTTGTGCTAGTTCTCCACCGTACCAATTCACATCACACACTAAAACCTTTGCCTTGGGAAATATTATCTTTGTTCACTATTCCTTGTGATGTGCGACAACGTTTGGGTTACAACGGGCATTTATCACCATTGATCAGTTCATATCAATGGTCCTCATCAATCCTCCAAGTTTGATTGGGGTTTGTTCTTCAAACAATACAATACAAATTTTATCAAAGGAAAGTGTAAAGTTAAGGCCTCACTGCACCTGCAATCCGCTTTATATTTGTAGATGTGCAACATAGAGACAAGAATGCAACTTGAATAAAGATTCAAAGAATTTACTTAAAACAAGGAGCCCGATTAAGCACAAAAACACTTAGATACTATTTGGAAGAGAAATACTATTTAAAAGACAGAGATCCTGATTAAAATATAAAACACTTAGATAATCTAGAAAATGGAAAACACAAAGCCAAGCTCTCTAACGCCTGGTTTTTACATTCACTTCTGCTTCTTTATATCTCCTTTCTCTCTATGGGTGGAAGAACTCTACAATGGTGGATTTGGTTTCATTTTACCCTTCTCCAAAATCCCCATACGATTGGGAAACTGTCATTCAGTTTCCAAAATCGTTTATTCAAATTATTTAACCAAATTCTCAAGTAAACCTAAATTAACCATTCTTTTATTATGAAAATTACATTGGCTGATTTAGCCCAAATTAAACTTAAAAAAATAATTTAAAAACAAAGAGAAACAAAGTCTTCAAATGGTTAGGACTACTAGTCCTCTTTCCAAGCCACAACATGTGACCAAATTTGTCACATTGCTGGCTCTACCTTAATTCTCCTACATTAGGCTACAGGGTAAATTAAATAAATGGCTCCTATCCATGAGCTCTTCAATAGAATACCTTGCACTTTGAATTTGGGCAACATCCAACCAAGAACAGTTCTCAAGAGGATTGTCTTTCCATTTGACCAGATACTTTAGATATTCTTTTTTTCATGTCTTCTTGGGCACTTGTCTTTCCAAAATATGTTCAATCTCCAAAGGTTGTGCCGGAGGCATTTGTTTAATCCATGCTTCTTCTTCATCCTGGGTGTCTCGTGTTTGTCTCTCTGAACTTTCTCCTTCATCAACAACAGTATATGGGTACAGATCTACCACATTAAAGGTTGGTGATATTCCTACACCCAAAGGTAACTGTAACTCATAAGAATTCGCAGAAATTTTTTGAAGAATTCTATAAGGCTCGATCCTTTTCATCTTTAATTTGTTATATTCGACCTTAGGAAGCCTCTCATTGCACAAATATGTCATTACCAAGTCTCCTACTTTGAATTGTACCTTCCACCTTTTCAAATCTTCTTGTTGTTTATACTCTTGGTTTTTATCTTGTAGCTTCAACTTGACCTATTCATGTAGATCGTTGACTACTTTTGTGAAAGATTTGCAACGAAAACGAATGCGTTCTGACTAGCCCAAATCCTGTAACTCAAATACTCCACATGGGTGCATTCCATATAGGATCTAGAAAGGACTCCTACTCGTGCTTTTTTTGGGCGAGCCATTATAACCAAACTCCGCCTGTGTAAGCACACAATCCCACTATTTAGAATTTTCACCAACCAAACTCCTTAGCAGATTTCCTAGACTCTTATTCACAACTTCAGTTTTCCCATATGACTGTGGATGGTAAGCATAACTGAAATTTAGATGGTGTCTAACTTCTTCCACAATGTTTTCCATAAATGATCTGTGAACTTTACATCCCTATCCGAGATGATGGACTTCGACAAGCCATGTAATGTGACTTTCTCTGTAAATAAAAAATGTGCTACATGTGTGGCATCATGTGTCCTTCTACATGGAATGAAATGTGCCATTTTGGTGAAATGATGCACCACCACCATGATGGAATCGAATCCCATTTGTCTCTTTGGTAGACCCAAGACAAAGTCCAAACTGATTGAGTCCCATTGTTTGTTCAAAATTGGTAAGGGTGTATACAGCCCTACATTCTGACTGCGTCCCTTTACATGTTGACACACTTAACATCTGCTTACGAACCTCTATACATCCCCTTGCATTCTTGGCCAAAACTAAAAGTGGCTCAGCTGATCCAAGGTCCTTTCTATACCAAAATGTCCAACCAAACCTCCACTGTGATTTTCCTCGATTAATTTCTCTCGGATAGAAAATTCTAGAATACATAAATCTCCTCCTTTGAAAAACAACCCCTCATGTATGTTATAATCCAACCATGGACTATTATCCCTCAACAGTGGGTTTTTGTAAGCTTCATAAGCTTCCTTAAAATCTGCATCCACTGCATACAAGTCTTTGATATGCTCAAATCCCAATAGTTGCATTACACTTTCTTGAAAGATCAGACTTCTCCTAGTCAATGCATCTGCCACTTTGTTGGCTTCACCACTTATATGTTTCAAAACAAATATGAAAATCTACAAGTCCTCCACCCACTTCACATGTTTATGATTCAGCTTATGCCTCTGCATAATATATTGTAACACAGAATTATCTTAAACCAGAAAAAACTCATTAGCCACCAAGTAATGTCTCCAATGCTTCAATGCTTGGATGGCTACATAAAATTATTTGTCATAAGACATATACTTCTGCCTTCTCTCATTTAACTTCTTGCCGAAATATGATACGGGCTTATATTCTTGGCTGTGTATTGCACCAATGGTTATTCCACTGGAATCACAATGAACTTGGAAAAGTTTGTTGAAGTCTAGCAACTTTAAGATTGGTTTTTTCTATAATCTTCTTTTCCAACAACTGAAAACTCTTCTTAGCAGACTCTGTCCAGTAAAAATACTAACTTTCCTTCTTAATGGTATCTAACATAGGTGCACAAATACCACTGAAGTTCTTAATAAACTTTCAGTAGAAACTTGCCAATCCATGAAAACTTCTAACTTCAAACAAACTCTTGGGATAAGGCCAGTTAAATATTATTTCAACCTTCTCTGGATCCATCTTCAATTCATTCTTAGAAATTACAAAGCCTAGATAAATCAATTCTTTCTTGCAAAAAGAACATATTTCCAAATTAGGTAACAACTTATTTTTTTGCAATTTTTCTACCACGTGCTTGACATGCCATAAATATTATTCCTTTTTCTTTCCAAAAATAAGTATATCATCTAGATATACAATGAAAAAATTACCAATGAATTCATTCAACATCTCATTATACAAACACATGAATGTGTTGACTGCATTTCTCAATCCAAAAAGAATGACCAACCACTTGTAGAAACCTTCATTGGTCTTGAAAGTTGTATTCCATTCGTCACCTTCTCTAATCCTGATTTGGTTGTAGCCACTCTTCAAATCTATCTTTCAAAAGTACGATGCTCCACTCAGACAATCCATCATATCATACATCTAAGGTAAAGGAAACCTATACATGATAGTGATTTTGTTTATCACCCAAGAATCAGTGCACATCCGCTATTCACCTCCTCTCTTGGGAGCTAAAGAAATCGGAACAGAACAAGAGCTCAAACTCTCCCGAACCAGCCCTTTATCCAAAAACTCCTGCACTTGCTTCCTGATCTCCTCATTGTCTTTCAGATTCATCTGGTAAGAAGCCTTATTTGGGAAACTTTCTCCTACAGTAAAATCGATGTGGTGACTAATGCTCTTCTTTGGTGGTAATTTATCTGGTAGATCATCTACCACAATATCGCTAATCTCTTGTAGCATATCCTGTATTTCCACAGGAAAATTAGTAATTTCTCTATTCTTTAATACTATCCTAGAGCTTCACACAACTGCATAAATCACTTCATTCTCTTGAATCTGTCACAGAAACTCCTTCGCACCTATCAGCAATGTCTTTGTACCACTAGTTTTTGCATTCTCTTCTTCTTTCATGGGAACTAGCATACGATTTATCCCATCCTTCACAAATCTATAACAATTCTTCTCTCCATCATGGATGGCCTTTCTATCATATTTCCATGGTCTGCCCAACAGAATATGGCACACGTCCATAGGAATAATATTGCAAGTTACCTTGTCTTTGTACTTGCCAATGTGAAACTCCACCTTGCACTGTTCATCAACTAGCAGTTGGTGTCCTTTCTGCAACCAAGACACCTTATATGCAGTCGGATTCTTTGACTTCTTCAAACCCAATTTATCCACTATCTCAGTGGCTACTAGGTTATCAGTGCTTCCACTATCTATGATCAATTTGCAGTATTTTCCATGTGACTTACACACATTCCGGAACAATGCTTTCCTCTGTGACAGGTCAACCACCTCCTTGGTTGGTTTTATTAAAAAAAATTTCAACACCAAGGCTTCTCCTGTCTCATGCACGTTCTCCGCCTCTTGTGGTGTTGCCTATGCTTCATCAGGTTGAGCAAAATATTCTCCCCTCTGCCTAGCTGGTTCATGTTTAGGACATTCAAAAGACCTGTGTCCCCATTTTTGACATCTGTAACACTGGTAGTTATTCCCCTACCTATGGAATTACCTATTCCTCGCTGATATGGCCTTCCACTTGGTGTTACCTTCTTTCTCAGTCTGTCCCGAAGTCTTAAAATGTTGCCTTCTTCATTACCATCGACAGTTCTACCTCTGCTATAGGACTATCCTCTTCATCTTCCGGAACAACATCCTCTCCTTGCATTCTGCTTCCTGGAAATATTCTCTTCTGCCTTCAAGGCACACTAGTATGCCTTCTCTATTGTTTTTGGGGAAATAATATTCATCTCATCCAAGATTTCCATCTGGAGACCATTTACAAATATCGTTATCTTCTCAGTGGTATCTTCAGTATACCCATCCCTCAAGTTCAATTTGTAGAACTCTTTTGTTTATTCCTTCATAGTCATTGTTCGTAGTCTTAAGTTCTGCACCCGCCTGTAAAGGAAAATTTGGTAATATCTAGGTAGGAACTTCCTCTTCATCTTTGGAACATGATGTCCCAACTCTTCATCAAAGGTTTGTTCAGTCTTCTCCTCTCTGCCTGCACATTGTCCCACCACAGTGCGGAGTGCCCTTTTAACTTAGTGACAACAAACTGATTTTCCTGTTGTTACTAATTTCCTCATATTCAAAATATTTATCCAACTCACTTTTCTAGTTCAACAGTGATTTTGTGGATAAACTACCATCATAATTGGAGAGCTCTGGTTTTGGCTTGCTGCTATCCATCAAAATAGATCTTAGTAATCTGTGTTCTAGTGGCTCGTTCTCTTGCTCATCTGGTTGTCCCTATGGCTCCTCTTCAACACCATCATCTCCATTTTCCAGGTCCCTATGCCTCCCTACTTCTATTGTTGCTAAATGTGCCAATAGTAATCTAATCTCTTCGCGCAACCCTTCTTCTATTGATCCTCCTGCAGCTCTTCCTCAGTCTCTTCTCCCTACTTCAGCTCTTCCCCGACCCCTTGTTCCTACTTCCATCCTTACTTAGGAAAAAAAATCCTCTGATAAAATTTGATGTAGACCTATTGCAGTATGTCAGAATAACATTGCGTAATGTGAGTTATAAGACTTAATATATACATACATTACAGATCAACAATGGTGTTTTAAACCTTCATATGCCCCAAACCAATATGTACATACTTGTGCGATCAACACCATCTACCGATACCACACATATACCCAAACCAATACACATATGGGTTTTGAAATAGAGTTTAATCGTGGGTTTAACAAAATACATACGCTTCATGAATCAACAACGTATTTTATAACCCTACTTAGAATTTACAATAGTCCAAAACCAACACACAAACCAACACAAAATTCACAACCACGAAATTTATTTTACCAGAGCATCCCACCATCACACTTCGCAGTCCCTGCAACTTAACTATGAAACGTTAAGCTCTAAAATTTAAATTCTGCGTGATGCGATGTTGCGCCGTGTCGACACATGGCTTCCCGCACTTCGCATCACAAAATTTTAACTTTCCTTCCGATGGCCCTTAACGTTATTTCCAATATTTTGTGATTTGCGATCACCGTGCTCAATCCCAACCATTGGTTTCTACAAGATCAGATGGCTTGCACTAGTTCTCCTCTATACCAATTCACATCGCACATTAAAACCTTTACATTACGAAATTTTATCTTTGTTCGATATTCCTTGCGATGTGCGACAACATTTTTGTTACGACAGGCGTTTATCATTTTTGATCAGTTTGTATTAATGGTCCTCGTAAATCCTCCAAGTTCGATTGGGTTTTTTTCTGTAGTTAATATAATAAGCAGTTTATCAAAGGAAATTGTAAAGTTATGGCCTTGTTTCACTTGCAATCCAATTTATATTTCTCTCTATGAATCATAAAGACAAGCATGCAACTTCAATAAAGATTCAACTAATTTACTTAAAATAGGGAGCCCGTTTAAGAAACAAAAATATTAGATACTATTTGGAAGAGAAATTCTATTTGAAAGACAAAGATCCCGATTAAAATATAAAAAACTTAGATAATCTGGAAAATGGAAAACATAAAACCAAGCCCTATAACAACTGGTTTTTACATTCACTTCTGCTTCTTTATCTCCCCCTTCTCTCTACTGATTGTAGAACCCCACAATGGTCTATTTGGTTTCATTTTATCCAACTTCTCCAAAATCCCCATATGGTTGTGAAACTATCATTTAGTTTCCAAAACAGTTTATTCAAATTATTCAACTAAATTCTCAACTAAACCTAAATTAACCATTCTTTTATTATGAAAATTACATTGGTTGAGTTAGCCCAAATTAAACTTAAAAAAATACTTTAAAAGCAAAGAGAAACAAAGTCTTCAAATTCTTAGGACTGCTAGCCTTCTTTTGAAGCCACAACATGTGACCAACTTTGTCGCATTGCTGGCTCTATGTTAATGCTCCTGCATCACATAACAATAAGATAAAACTATTAGTTATTAAAAATTCCATACATATATATATAACTCTTATATAAAATATTAATAAATATAAAATTATTTTTAAATATATTCAATTACCAATTAAGCTGCATTCTGTAAACTAATATATATTTAAATATATAAATATACTTGTAAAATAAATAATGAAACATTATTAAATCACATCGAACTTAAACTTCATAGGATTAAAGTTCACAGCTCATAAACTTACAAGTTTAAGATATATTATATGTAACTCTCAAATCTAAGGAAATATTTAAACACATTTTTAAAATAATATATAATGCGACTAAACTCCACACCGCATAAGCTAGATATATATTTATACTGATATGATTTAAATATTGATATGGGTAAAGAATATGTCAGTCCTGCTTTCTCCATATATTCCTTTAAAATGGTTGAAGGGAAGCTTTGATATTTCATTTATGGTTCTTGATTACGTATTTTCCGCTACCAAGATTTCAGATTTTGAATCCACTTTCATATTTCAGATTTCATACTTTCATACTTCTTGATTTCAGGTTTCAGATTTCATTCTTCTTGATTTTGGATCCTCCAGTATTAAGTCATGTAGATAATGGAAGATATAAAGCAGATGCTTGTGGAATATGGAGTTATCCCATTCGTTCTCGATGATTTCAATCCTCGTATGGGGATCATTCTATTCTACAACAATACAAAAATCAACATAGGTGCTGAAGTAACCTTTGATGAAGTGCAACACCAAACTATTTATGTTGAACGTGGTACTATTCATTCTGATGTAGAGTTACACGAAACCTCCACGCACCTGTTTTTAGTAGGATGGGGAAGTTTACTTCACAATTTAATCAATATTTTACTAAATATATTTATTTATTTATTTCTATTCCTTCAAATTGAAAGCCATATTATTAAATTTTTCATAAAACTGTCATCAGATTATGACGGATTGTGATGCTTTAGAGTCGAATATCTGCACTTGTATGTTATAATGTGGCTGAACTCACACCAAATTCCGATAAAATGGCATGCACAATATGCTAATTAATTTCATAATAACATTGTTAATCGCTATGTTGTGCAGGTTAAGTGTGTGATTAATTTATGCTGCAAATGATCTATGTATCATGATTACGTTCCTTTGTTTTACCTTGAAATTTATCGACAAATAGTTGTAATGCCAACTCTCACGAATATGTTTGTTTCTGTGTGTGCAATATTAGGTGTTCATCTGACCTTCCTAGTTGCCTATGAACCTCCTAACCCCCCAACACCCCCCACCCAACACTTTGTGTTTGAAGGACCAGCACCCCATCCAACCCCACTGATGGGAAATGCCAAGGGGGCAGCATCCCACACCCATAAAATCCATATAGCATTCGACACATTGTATTCCTCCTGTTTTGCATCTCAGGAGAGAGATTATCTTGATGAAAAATAAAACACATAAATTTTTTATTGATGCCTAAAAGTTAATTTGTACATTTTTTCATCTTGGATCTATAATGTTAATAAATATATCGTTAGACTTGTGAATGACCCATAACTCTTACCATCATCTCAAAACCCTAGTTTTTCATGTTTTGTATGAACATTCAATTGTTTCCAACTGCTTATCTGCTACCTTCACTGATCTAAAACGACTGTATTAGTTTTTTTGCACTAAGTTTCTTCTTAGTTAATAAACATGTGCATACTTGTCTTATTATTTTGCTTGAGGATTGAGGATTTTAACCATGAAATGTAGATGATTTTAGTGAATTAGAAGCATGAAATAAGCATAAATAACACTTAAAAACAGTGTAAAATAGAGAAATAAGTCACCAAATAACATTTACATAGAAGGCATGATGAATCAGTTCACCCCTCCTAGGCTACATCTGCTAGTCCATCTCTGAATGGCATGTCCATCTTTCATTATGCTCAAAATTTTGCAAATACATGTAGTTACCAACCTATAATGGATGTTTCCTCTGCACCAATGGCTCCAAAATGCTCTGATTAGTCAAGAATGACTCTTCATTCATTCTAAATGGCCAAAATTTAGTCTCCTACTAATTTTCCTAGTTACACCTAGAAAGGCTCGACTAAATGTGGAGGACTCCACTTAATTGGAGTCAAAATAGTGGATTTCACCTAAATTTGGGTGCGCTCTAAAAGTCCGCCAGATTTAACTGTCACAATAAATTTTAGTGGTTTGGTGGCCACATTCCAACCCAAACCATGTAGTGACATTAAATAGTGGAGCAAAACTATAGGCATAAACCCCAGTTACAAGGCAAAACTCTAGTTTAAATGTTGTTATCACTGACCGTAACTATCAGAGATAGAATTACTCACGTGGGGTTTGTTAACATGTGGTAAGGTTTAACATAAAATATCGAAATGGTTGTGATTAGAGGTTACATATGTTGCGACGATTTACGTTATATCATGTGACCATATCGTGGGACCATTGGTGGGTTGGGACCGTCGGTGTTCCCCACCCCTATATCCCAACATATTACACTTTAAAAATAAGCCAAGGACTATAATGGTTAAGATTCATTGCATAGCGTGGGAGGTGTGGTGGGTGGTTGCTATGCCGGAGGTCCCAGGGTTGAGCCCTATGGACCTTTATAAAAATTTTAATACAACACTAAGGGGACATTTGGCGATCTCAGGGCTAGCCACGTGTCACCCTCTGATTGGCCCATAAAAACAATGTACAACCTATCCAACAAACAAAATCACGCCACTTGTCAACCTCAGATTGGTTTTGAGGAAGGAGTATTCCTCAGAGTATTCCTTTTTCTGACTGTGCATCCACCATGCTGACTAGGCATCCCAGTCACTCCTGTCGCAAAATTTATTTGTTTGGGATTTCAATCAGAACGTGATGTCTCCCTCATACTACATCAGTTTTTGAACCATTTGCAGCACCGGAATTAGGAAGACAATATACACGCAACCATCCTGGTTTCAACCCAATCCCGTAACTTCCAATTTTTTGCAAAATATATGAACTCCTGATCACTCCTCCCCATTCAGAAGCTTTTGGACCCCAAAATACTTGATTACTTGTTCAGTAGATGAGGGTACGACTCCCTCACCTTTCCAACCTCCATCTACTTTTCCTTGCTTGGCTTAGTGTCTTTGAGCCCAAATCGAAGGTAGTCAACACTTCTCCTCTTGTATGCTCTTGTCCTTTTGTCAAGAATTGGATTTTCCTTGAGCTCATCTAGAAATTCTAGCAAGAAATATTCAATAGAAGGCATTTGAACATCGCTTCCTTGATCATCGATCAAAGGTGGCTCATACAAATGTAAGTTTACAACATTAACAACTAAATAGATTTGCGTATACCAAGGCAAGTCAAGTTGAAATGCATTATTACCAACTTTCTTTATGACCTTGATTGGACCATAGTGAATGGGTTTGAGCTTTTTACCTACTCCTTGCATCCTTTCTTTTCTAATGTGCAACCATACCTCATATTCCTCTTGAAACTCGTGATCAACTCTATGTTTTTCATGCCTCTCCTTGTATTTTCTTTGATTTTTCTCAAGCTGTTCTTGAAATTGTTGATGTATAATCTGAATTTGTTCAATGAAATTTCGAGCCTTGTCAATGTCACTATTGCCATCTATTGCAACATCCTTCCCAAAGATGAAGTATAATGGTGATTTTGTAAAATACCCAAAGCATACTTCAAAAGTTGATGTTTGAGTTGAAGAGTGCTTTTCCCAGTTGTAAGCGTGTTGAATGTAATGCAGTTGCTCATCCCACAACTTAGGATGTTTGTTGCAATATCCTCTCAATAGATGCACACCGGTTCTATTCACCACCTGGATTTTTCCATCGATTTCCAGATGAAAATATATACTCTTTTTCAACTTTGTGCCCATCATACTCCATAGATTGGACCAAAAATTCCCAATGAACCTGGAATCCCTGTCACTAACAATAGAAGTTGGCATTCCATAATGATCCAATAAATTTTGAAAATAAAGTTCAGAAATTTGTTTAGCTGTAATGGTTTTCTTACACGGCAGAAGTAAACACATTTGACTGAATCTATCCACAACTACATAAATATAATCATGTTTTTTTCTTGACATAGGTAAACCTCAAACAAAGTCCATGGAGACACTCTCGCATGGCCGTTATGGTACCCATAGTGGCCTGTACAACCCAAGCTTCCTATTACTAGGCTTGCTTGTTGCACACATAGAATAACCTCCTATAAAATGCGACACACTATCTACCATATGAGGCCAATAGCAATACCTCTGTAGATGCGCCACAATTTTTCTTACCCCAAAGTGGCCGACAATAAGAGATGAATGAGCTTCTCTCATGATACTTAGCCTCTATCCTTGTAGTATATATAACTTTCCCAAATGAAATGACAAATTTTTATGAATGTGATAATATTTTTCTTCAACTTGATTCCCTTCACTCAAACTATAATTAACATCTTGAAAATCAACATCATGTGCATATTGTCCTATGTAACTCTCATGTACTATAGAATCAATTTTGAGTAAAGTAGATGCATTAATAATATGTCTTGAACGCATATAAAAAAATTTATTTAAAATACCTTTCTTGTACCTTATAACCAAGTGAAATTGTTGAAGAAATCCCAACCACCTGAAATGTCTTGATTGTTGCAATTTGATTTGTGACTGCAAGTACTGTAATGGTTAGTGATTGGTATGCACAAAAGTCTCTTTACCCATCAAGTAGTGTTTCCACTTCTTGACACTTTGCAACAACACATATATTTCTTTGTCATATGTAGTTGTTGACGGGGGAAAATGTCCAGCCAACAGTAAGGGATCTACCTGTTAAAAGGTCACAATTAGACTCTAAACCGTTTGTGATAAGGATCCCGTCCCAAGTGTGGGTTCAGCTACTACTTAATACTCCTTTTCTCGGACACAAATGAGCCCTACAGAACTATGAACATACAATTATCGGATGATATAAGACAAATTATTGATAATTCTCAATGAGCATAAAACACTACAAATAACAAGATGAGTTAAAACACACAGCCAAATGAAATGTTGTCAGCAGCACATAAATAGGGTCGTGCTTGTAAAAGTTGTTCGAACCATAGAAGAAACAATTATACCTGGTAAGAACACCCTTCACATCCTTAAGCGGTTTCACAGATAAGATAAATGTCAGTAATGAAGTTTCAAACATCTCCTAAGTAAACAACCTACCATCATTAACACATTTAGTGAGCTAAAATGCATAAATGATATAAGAAAAAAACATATATCATAAGATATTAGACATATAAGAGAAAATATTCATAGTGTTAACACATTTATCCTCATCGGATCCAAAAGTGGATTTAAAAAAATTCTTGTATTCATTCACATAAAGGTCTATTCAATGCTTTACAACTCTCCTTTATCCTTTGGAGTCTAAAAAATCCCTTTTACAAGTCCTCGGAGGGAGTATTTATATGACAAAATTGACCCTCGGGTGCCCCAACTTTTTGTCTTCCTGATTGTTAGCATAGTTCACGACCTGAAGGGAAATTGCGACTTGCGACCCTGTGCTTGGCTACGACCTGCAACTCCTCTTGTAGGTTGTGACCTGTAACCTAATTATGGGAGAATTTGAGTGATTTTGAGGTCGGGAACATCTACTTATTTCTCTTTGAGGAAATTTCGCCATGCCCAATAATCAGCAGCAACTGCGGAGATTAGAGGGGTATCTTCTCTTAACCTGTGCAGGGATTAGAGAGCGTTTGGGATCAAAGTTTCCCTTTTGATCATGATTTGGTTAGAGAGGGAAGCTAGCTTGGTATAAATATGGACTGGAATCACGATGAATTGAACCAGGTTTTCCTATGATGCTGGAAGGTTTGGAGAAGCGGCGACTTGCCTGATAGGTTGCATAAATTCTTGAATGTCTTGGTCCACTTGTTCCCACATTTTTTCTTCGCCCAATGTACCTAGAGATGGAATGTGGTGCAGTTAAGCCATTGATTCAATGCCACTAATTAGATGTTCGTAAGCGGCCATTACCTTTTCTAGGTCTTTGAATAGCTTCTCCTTGGACTGCATCTTCATGTGTATTTGAACCTTGTCATTCTAGGTGTGAATCCAGTCTTCTCTAGGAAAATTATCTGGAGCCTTTAGATACTTGTTTACCCAATATATAATTCTGTCCAAGGCTACAGAAGCTTCTCTTAGTTTCTCGTTCCTTTTCTTGGTTTCTGCTTGAGCTCTTATCAGAAGTGCAAATGTCTGCATTATTGTAAACAATTCTTAATATACTTGTCTCATGGTGGCTTCTAGGGTTACCAACTCCCTTTGAATGGTGTGTGGTACTTCATTAGTAAGGGTGTTCCTACCTTGAAGTTGTTGAAATTCTTCTTCTAGTGCCTTTTTCTCTTGATCTGATCTAGCTATCGTTTGTTCGGAGGCCTGTAATATTTTCTACAGGGATAGAATTTCCCTACTCATTTTGCTCATGTTTTCTTCCATGGCTACGATGAAAGTAGTGCCAGCTGATGCTATCATAACTGGATTGGTCCTGGTATCCAAGACTATATACATTTTTGTTGTGGTCGTGAGGGGTGCAGCAGGACTCCGTGCTAAGAATCTTCTCTTCTACTACCTAATTTTGTGTGTGAACTGGTCATAGGTGAGTCTTGTCAGGTCAAACACTTCTTCCTCTTGATCCTCAGAGGTACCCAGTTCTGAGAGCGCAAAATACATATTTGTTTCAAGATTTGTTTGAGGCACTTTGATGGCTGGTAGCTCCATCTGTATCCCTGTCATAGGAGGAGTTTTTACTGCCTTCGGCTTCTTTGGAGGAATTTTCCTTCGACCTTTGACTTTCTTCCACCCTTTTATTTTTCTCTGCTTCCTCCTCCAGCTACCACTCTGCTTCTGCCCTATCTTGTTCTTATTTTAATTAGCGTTAAACTTCTACCTTTTCTAGTTCTATTTTTAGCTGGCACTCAGCTTCTGCTTTTTCTTCCTCCTCTTCCTTTCTCTTGTGGGCATTATCCACCTGCTTCTTTCTTTGTTCTGCCTTCAGTTGTTTCTTGCGTTTATCCTCGTCCTGTTTTTCTCTCTCCTCAGCTTCCCGTTGAGCTTTTTCGTCCATTTATTTTTTCAATGGGAGGAAGAGTTAAGGCCTGTGCTAGTTCTTGGCTTCCTGGCTTGAGAAGATGAGGCTCCTCCTAGCTCGTGGATTATTTCTTCTAAAGTTTGATAATATTGATCTTCCTGATCGGTTAAATCCTCTAGAGAAATCTCCCTGTATTTTTTGTACCATTTTTTTACTCCATCTTCAGCTGAGAATTCAGTATGTTGGTAGCTCCATTTAAATTTGGCCCATTTGCAATGGGCAGGGATAATCCTCTCAGGATGGTACGTCTGGTGGGCCAAGGGAGGCAGACAGAATCCCCTGATTTTCTCAGCCTTTGCTTGTACTTCTCTAAAATCCTTGACCATATAAGCACCGATAGTGAGTGGCAGAGTTGGCCATGGCTTCTTCTTGCCTTTAGTAAGAACCTTTAAAAATTTGGCTATCATTTGGAAACATGTTTCCTGAAGTAGTAGTCTATCAGTGACGATTCGAGGTAGTGCATGGGGAGCCTTGAGTGAACCAAAGACTTGGATGAAGGTGCCTTTTACAAAAGGAAACCAATTTTCCACCTTAGTTATTGTTTCCATGGCCCGCTAGGACATGCACGAGGTATCTTTACCAAAAAAAATTCCGTAGAGTGCAGGGATGAAACTATGTGAGATCGGCTCCATATCCTGCTTATATTTGGAGTCCTAGAATACCTACAACTCCTTGTGAATCAGATGGGCGTGCTCCTGATCCCAGTTGTGTTCCCACCTTTCAAAATGGCACCTCACACATACTACGTCCAACAGATAGGAGGCCATGTAAAATTCTAATGCATACCCTTCCTCAGGCACTAGTTCTGAAGATTTGTTCATTTTGAAGGCTGTTATTAATAAGTTGGCCCAATTGAAGCGGGTGACATATACGGTGACAAAGTACATAAGACATACCCAAGAGCCTTTGAAAATGGTGGCATCAGGATGACCATACATCCTACACAGCATAGCTGCCACAAGCTTGTAGACCTTCTTAAGACCTGCTACCTGATACTCCTGGTCCTTCTTGACCTTGAAACTTTCTTGTTCTTCCCACCATCCTCTCAAGGTTTCAGATATGGGAACTACATGAGTAGTGCCCATTCCTCAGTGAATGTCTGCTCTCGGTGGAAAGTGCGTAATAGAACTCTACATCCTGTCTCTTCAAATTTTCAAATGCTTTCCCTTCATGATCCCAAATCAC
>JAXQQM020090020.1:0-36121 GCA_034641835.2 Pinus albicaulis
CGGGTGCCACACCACTTCCGGGTGGGCGACAAAGTATGGCTACATTTGCAGAAGGAGCGCCTCACTGGACCTCACCGCAAGCTTCGCCCGCTCCGATACGGGCCGTACACCATCACCAAGGCTGTAGGGAACAATTCCTTCAAGCTCAGTATTCCACCATTCCTTGGTCTACACCCGGTATTCAATGTGGATTGCCTTCGTCCTTACTTCCCACCTCTACTGGACACCTCTGACATTGCAGAACAACTCACACCAACAGAGTTAAACCCAGACTGCATGGAACAAGCCACCACAGATTGTATCATGGACATGCAAATCAAGAACACTCGCCGACAGAAGATCCAACTGTATCGGGTTGTCAAAGCTGGCCAACTCTGCACCAAGGAAAGTGGTTCACCAGGGACCAAGTTTAGCAGAAATTTCCTCATCTCATGGAGGAACTTAACGCAATGGGGACCATTGCTTCCTAAGGGGAGAGGAATGATCCAGGTGGATATTGGTGGTCACCCGCCTATTCCACTTGGGGCTCCACCATTGTCTATTTCAGTTTTTCAGTTTCGGCACAGTTTACTATTTTTAGCAGTTTTTCGGGTCCTAAACTTCCGGAGCCGTTTTGAGGCCCTAAACGACGTTTTTTGGGAAAACGGAGAGCAGCATCGATCCATGGACATGGACCGATGCTGCTCATTCCAAATTTGTAGTCCTCGAATAGATATTTCTAACGAGGTATGGTACGCGTCAAATGGAGATCGTATGCGAAAGTTACGCCCCTGGGAAGTTGAAACACCAA
Organism: Pinus albicaulis; assembly: GCA_034641835.2. NCBI lineage: Eukaryota > Viridiplantae > Streptophyta > Pinopsida > Pinales > Pinaceae > Pinus > Pinus albicaulis. The sequence goes on from JAXQQM020090020.1 coordinate 791, forward strand.
TTTACCCAAACGGGGTCCATAGTTTTGGCGCTTCATCTCCTAGGGTTAGGGTTTTGGCTGTTTAGGATTTCCCATTGTTTCTAAATGATAAATAGGCCCTCGAGCCTCATTGTAACTCAGTTCAGAGGCCTGCAGCCGCCACATCTCTTCTCAGAGATAGCTACCAGCGCCCTAGCTAGTTTTATTTCCATTCTGTCTGTAAGCAAATTTCAGTTCTTTGATATTAATGAAATGAAGTGTTATTTCCGTTGCATCTCTGTATTTATGGTTATATGTTTATTCTATTGCATTCACACGCAAATTCGGATGGAGAGACCAATAGACCACATATTAAGATAAGACAAATTGTATTAATATATATCTACCACCCAGTGAAAGGAACCTACTTTTCCATTTATATATCTTATTTTTAAAATTTTCAATCATCTAAGTCCAATTGCTGCAATTGTATGAACAAGGTTTGAGTCTAAATCACAGATATGTAATGCCCAACATTATATGACTTCTACCAGTTCCCATAAACTCAACAATGAACTTAATTTCCTCCTCATCTCCCGAATCATACAGAAGGAGAGATTTACCTTTGTTAATGCATAAACCATAAGCAGCTCCAAAGTGATTAAGAATGTAGTGGAGATAAAACCATTAGTTACTAATAAGTTTACCAAATACCAACAAATCATCAACAAATAATGAGTGTGTGACACATACCATAAGAGAAAATGCCAGTCCATCAAAGTAACACTTTTCCTTTTCCATCTTCATGAGGTTGTTAAAGCAGTCCATAATAAGGATGAATATGAGCGGGGATAAAGCACAACCCTGTTGAAGCCCTCTTTCGACGAAGAAAAAGTTGGTTGGTAGTCAATTAATAAGAATAGGATATCTTACTGAAGTTATGCACACCATTATCCATCAGACCGAATAGATAGCCCAATATTTAGTAGAATTAGCCTAATGAAAGACCAATTTTCAGAATCATAAGCCTTATGGATGTCAATATTCATAATTAGAGCCTTAGTTTTGTTATCATGAACGGAGTGTAAAGCCTCCTGTGCTATAGCAATGGCATAGTGTTTTGACCTGCCTCTTAAAAACCCGAATTGTTCCTTAGAAATGCATGTTGATAGGATCCCCCGAATCCTATTTTCTATAATTTTAGAGGTGATTTTGTACACAACATTACATAGTGCAATAGGCCTAAAATATGAGAACTATTCAGGTTCCGATGAATTAGGAATGATTATCAAGAAGGTCGAATTCATATCGCCAGGAAGAAATCCCAGAATTCTAACATGTTCCACAACCTTAAGCAACTCGACCTCCAACATATCATAGAAGTTTAAATAAAATTCAGCCAGCCATCCATCCGGCCCAGGACTTTTTTCATGTGCAAAATATTTTAATGCAGCTTCTAACTCCTTCTTAGTTATCTCCACCTCCATGACATTATTTTCATCTAGGTCGAACATGGAGGGCATATGCTGTAGTACCGAAGCTTGGCTTTGATGATCAATTTCATGGTCAACTTTATAAAATTCAGTAAAATAATTGAGCGCTTCAACTTGAATGTCCTCCATTTTATGTTTCATAGAGCCATCTGCAGCCTTTATTCTCCAAATAGAATTCTTGTTCCTGCGGCCATTTGCACAATTATGGAAAAACCTTGTATTCACATCGCCTTCCAGCAACCATTGAACTCTGATTTTTAATTTCCATGTAGTTTCCTGTATTTTTAAAATCTCATGCTTGCAAGCCTCCAGCTTCTCAAGAGTGGCATAGGATAGAGAGTCAGGAGGGGTGATCTTCATGTCCATATAAATTTGAGAAATCGTTCTGTCAATGTCTCTAAGATCCATCCTAAGACCCACTGTTTTCTCTTTCTTCCATTTTTTAACAATGGTTTTGAGGCTACATATTTTAGTAGAAAACTTAATACAACCCACCTGTTCTGGGTCATTGTCCTCCTTGCTCCAGCAGTAAATCACCATTTTATTAAAGGAAGGGTCCTGTAACTAGACACTGATGAATTTGAAAGACAATCTGGCCGATATGGATTCCTATCACCATGTGAGAGAGACCACAATATGGTCCAAGAGGCATGAAGAGTATACCGTAGCCCAGACGTTCCCCAATAGATTGAAAAGAAAAACATTAATCATGGAACGATCAAGGCGTTTACCAATAAAGTTGCTTCCAATGCGCCTATTCATCCAAGTAGGCACTAGAGGAGAGGGTTTGATATCAATCAATCCCGAGTCAATGAAAATTTGTCCAATTTTATTAGCCATAGGATCCTGCCACACCCTGTTACCCCATGATTCTTCCACAGATAAGGTGCCATTGAAATCGCCCATTATCATAAGATTTTCTATACCAAGGAGCCCAAATTGATCCGACCTTTCCCAGAAAGCCACCCTGTTTTTGCAAGGTGAATATAGGTTTATAAAGTAGATCGGATCTGAGACCCCTCTTATATAACCATGTAGTCAAATACCTCTGAAGAATTTATAGGTCTTTAGACTGTACAATAAGGGGTCCCAAGTGGCCAACATTCCACCCACCTGACCCACTACATCCACTCCCACTACATGCCAACTCGAGCGTATACTTAAAATGGTATCAATGCAATAGTCTGATTACAAAGAGTTTCCTGGAGAAATACCATTGATGGTTTTATTTCTTAGAAAATCTGGCGAAGGCGAAGATTTTTAGAGGGACTGCCAAACCCTCTTACGTTCAGAGATACCACGGTCATCATTTAGGTAATTCCTTGGGGCTGCCTGCTCTAAGGCCCCGAATATCACCAGTTGTAGTAATAGGAACATCATGAAAATCATACAAATCCCCTTGAAATAATGATTTTGTCTTGAGCCGACCAGGAAAATGCCTAGATCCCTTTTTATTAGTCTTCCTGACAGTGATGTTTGAAGCCGACTCAGGAGATATATGAGGAAGGGCTTTGGAAGGTCCTTTATCAAAGACGGTAAGTGCAGCCATATCTAGCATCGGATTTCCTAGTAGCGCATCTAAATCGCTTCCCACAGTATTCCGCGGTGAATCTAGGCGTTGTGGGGGATCAGGTTCATGAGAAGATAATGGAGAAGCCCATTCCAAGGGGGGTATCGATGGTGAAACCACTAGCGGTTTAGATGGATGTGGACGAGGCGATAAGGTGGGATTTCCCATATAGACAGTTCCCTGGGGGTCATCTATTGGTTTATCCGACTACGACGATGATAATTCATGGGAAATTGGAGATAATTCTTGATTGTAATGAGGGGAACCCGTGTTTTCAGGTAAATATGGGGCTTTTGCACATATATTTAACAAAGGTAAATCCGAAGAGTAAGATCTGACACTATTATAAGAGGGGGGAATTGACTTGCCTGAGCCGAACCCAGATGCATGTGCTGACTTATTTCCATGTTGGCGACCATAATTGATGTCTTTGTGGCGTCCTCTCCTCCATTGTCGCATAGGATAGGTTCTTTGCAAGTGACCAGTGTGGTGGCATATGAGACAACGGAATGGCACACCCTAGTAGTCCAGTCTCTGTTGGTGTATTCGCTGTCCCCAAATTAAATCAACATCACTCGGCAGCCCACCTTGGAATGAAACTTCAACTAAAATCCAAGTTGCAGCATCCATGATGCAATACATCCTAGCATCCAAATATTTGGTCGACAATGAGTCTATTAGCCCAAAGTTTCCAAGACAATTTCAAGGTCCAGAACTCAAGGGGAAAGCCCAGTAATTTGACCCAAACCAATTTATTCTTTGGGGCATTGATTACAGGATTAAATCCCAAAAACCATGGAAGAAGCTGCATGAAACTCCTGCCCCGGACCCAGGTTTGAGCCATAATCTTCCTACAATCTTCCTCATGCAGAAAATGCACGCTGAACCAGTTCCCCATCATTTTACTTACTTTAAGAATGTAACCCAGAATTGGGCACCAGAAGGTTTTTACCCACTCTGACATATCAAAAAATAAATCCTCAGGGTATAGCCATCTTCCTGTCAGCGCCTGCTTTTGGAAGCTTGCAACTCTATCCCAGAGGTCATTACGTTCCAAAATTACTTGTTTAACATTAGATGCAGGTTTATAGCAATGTTCCTTGTAATGAGTCTTCCTCCCGTGTAAACCCGACTATGAATCTGAGTGTGCCTCATTCCTGTGCGAAGAAAAACCCTGCCTCTTCTCATTCTGGTGCGCGTTGGAAGTATGATCCAATACATGATTCGGGATATGCTCAGTGTCCACCCTATTTCCATCCTGGACAGTTTTTTGCAACTGCTCTTTTTCAGCACGTAAAGTGGCGGAAATCAAAGCCTCATGGGCGGATGTGTCAGAAGAAAAGATGTCGACAACATCCATCATGATGCAAATACAGATGATCCTTGTTCCAATAGAAGCATGGATAGAAAAATATGACGGCTAGTGAAAAAACGTATGACAAAATCACAGGGGACATAACCACAAGGGGAAGTATTAACAGACAGCGAGAATTGGAGAATAAACCTTCTACTGTGATTCCCGAGAGAGTTCTATGAAGCCAGAAAGGTGTCCATGAGAGCGTAAATACACAGTACAAAGGTGGAAGGTAGGTATATTAATGGAATTATAGACCTATGCCCACCGTGCCATAAAGAGGAGTAACCTACCCTACTGACAATGACATCAGAGTATCGAAGTGACGATATCGATCTGGACAAAAATATAGCCGTTCACAGTGATCAAAACGGATGGAAACTAGGTAAAACTACATAAGAAATAATGGCCATAAATAGAAGTGACCAGCCCATATAAAGTAATGCCCAGATCATATGTCACCTTGTTAAAAATTACCTTCGGAAAGCAGCTCCAAATCCCGACACCTTAATGAAATTCTTTTAGACAATCAAGAAGTGATCTGAAAAAGGACATAGATTAAAGCGCTTCATAAATTGTCTTGGAATAGTAACCAATTCATTCGCCGGAAATCTCTTTGAAATTTTACCGACCACCCATAGATCCCGAAAGGTATCCCATTAACCGCCAGAAAAAACAGACCCTGTTCCGGATACCAGAAGCTTCACACTTCATAGCAACAGCAACACACACAACCCTTACAGTGCCACCATCTATGGCATAACTGAAACCTAAAATCCTGGCATGGCCTTGAGATGATAAAAAAATTTGTAATATTCCCTTTCTTGATCCAGTCAAAGTGGATAGAATCGATCCATGGTACTTACCGTGGTATTTTTCAATGGTTTTGACCCATGGTATTTCTTGTATTGACCCATGGTATTTCTTGTTGGTATTGATCCATCAAGCCTATAAAAGGGGAGAGAAGCTAGGCATTTAGATCATTCTGGATTATCTATCTTATTTTGTTTGGGTTGAGAACCTGACTTGGCCAGTTCTAGCATTGATCCCAGGACGAAAACCCCGGGGTGATGTTTATGTGGTGGATCTATCCAGGATTCACAAGTGGGCTTCAATTTCTTATATTTGTCATAGTCAAGCAGCTGTGCATGCCATTTGTAGGATTTTATGGTCTGGGCATGTATGTATTTTACTTTTAGTGAATAATAATATAAATAAATGGTTGTATTAAATGAGAAACTAAGATGTTTTAGATCTATCAAAATTTTTATTGTTTGGAATCTTACAAAATTGAGTCTATTTTTGTGATATAGCTATCCATATTGACAGGAGCCATGAGAAAATGTTATCAGAGGTTCTTTTAATCAAGTGTATAGGTTTCCAGGTGCAACTATTTTTCATTTGGATCCTGTTTATGTTGCCTCACATGGATAGATATGATTGACTGAAGAATGAACACAACAACAAAACCTAATACTATGATTTGGCCGAGAATGAAAGTTTGAGGACATTGTTCAGCCCAGGCCGACAAAGAGACACCACCCTACAAGCCCAATACTCAATGAACTTCTATGATGCATGCCAAGAGCAAGCTCAAGAGAAACAGAAGCCTTATAACCGTCCCAGGCCCAACTGTGTGATATCACCCCAAACAATTACCACACATCTTGATCACTTTAATGGTGCATTTACAAGGAGCAAATATAAATAATCACACGGACAACATAAAGAGCTCAACTAAAAACATAAGAGGAAATATGTAGAGCCCTTCTATTCACACTTCATCCTCATACGTTCATCACTTAAATCTCATTTTCATGGTTCCTCCAGTCACCTAAGCAAGCATTTATCAGTAACCAAGAGTCCAGAAAGGTCCGACGCCAACCGCATTACCCCTGTGGAGAATACTTACAAGTTGGGAAGCTTAAACTACCTGAGCTGAAGGCCCTAGTTCTCCATGTGCGTTCCCGTTCTCCATGTGTGTGCGTTCCTTTCGTTATCCATCCATCCTTTGATTAAGATTGCCATGGTGGAGGATAACCAGGTGTCGCCATCGGATCTGAGTGGATTTGGAGCACATTGACACTTTCTTGCAGCATTGACACTCTGAGATAGGGACGAGTCTTGCCTTTCTCGTCAAGTCAAGATCGGACTAGACTTCATTTCGTGTTCATCATGAAGCTTCCAGTCTGCTTGCTTATCTTAACTTGACTTCAAGATTTGCAGAACTGTAAATGAATTTTCGTTCAATTGGTGGCTGTCGAAATCCGTTTGCCCAATTGATGTGCTTAAGTGTTAAAGCTGAGAATCGTGTTTAATTTGTAATGAGAATCGTGTTTAATTTGTAATGTTCGATTGGAATGACATACGTTTAATCTTCAAACAAGCTGTATTAGGTCGTGAAGTGGGAGGAAAAAGTATGTATTTTTTTGCTCTTATCTAAAATTGGAAAAAGAAAACATTTTATTGTAGAATGTCAGCTTTCAAAGACATCAGGAAAATTATGCAGTTATTCTAGCAGCTAGCTCTTGGAATAATCTATTCAACTAAAAATTTGTGTAGAAGCTTGGAGGGTTTATTGTAAAACTTCAAAAGAAAAAGCCAAATACAAAAACCAAATAAAAAAAGCAATTTATCTTATAAACTTTAACTTAGTATACGTTTAAAATACTTTCTTTCATTTTTCTATTAGAGAAGTCACAACCACTTATCAGTTATCGATACTGTGAACACATCCCTGAAAGTGTATACTTAGAATATGCAAGGAATGGGCAGCACCGTTTCACAACATTTATAACGCACCCTTTTTTCTGGCAAAATCTTCCACCCACTCCCTTACATGACTTATCCCTTACGAGACATCTTGCTACACTACTCGCTGCACAATACTTATTGGTTTGAACTTCTGGTGAACTTATTCCCGTTGGACAAGGAAACTGCAGGTTTTCACAAGTGATTTATATATATTACATAGGTGTGGAAGACATCGTATCGCATCTGCATCCCGCGCCCATTATCATTCTGTTGAATCTGTTCTTTTATCATTACATTTACAGCTCCCTCCACACACATTGTTCTATTTTGGTTGCTTGCTGCAGCCATATTCAACTTGAACATCCGCCATGGATAAATTTGCAGAGAAGATTAAAGGGTTTGTTGTGCTACAGAGGAAAAATATTTTAGATTTCAATGACTTCAGTGCAGACGTTCTAGACGATGTTAGCGAGCTCATTGGGAAGGGAGTCTCATTCCAGCTTGTCAGTGCATCCCAAATAGATTCCAGTGGGTGCCGATTGCTTATTCATTATAAATTCAATCCTTGCTATTTATTTTTTTGGGCTAGTTTTTATTGATTTAGGAGATTCAGCCAGTTTTCATATGATTTAATTTCCAATCCTGTTGGAAAATTAATTTCAATCACCGTGTTAAATGAACTTACGGTAGCCAGATTTGTGATAGACCATGTAGATCAACCAAGTAGATATTATGCAGGTTGCAGATTTTGTTGCAAGCTAAAGGATATGTGTTGGAGTAATCACCATATTTTTAGGAAATCCATAATTTCCACTTTGGGGATCCTAGTTACCTGTTTGGAAGTTTACTAATACTTGTGAGTTTTGGTGTAATGGCAAACCACTACATGGTATCAAAGCCTGGACCTAGATTCGATTAGCACTCACTCATTGTGGAGCAAATAAACAATTTGTTACAGAGTTTTACACCGTTATTCCATAACTCCTCTGTGAAATGTAAAACTCAGACTTGTGAATAAACTCTATATTAATGTATTTCTTGTGTTTTGAAAATTTCTTGTGTTTTGAAATCATAATATTAAATAATGTATAATATTTAACAATATCCTTATCTTTATGAAAATTCTATGTCAAATTTTAAGTGCAACTACTTCCTACTTTGCTTAAAGTTGTCTGAAGTTTTTGCTCCATTTAGTTTAGCAAGTCAAATGTATTTTAATCTCCGCGACTGTTTAGAGATAGCCTCATCTGCCTTCATCTTTCAGTTTTAACCCTAAACTCTGCTGCAGACAGTGGATGTGGAAAGTTGGGTGAGAAAGCGGTTCTGAAGAATTGGATTTCTACTCCGGAAAGATTCATCACTGGCAAGACCACGTATGGTATCGAGTTCGAATCGTACTCGGGCTTCGGAATCCCCGGAGCATTCGTCATCACAAATTCGCATCATGACCAGTTCTTCCTCAACTCTCTTACTCTTCAAGTTCCCGGTCATGGCAATGTTCATTTTGACTGCAACTCTTGGGTCTATCCCCTCTCCAAATACAATAGAGGCCGAGTCTTCTTCTATAATCGGGTAATATATATAATATATGGGATCAGTCTGTAAAATTTGAGCAGTTCTTGATTGGGTACAGTTTTTTGAATATGAAAGGAAGAAATATTTATGGGCTACTAATTACTGCGTTTTATTGTAATCTCCAGAGCTTTCTCCCAGCGAATTCTCCTCCTGCGCTCAGAAAACTGAGGAATGAGGAGTTGATAAGCCTGAGAGGCGAATACAATGGAATTGCAGAGACTGAGAGGAAGGAATGGGATAGAGTGTATGACTACGCTTTCTACAATGATCTCGGAGACCCAGACAACAATGTGGAGCTTAGCCGCCCAGTGCTGGGAGGGTCTCAGCACTTTCCGTACCCTCGGAGAGTCAGAACGGGTCGCCCACCTACAAAAACAGGTGTGATTTTTTGTATTACGCCAACAATTCCATCCCCATTTCCCCATACAGTTTCCTAATTTTTTGGCCTGTGTTGGATTTCAGACTCCGCTACTGAAAGCAGATTGCCATTAGAAATGAACTTCCACATATATGTTCCGCGAGATGAACGTTTTGGGCATCTCAAAATGTCTGATTTCTTGGCGGATTCCCTCAAATCAGTCTTGCAATTCTTGATACCAGAGCTCAAATCTCTGTTCGATCCAACCCCCAACGAATTCGACTCGTTTGAAGACATTAGGAAGCTCTACTCTGATGGGATAAAGCTTCCCGATAACTCAATTCTTGATGTTCTTTCTCTTGAGTTCATGAAAGAGTTTTTCACAACAGACGGTGAAAATTTGCTCAAGTATCCCCTTCCTCAAGTTATTGCCGGTAAGTACTCCTCTTCTAAATTCATCCTTGGATGTACTCAACTGCACAAGATTTCCAGCAGACTGGATTAGTGAACTTGGTGTAAATAGAATTTGGATGCAGCTGATGAATTTGCCTGGAGGAGAGATGAAGAGTTTGCGCGCCAGATGCTTGCAGGTGCCAATCCAGTTGTTATACAGAGACTCCAAGTAATTGGCAAAGCACTAACCCTTCCCTCTAGTTTCAAACTAATCTTATCTTAGGAGCTTAGCTTTGCCACTTATTGGATTTTTAGGTGAATTTCTAATACGAATTTTGTCAAACGCTTTGTTACTAAATCTTGATTTGTATTGTTTACATTAGGCACATATATGGATTCAATACCATAAAAAAATCTCTGAGACATTTCTATACTTGTTAAACTTGTGATTTCTATAAATCTCTGCCAAAACAAATGAAATAAGAAAATAAACCCAACAAAATTCCAAAAATTCGCACTTAAGACTACTAGCTTCAAAATGTGCCAATGATATAAGCTCTTTAAAAAAATGATTTTTGATTATATTTATATATATAAATGATTGAATTGACAGAGCTTTCCTCCGAGAAGCAAACTGGACCCAGAAATGTATGGTCCTCAAATCAGTTCAATTACTGCTTCACACATAGAACAGAATCTGGACGGGCTAACAGTTGAGCAGGTATGATCCAACTCTTTGCTTGTTCCTTATAGTGATTATGTCCATGCAATTATTGACAAAGTGATATAATGTATTCAGGCTCTAGGGAACAGCAAACTGTTCATTGTGGACCACCATGAAGTTTTCATGCCATATCTGAATAGAATAAACGCTCTGCCTACCACCAAAATATATGCTTCTCGTACAATTCTCTTCCTTAAGAAAGATGGCACATTAAGGCCTGTTGCAATCGAGCTGAGCCTACCTCCTTCAGATCAAGGGGGGGAAAGTATTCGGAAGGTTCAAACTCCAGCAGAGGGGGGCGTACAAGGAGCTCTATGGCAGCTCGCTAAAGTCTACGTCACCGTTAATGATTATGGTTATCATCAACTGATCAGTCACTGGTAAAATCTCTTCAGCCATTAGTAGATTTCAGGTATATATTTTTAAGTATTTACTAAGAATATTAAAATGCAATTAGAGCAGAAAGAAACTATCAAAAATCGGATTAAAAAAAAAAAGTCTTCGGATAGAGTGTAATTTTTCACATGGTTGATAATTGTTGGAAAGGCACAGTGTAATTTTTCACATGGTTGATAATTATTGGAAAGGCATAGGAGCTAAACCATAAAATAACACAAAATTTCACACATATAAACACACAAACACACAGGAGTTGAGGACATTCTGTTAAGGCGGCTTTTGTATTGATAACATAATTGATGATTATAATGGTTAAAATTAATGAAGAAAATTAGAATTAGCTATTCCTTGTGATAAGGATAGGATTGAGACTCTAAGATTAAGTTTGAGATTCTACTATCTAAGAATTGAGATTCTACTATCTAAGAATTGGTTCAAACCATCTTATTAGTGTGCAAGATTATATGTAAGAGATTCTTCTGAATTAATAGGTTCTGAATGAATAGAGAGCAGTGTGTGGAGTGCTTTGGCACTCTCCAGGTAACTCCCCTGGAAAGCCACTTAATTAATTGATTATAAGATTTTATCAAGGTATCAGAGTTTCGGGGCTGATGAATCAAAGCCAAAATGCTTCGATCTCTATATAAGTATCTCCAGAGTTGATAAATCAAAGCCAGAGTGCTTTGATCCCTATGTGAAAGTCTAAATGGCCGAAACGAAACCCTTCTTGCAGAAAAGAAACCTTCTGTGAGAGTCGAGGTGGCAGAAAAGAGGCCCCTCTGCAAACTGCTAGATCAAAGCTCATATTTTGGTGGCAGAAGAGTGCTGATCAGGGCTGATCAGTGAAAAGTATTTAAACACCCAAAAAAAACTCAACATGCAAACCCACTAAATTTAACTAACTCTACTTGACTCTGATTCTATTCTTTAAATTTAGCCAACCCTTACATACCTAAGTAATTACAATTTCCAACAATAATATGTTCCATTAGAATTGGTTCAGACTGAGTAATTGTTGGATTTGTTCAGGCTTAAAACTCACGCTGTCACGGAACCATTTGTGATCGCTACTAACAGACAGCTGAGTGTGATGCATCCCGTGTATAAGTTACTGCGTCCCCATTTCCGGGACACCATGAACATCAATGCTCTGGCTCGCCAAACTGTTATAAGTGCTGGAGGTGTTCTTGAAAGAACCGTCTTTCCTGGAAAGTATGCCATGGAGATGTCTGCTCTAGTGTACAAGGACTGGAGGTTCGACGAACAAGCTTTGCCTGCAGATCTTCTTAAAAGGTAATCACAATCATTGCTGACTGAAATCTTAGCTTCTCTGTGTCACACATTTGAATTTTTATTAATAAATTATGATGTATGTCATATACATTTGAAGTTCATAAATATATTATATGTGGCTACCACTTGAACAGGGGTATGGCAGTTGTGGACTCATTAGGGCCCCATGGGCTGAAGCTGATGATCGAAGACTACCCTTATGCTGTGGATGGGTTGGAGATATGGTTTGCAATAGTAAGTTGGATTAAGGAGTACCTGTCCTTGTACTACCAGAACGATATTGCAGTACAATCTGATACAGAGCTTCAAGCATGGTGGGCTGAAATCAGAAATGTTGGTCATGGAGACAAGAAGGCCGAGACATGGTGGTACAGCATGGATACCCTGGAAGAAGTTGAAAAAGCATTAACAACCATCATATGGGTGGCCTCGGCTCTTCACGCTGCAGTTAATTTTGGGCAATACCCTTACGCCGGATACATGCCTAATCGGCCCAGCATGAGCAGAAGGTTCATCCCAGAAGAAGGGTCCCCAGAATTCTCAGAGCTAGTGGAGAATCCGGATCTAGTTATACTCAGAACGATAAGCAACCAATTTCAAACAACCTTGAACATGGCCCTCATTGAAATCCTATCGAGCCACTCAACAGACGAGGTATATTTGGGGCAGGGAACCAGTAATGAATGGACCGACGATAAACGTGTTATAGAGGCGTTTGAACGCTTTGGAAGAAAATTGAGGGGGATAGAGAGCAATATAAGAAGGAGAAACGAGGATGAAAAGTTGAAGAATAGGTCCGGTCCTGCACAGGTTGCTTATACTTTACTCTATCCAAATACCTCTGATCTCAGTCATGAAGGAGGACTCCATGGAAAGGGAATTCCAAACAGTATTTCTATTTAATTAAAAAAACTAATAATTCATAATTATATTTATAAAAAAAGTTCTATTAAAAAAAATAATAATTATTAATTTGGCAAGAGCTTATTCATCATTGTAAATAAATAATAGTTATTAATTTGGCAAGCAGTTTATTCATATTATGGGTATTTTTTTCAAGAAATCGTGCAACACCTTTTAGGCATACATAATTTTGTTGGGAATTAGACCACATAACTTAATCTTAACTGTATGTATACATTAAAAAAACGAAAAAGAAAACTTTTAGCACTTCAACCATAAATGTTAAGCGTGTTCCAAATTTGTTGACCTTTGACAAGTCTTGAAAAAAACACAAAAAAAACGAAACTTCTAACACTTCAATCAAAAATGTGAAAATATTTCAAGTATAAATGTTTAATTTGTTCAAAATTTATTGACCATTTTATTAAATTAATAAATATGTAACTTGTAAAGAGATATTGCCAAATTTACCCAAAAAAAAATATCAAATTTGTTTTAGCTTTTATTTTTAGTTGGTATATTTCTCTGTTAGATTGTATATTTGTTTCCTAGATTATCCTTAATTAGTGATGGCTAAAATTTATCTTATCTTTAAAAGAATATTTATGTTAGGAATATATTATCACAAAATAAAAATACTAATTAACATAATATAAAAATGAGACATTGATATAATGTGGTTAATATTTAGTTTAATTAATATGTGATATCTCATTTATAGCATTATTCACTATAAGTTTCTCTTTTTATTTTTATATTTTCTTTTGTGTTTTATATTTTTGGGATGAGCGTCTGTTGTAATTGGTCTACAATCTGTTAGTAAATTTGTAAATTGTTGTCTTAGCTTTGAAAGCTCAAATATATTATTTTTGACTAATTGCACTAACTCATCACTTCTTTTTTTCCTTTGATTTAATATTTAAGCCTTATATACTGTGCTAGCCATGCTTTTGTATTATCAGGGGAAGTTTTTTTTTTTCCCTTTTAATTTTTGTTGCTGAGAATTAGGTGATGCACATACCTTGGTTGATCATCTTGGGTTTCTTGAGACATTTTATTCATCAGTGATTTGTTCTTCTTTACGTGGCAGTAGCTGAAGAAGATTAGGTCGAGGAGAGATATACAAATCATAGCTATCAAGCATGTTAGGCTGAAGAAGGTTAGGTTGAGGAGAGATATACAAATCATAGTTATCAACCATGCTAGGCTTTTGGAGTGCTCGTAGATGGTCTTCTAGTGATTGAATTTTGTTTTGGTTGTTGAAATATTAATTTCAACTGCAGAATATAAGGACAGGATGCGGCGGTGTTTTTTCTCTGAGTTTACTTGCACGCCACCATGAGTGTTTTAAAACTCTGCAAAATTCCAGTTTTTTTTATGGTCGTAGGCCTGAGTTCTGCAATTGAAAGACCGTTTTTTCTCACCACACAACTAGCAATTTAAAGCTCTCCATGCCATGCCATAAACCTACACACCAACCAGCATTTAAAACAACACAATAACCGCGTCGTTCATTTGAAGTTTGAATTTACCAAGTCAATAGGACACGTGGACCAATCAGATTTTATCGCGTAAGTTTTAGGATGATGTCACAGAGGAGATTTGGTATACGATAATTTTATGCATATGAGCTTACTTTCTGTTTTGAAATCTGGGGATCCCACCTCCAGCCAATGGGAGGCCGATCGCGCGGGTTTGGACCCTGATGACATCAGGGAAAATTGGTACGCGATAAATCCATGCAAAGGAGTTTAATGTCCAGTTTGAAATCCGTGGAAATTGCATAAGGTTTCAACCTTAGGTTAAAAAGTTTTTAACGTATTTTGCTTTGTTAAAAAAAAGTCACGGCGAAGTTTGTTTTGGACCAAGGTTAATATTTATATGGTTTGTAATATATATAACTTTATTTTATATATATATATGTCATGTAAAAAGTAGAAAGGCCCGAAGGCATAGAAAAGAAAACAGTTGTGTATTTTTTTATATACAGTGAGTAAAAGAAAAATAGAGTGTGTGTAAATAGTGTGCTCATATATATATATGCTCGAAGGCAGAAACTGAAAGTGATAGCCTCTGTATTATGTGCATTTGAAGACTGTGTATTATTTGTAATTCCAGAAGGCAGAAAACCAAAAATTGCACTGTGTGTGTGCATTTTAAAAGGAGGACAGAGAGCAGATCAAACACTATGTGTGTGCAGCAGTTGAAGTTTTTATTTGTAAATGCCAGAACAACAGTTCTGTGGCATCTCTGTAATAGATTTTTAAGTTTAATGAAATAGTTTCTTGTGTGCCATCTCTGTCCAGCGAGTTTTTTTAATCTCTGTGTTGAGAGGAGGAATTATTTTTATTCCTCTGTGTGTTTAGGAATACTCAGAAATTCCAACATGGTGTTGGAGCTAGTCTAGGCTCTTTGAAGGATTGTCAAAGAAGCTGAAGGAAGGAGTTTGTTGAAGTGGTTCTCCAGCAGTGTGAAGGCTCAACAAAAGTCCAGGTATTTACAAAAAAGAGTTTTGTTTTTTTGTAAAAGAGTGCAGTCCAAAGAAGTCCTTTTCACAATAGAGTTTGTCTCTTAGGCAGAGAGACAACTTGTTTAAAAAATCACAGTCAAGTTTAGAGCATAGTTCAATGTGTTAAGTCATGGCAGGAGCCAACACAAGCACGAGTATTGGAAATACTCAACTCCCACAGTTTAATGGGAAGAACTATTACTATTGGGCAATCACCATGAGAGCCCTGTTTGCCTCTCAGGATTTATGGGAGTTTGTTGAAGATGGTTTTGAAAAACCAGCAGATGAAAATTCCTTTAATGCCCTAACACAGGCAGAGAAGGATTTGATGAAGAGCAATAGAAAGGAGGACTCAAAAGCCCTCTTCTATCTCTATCAAGCAGTTTATGAAAGTGTGTTTTCAAGGATAGCAGCAGCTAAGAGGTCCAAGCATGCATGGGATATCCTCCAAACTGTGTATCATGGTATGGATAAGGTGGATACAACAAAGCTACAATTGCTGAGGAGAGACTTTGAAACTCTCTGTATGAAAGAGTTTGATAACATAGACTCATTCTTCACACATGTGATTGGGTTGGTTACCCAGACAAGGTCTCATGGAGAGACACTTGAAGAAAGAAGGATAGTGGAGAAAGTATTGAGGAGCTTACCCTTAAGGTTTGATGTGATAGTCACAACCATTGAAGAGACAAAGGATCTCTCAAAGTTTATTGTTGATGAGCTTCATGCATCATTGATGACTCATGAACAAAGATTGGGTAGAACAGCAAACTCATCTTTAGAGCATGCCTTCAAGACCCAAATGTCTTTTGGAAGAGGAAGAGGTCAAGGCAAAGGAAACTACAGAGGAAAAGGAAGAGGCAGAAGCCAAAATAGAGGAGGAAGAAACAGCTCTGCAAATACTCATGGAAGGGGCAACAATCAAAATCAGAACCAAGGCCAAGGTAGCAGCCAGCAAGGTGGACAAAATCAAGCACATAAACAAAGGTATGATAAATCAAAAGTCCAATGTCATTACTGTAAGAAGTATGGCCATTATGCCAATGAATGTAGGAAGAGTGACATGGGTAATAGACCCAGTGCTTATTTTACTAAGGAAAATATCAATCAAGAGAAGTTGTTTTTAGCATGTAATATGGCTGAGGAAAAGAATGAAGATATATGGTTTCTAGATTCAGGATGTAGCAACCATATGACTGGAAACATTTCCATGTTTTCCATTTTAGATGAAAATGTAAAGTCTCAAGTAACATTGGGGACAGACAGTAAGGTCTCTGTCATGAGAAAAGGCCTGAGAGTGAATGTTTTGACAAAGAAAGGAGAAGGAAGATCCATATCAGATGTATACTATGTGCCTGGTATGAAGTGTAACCTCTTGAGCATTGAACAACTCACTCAAAAGGAGTACAATGTTTTCTTTGAAGATGATGTATGCACCATCATGGATAAACCACCAAGCAAGCAATACATTGCACAAGTGAAGATGACAAGGAACAGAATGTTCCCTCTCAAGATCAGGGAAAATTTTAAGGATGGGCGTTTATCTTAAAGTTTAAAAACTTGGCGAATCTTAGTAGTCCCCAATATGTAAATTGTAAAATTTTTGATGTTATTTTTGCAAAAATATTTAGTTTTATAATCATTTTATATTAGTATATATAATTTTTTGGCGATTTTTAGGGTAAAATATTTTTATACTATAAAATTTGGGCGAATCAGTTTTTAAAAAAAATGAAAATTAACGAATCTTTTTTTTGGAAAAAGCATAGAAAATTAGCCCACCTACGAAAATTAACCCCTAAAATTTTCCATGCTCAAGATGAGAGCAGATTTGAAGAAAGGAGATGAAATGGCAGCAGTGACACAAGAGACATTCCAAAGAGAAGCAAAAGATGAAAATTGGTTATGGCACTTGAGATTTAAACATCTCAACTTTGGAGGTCTGAATTTGTTGCATAGGAAAAGAATGGTAAAGGGATTACCATTGATTGAGAAACCGAACAACCTATGTGAAGGCTGCATCTTGGGCAAACAACACAGAGAAAGTTTTCCATCAGGAAAGAGCATAAGGGCAAAGGCATCCTTAGAAATTGTTTATTCAGATTTGTGTGGACCAATGTAAACACCATCACTAGCAAGCAGTCACTATATGCTGACTTTTATTGATGATTACACAAAAAAAACTTGGGTTTATTTCTTGAAATATAAAAGTGAAGTGTTTGAGAAATTATGTCACTTTAAGGCTCTTGTAGAGAAACAAAGTGGGCTACAACATATTAAGGTATTAAGAACTGATAGAGGAGGTGAGTATATCTCAAAAGAATTTCTGCGTTTTTGCAGAGAAAATGGCATACAAAAGCAATTTATAGAAAGGTACACACCGCAACAAAATAGAGTTGCTGAAAGGAAAAATAGGACCATCATGGATATGGTAAAAAGAATGATGAAGGCAAAACATTTGCCAAATGAATATTGGGCTGAAGTTGTACATTGTGCAACATACATCTTGAATAGATGCCCAACCAAAGCTATAATGAACAGAGTTTCGGAAGAAGCATGG
Organism: Pinus albicaulis; assembly: GCA_034641835.2. NCBI lineage: Eukaryota > Viridiplantae > Streptophyta > Pinopsida > Pinales > Pinaceae > Pinus > Pinus albicaulis. The sequence goes on from JAXQQM020090020.1 coordinate 18,634, forward strand.
AGTGGCATAAAACAAGGTGTCACCCACATGAGAGTTTTTGGTTGTGTGGCTTATGCAGACATTCCAGATCAACTAAGGAAGAATTTGGATAGTAAGGGGGAGAACTGCATATTTACTGGATACAGTGAAGAATCCAAGGTATACATGTTGTATAACCTATCCACCAAGAAGTTTTTTATAAGCAGAGATGTGCAGTTCATTGAGGAAGAAGCTTGGGATGGAAGCATAGAGAAAACAGTCAACGTGAAGAGTTGTTTGTTTCATGATGATAATGAGGAAGAGATGGCTGAAATACATCCCTCATTAGCAACACCACTTCCACCAACACAAGTACAGCAAGGGACACCACAAGCAGGTATGAGAACACCTTTGAGAAGTGATATTAGTGATTCTCCAAACACACCACAAGGAGCAGATTAGAGTGCTTCTACAAGCACAGGTACACCAAGTGAAAGAGGAATCAGATTCAGAAATTTGAATGATATTTATGAGCAAGAGGCAGCAAATGAAGGTATGAAGTCTTTATTTGCATTGTATTTTCATGTTGATGATCCTATTCATTTTCAAGAAGCTATAAAATATAAGAAATGGATAGATGCTATGGATGAAGAAATGAATGCAATAGAGAAAAATAAAACATGGGAATTGGTTGATCTCTCAAAAGGCAAAGAAGTGATTGGAGTGAAATGGGTCTACAAGACCAAAAGCAATGCTAAAGGTAAGATTGAAAGGCACAAGGCCAGACTTGTTGTCAAAGGCTACAAGCAGCAACAAGGAAGAGACTATGAAGAAACTTTTGCACCAGTTTCAAGAATGGAAACAGTAAGAGTAGTGTTGTCCATAGCAGCACAACACAAGTGGAAGGTTCACCAAATGGATGTGAAATCAACATTCCTAAATGGAGTATTGATGGAAGAGGTTTATGTTGAACAACCTCTGGGCTATGAGAAAAAGGGCCAAGAGCATAAAGTATGCAGATTGAAGAAAGCTTTTTATGGGCTGAAACAAGCACTAAGAGCATGGTACAGTAGGATAGATGCCTATCTACTGGAAAATGGGTTTGAAAAATGTGAAAGAGAACCCACATTATACATCAAGGAGAAATATGGTAAGATGTTGATTGTTGTTTTGTATGTTGATGATGTGATCTTTACAGGTAATGATGCTTATCTCATTGAGAATTTTAAAAGAACCATGAAGGATGAATTTGAGATCACTGATATGGGATTGCTAAAATTCTTCTTAGGAATAGAAGTAGAGCAAAATGAAAATAAAATTTTTATCTCTCAAGCTAAATATGTAAATGAAGTTTTGGAAAGATTTAATATGCAGGATTGCAAGGCAGCAATAACTCCTACAGTGATGGGATTGAAATTAAGCAAAGAGGACAACAGTAAGGATTTTGATCCAAGTTTGTACAAGAGCATAGTTGGCAACCTCATGTATTTGACTGCAACTAGGCCAAATATTATGCATGGTGTGAGTTTAATTTCCAGATTTATGGAAAGGCCAAAGGAGGCACATTGGCAAGCAACAAAAATAATTCTGAGGTATGTGAAAGGAACAAAGAGGTATGGAATTTTATATACCACTTCAGAAAATTCTGAATTGATTGGATATACTGATAGTGATTGGGCTGGAACTATAGATGACCGGAAAAGCACCTCTGGTTATTTTTTTCATATGGGTTCAGGAGCCATTTCATGAGCTTCTAAAAAACAGCCAATTGTGGCTTTATCTACAGTAGAGGCAGAGTATGTGGTAGCTACAACATCAACATGTCAAGCAGTTTGGATGAGAAAAATGTTAAGGATTTTGTGTCATGAACATGTAAAAGACACAACAATTTATTGTGATAATAGCTCAGCAATAGCATTGTCAAAGAATTCATTGTTTCACAAGAGAACAAAACACATTGATGCAAAGTTTCACTACATTAGGGAGCTAGTGAACAATGGTGAAATTATCTTGAAACATTGCAGAACAGAGGAGTAGTTTGCAGACATATTGACAAAACCATTGGGGCAGAAAAGTTTTAATTATTTGAGAAAGTGTTTGCGTATGGAAGATAACCCAGCAGTTGAGTTTAAGGGGGAGTGTTGAAGTATTAATTTCAACTGCAGAATATAAGGACAAGATGCGGCAACATTTTTTTCTGAGTTTACTTGCACGCCACCATGAGTTTTTTAAAACTCTGCAAAATTCCATTTTTTGTTTATGGTCGTAGGCCTGAGTTCTGCAATTGAAAGACCATTTTTTCTCACCACGCAACCAGCAGTTTAAAGCTCTCCATGCCGCGCCATAAACCTGCACACCAACTAGCATTTAAAACAACACAACAACTACCCCGTTCATTTTAAGTTTGAATTTTCCAAGTCAACAGGACACGTGGACCAATCAGATTTTATCGCACAAGTTTTAGGATGATGTCACGAAGGAGATTTGGTATGCGATAATTTTATGCATACGAGCTTACTTTCTGTTTTGAAATCCGGGGGTCCCACCTCCAACCAATGGGAGGCCGATCGCGCGGGTTTGGACCCTAATGACGTCAGGGCAAATTGGTACGCGATAAATCCATGCAAAGAAGTTTAATGTCTAGCTTGAAATCCATGGAAATTGCATAAGGTTTCAACCTTAGGTTAAAAAAAAAATTAACGTATTTTGTTTTGTTAAAAAAAAGTCACGGCAAAGTTTGTTTTGGACCAAGGTTAATATTTATATGGTTTGTAATATATATATATATATATATATTATAAACATTTCTAATGTTTATAATATATATAACTTTAATTTTTTTTATATATATGTCATGTAAAAAGTAGAAAGGCCCGAAGGCATAGAAAAGAAAACTGATATGTATTTTTTTATATACTGTGAGTAAAAGAAAAACAGAGTGTGTGTAAACAGTGTGCTCATATATATATGCCCGAAGGCAGAAACTGAAAGTGAGAGCCTCTGTATTATGTGCATTTGAAGACTGTGTATTATTTCTAATGCTAGAAGGCAGAAAACCAAAAATTGCACTGTGTGTGTGCATTTTAAAAGGAGGACAGAGAGTAGATTAAACACTGTGTGTGTGCAGCAGTTGAATTTATTTTTTTTGTAAATGCCAGAACAACAGTTCTGTGGCATCTCTGTTATAGATTTTTAAGTTTAATGAAATAGTTTATTGTGTGCCATCTCTGTCCAGCAAGTTTTTTTTAATCTTTGTGTTGAGAGGAGGAATTATTTTTATTCCTCTGTGTGTTTTGGAATACTCAGAAATTCCAACATTGGTAGTGGAGAGACATAACAAAATCTCTAGGGACGAGAGAGCATTCATGTTGATGTAAATGAGCCAAAGATAGTTGGCTACAAATAATATTAGAAAACATAAAATAATATGAAAGAAAAGATTCTACGGTATCAGTAGATGAAGCAAATAATGTAGCTTGGGCTAATTGGTGTTGAAATTCTTCTTCTTCATTTTCGAAGAGATTAGCTACATAAAAATATTCCCCTTCAAATCCATATTGGGAAATTTATTCCAATTCAGCATGTTCATATGGATTTGTGAAAATATCCACAAGCTTCTGTTGATATTTGGATTTTGGATTTTGTGGGCGATTTTTAGCCCAATGCACTTTCTTTTTACTATGTCATAGACATAATTCTTAGAAGGAATCTTCCTTCGTTTAAATAAGGCTTTTGGCATAGTAGATCGTTTCTCTCCTCTTTGCCTATGGAATGTGAATTTTTTTATAATATTTTGGAGTATGGCATGAACAATGTTGATTGCCCTGGTCTATATTCTTCTTTTATTTCTTTTTGCATCTAAAATGATACGTCTTTGGATAGATGTCACAAATTTTTGGATTAAACCCTAGTTTCTTCTTAACATTTTTTTGAATTTTTCGGGATAAACAATATTTTTGGAGAGCTTGTAGGATAATATCATGCAAACTCGCTAATGAAATATTTTCAATATGTAGTTTATTGAAATCAACATATTCACGAACAAGATATGGGATTCTTCCAGGCATAGATGGAATATAGTGCCTTAGATATGCAACATCAGGGGTTTGATACAAAATATTTTGAATTGTGCAATAATATTCTAGAAGTTTTTCTATGTTGCATAATCACTGAAACATATATAGTTGAGCAAAATGATATGTTGGTGGAGGAGTCAAGCCATAAAATTCTTTGGATAAGAGTTTAGATATAATTTCTTCTACAGGCCTATCAGGCTCCATTATACCAATTTTATCATCATGTTTTAATCTATTCCACCACATTTTTACAACTCTAGTAAAACCCCATTTGATTCTTAAGGCCAGTTCTTGCTAGGAGACACTGATTTTGTATTGGGCCTTCTATGTCAAAGCCCATGCTTTCAATTTTTGAAGAATCATAAAAACCTCATCCTTTGATTTGAAATTTAGATTAATCATTGGAGCAACATCTTGGTTTTATTTTCTCCAAACAGGATAATATTATGTATTCAAAGGATCAAAAGGAACTTTCTTTCAATCGTATCCATATTTGTTTGTACACCATTTTTTCCAAGAAGGCTCAAATAGTTCTTGGCCTTTATCTTGACCAGAGGTTCTTAGGATTTTGACATCAAATTTTCAAATCCATTACGATCTCTTTTCCTTGAAGATTCTCCTTCTTCATGCTTTACACCAAACATTTAATCTTACTAATGGGTGAGTGCACGGAGCTGGGTTACACTTTTTGGCAAGAAGGGGCGCGTTTTGGGTCAAAAACCACAACTCGATCAAGCCATTTTAAACGCTTCATCGAGCAATATTTGAGCCCTCAATCGAGTTGTTTGGGGCTTAAACAATGTAACTCAAGGTTATCTAGGAGCTCAATCTAACTAGTGGCTTAATCGAACAATAGGCTTAATTGAGCCATGTTTTTGAATTTTCCCGCCAATACAACCTAGGCATGGTATTAAAAAAGTGGCTCAATCAAGCCTTGAATCTAGATCTAGTTATAGGCTAGATCTAGCCTTAAAGCCAGATCTAGCATTAAATCTAGATCGAGTCTTAAAACTAGATCATGTTATAGGCTAGATCGAGCTTTAAAGCTAGATTGAGCATTTTTTAAACATGTTAAGGGCTTGATCGAGAGTTTATTAAATACTTGATTGAGCTATTTGAATTTCAAAACCAAGTGCTCTATTGAGCGTTTTAAGTGCTCGATAGAGCTCCTAAGGTCCTAAAAATCACATCTTCAACACCTCTTATGCAAATTTCTCTCCAACCCCATTTTGTACTCAAGTGGATTTAGGGCAGAATTTGTCTTTAAGTGGCGAAGTTGATCAGGTTGGATTCATGAAAGAATCCTCTATCCAATGGAATATGAGTTTGTTGCTTTTGAATTCATATGCTATTTTTCATCTAATTTCTTTTAAACATAATGTTTGAAATTTTTTTGGACAATTTCAAGGGGGTTGAATAAAAAATCAATAACATAAAAATACAGAATAAAAAAATTTCAAAAAATACCACTATCTTCATTTACAAGCCCTCTTCAAAAGGATACTCTTGGTTTTTCAATTTATTTAAAGGGTTGAAAAAAAATCATATGCGAACACATGTGTCTCCAAAATGCATTTGAAATATTAGTTCGCCAACTTTGAAAAATAATAACAAATATAATTTTGCATAAAACAATAAATTTTTAATATGAAAAACTTAGTTATCTCCGTGTATATCATGTTAATTTATATATTTTTAAAATTACACATTTTAGACTAAGTTATGTTACGTGAACGCACGCAATACCTCTTATGATATGCCAAAATTTGAAAGGAAAAGTATTTCATTTAATGGATAATTGCTCGATATGTTATGACACTAAAAATAATTCAAAAAATATGATTATGAAAACAACATAGTTATCCACATTTTATATTTTTACTCTGAATCAACATTTGTAATTCTTATATGAAATTTGAGGGCTTCAATTCGATAAAAGAGGAAAAAATTGCAATTTCATCGCCACATTTGTCCCAAAAGTGTAACCCATATTCATGCATTCACCCTAATCTTTCATTTAAGGATGATGAGTTTCGCCTATGATAATATAATAGCATAATTTATTTTGTTGTGCTAAAGACAGAGTTGTTTGAGAGCTAAGTATTTGGAGGAAGACTCGGGATAATGGAGTTTTAAAGTTTGCCTCTCAAATTCGGAATAATATATAGGAGAACTAGGCATAAGGAGATATTTATTAAGATCTGAAATAACTTCCAAAATAATTTCTAATTTTCATATATATTTTTTTTGTTACATTCTATCGTTGAATATTCATAGCAAGAATTAAGGGATGAAGCTCTTCTAAATGCTCTTTTGTTTTGATAACATCTTGAGCCATGTCATCAATATTTTGCATTAAGCAAATATATTCATAATTATTGTAATTTCAAAGCTTGATTGAATCATATGGCTCACTATCTAATGGGCTTCTATAATGTAGAAATTCAAGATTATAAATCAAAGTGCCATCTTTGAACTTAGAAGCATATTTTCCTAGACCAAGCTTTCTTTATGGAACATATATTCTCTTCTCATATTGAATTTCTCTTGGTAAGCTAATAATCTTCATATCTTTGATAGGAATGACAATATGGAGACATTACTTTCAATTATGGTGTTGTCCATTGTGTTAATTACATAGAATATTCATATACCTGCTCACAACTCCCATTGTATGTGCAATATCTAGCATTGTGTAGACCATTACATACATCAAGCTACCAATTGTCAATGAGAATGGAACCTTGGACATGTAATCTATCATTTCATGTGTCTTGGGATAAATATTAGTTAGCTTGAAATGGTTATACAAAAGTGTAATAACTAGTTTCACATCATATATTATAAATATTTTCAACACCTCTATACACTCACCCTTTGACAATGTAAATTTATGATTTTTACAATCTCTTCTTATCCATGTGCCAAGTATTTTTATTGCAACACCTAAAACCTTCATCACAAATGAATTAGCTAATTTTATTTTGCTTGTTAGACCATGCAACAAGCATGTGATCTACATACAACAAAAAGATAATATAACTATGATTATCTTGCCTCTTACAAAATGTTCAAAATGACATTTACTATTATTAACTTTTTTGTCATAAACTTGTTGAATTTTACATACAATTGCCTTGGAGATTTCTTTAGGCCATACAATCTTTTCTTCAAATTTCACACTAATTTCTACTTCCCTTTAATCTCATACCTTTATGGATGTTGTACATAAATATCTTCCTCCAATTCCCCATGAAGAAAAGTTGTATTTACATCTAACTATTCAAGATGCAAATCTTATACTACCACTAGACCTAAAAAAGTTCTAATTGAAGTCATTTTAGCAAATATTCTGCTACCACTAGACCTAAAATAGTTCTAATTGAAGTCATTTTAACAACAAGAGTAAATATTTTCATAAAATCACTACCCTTCTTTTTAGCGGATGTTGTCACCATTAACATTGTTTTTCATTTTTCATTTTTCCATTTTCCCTAATGCTTAATTCTATACAACCATTTGTTTTGTACGTATATTATTCTTTTTGGAAGCTTTATGAACTTTAAGGCTTCATTTTCCAACAATGAACCCATTTCTTCCTCCATTGTTTCTTCCATTCTTTATTTTTCTTAACTTTACAAGCCTCAAAAAAATCAGGTTCACTTTCTTTAGTTAATAATATAATTTTAAGGATGATACCTTTGTGAAGGTTTTTGAGGCCTAGTAAACCTACAGAGAACTTTTCGTGGTGTATTTTTAGATCAGAATTCTTGTAATGGTTGTTCTACAATTTATTCTTGTCATTTTTAATCATTTTCCATTTGTTTTTTAGCTTGTTCTTGAATATGCTTCCCTTTTTCTTGTGATAATGGAATATATAATTGTTATTCAACAAACCTATCAAAAATTTATTGACCTCCATATTACTTGGAGACTTATTATACATCTCTAACTCTTTAAATATGACAACCCTACTTCTAATAACTTTATGTTTAATTTGATCCCATGATAGGTGACACATACTTTAGAAAATTACACTTCATAGATTTTTCATCTAACTTAGTTCTATGTTATGTGGGAATATGCACAAATTATTTACATCTAAATATTTTTAGGTGAAAGTAATTTACCTTTTTACTAATCACAAATTCTTTGAGAATTCCATTGTTCAAAGATGTAGTGGGAGATCGATTTATGATGTAGCAAGTTGTCTTTATCATTTTTCACAAAAATGTTTTTCCAATCTATAATTTGACAACGTAGTCCTCACATTTTCCATGATAATGTGCTTCATTCTTTTGGTAGTACCTTTCTATTGAGGAGTAAGAAGGAAAATATTCCCATGCTTTATGCCAAGCCTATCATAATAGTCTTTGAATGCATTGGAGCAATATTCTCCATTATAATATATACTTAAACAATTGAGAATTTTCATAAGTTTATATTCAAACAACAACATGAAACTTATGAAATATCTCCAGTACTTTAACTTTTCTTTGCATAGGGTTTTCCTAGACCTTCCTAAATGCATCATCCATAAATATGAAAAAGTATGAGTTTATTCCTAGTGGCATAGTATTTACTCGAACAAACACAATAAAATGTATTAATTCTAAAAAAAAATGTTTTATATTAATGGCCACTTCTAATGGGTTTTTAATAAATGAAACAATGTGTGCCCTACCATATATGTAATGCTCACAAAAGTTAGAATTATAGGATTTTAGATCTTGAAGCATATTTATACCAACAAAAATTTTAAGGCCCTTATCACTCATGTGACCCAAACACTTATGCCACAAATCTATTGATATTTGTTCTTTTGCAACAACAACCACATTTGATTTTTATATTATTTCTCTTAATGTATACAATGTTATTGTGTTAAATCATATAGCCATGAGAAAATCCCCTATACTAATTTTTCCATCCATTTTTTTAAAAACTTATGAAGAAACATTTATCATTCAATCATACTATCGACATTAGACTTGTTTGCATATCTGGAACATGCTTAACCTATTCTAATAAGATAAATTGTACATCCTTTGACTTGATATGAGCATCTCCCACAACAGCAATGTTGGAAATGTGATTGTTTCCCAATGCACACATTATTATAACCACAAGGATTATATGTAACATATATTTTTTCTTTGGGTTACATTATAATATGCCCCATAGTCTATAATCAAATGAAAATAATAAACAAAGGTATATAAACATACATTTTCCACTAAAATAGTAAATAAAACCTCACCATTTGAAACTATAGCAGAGGTAACACCTTAATATTTGTTGGTTTATTTTGTATCAAAGTGGAATATTGGGACAAAGGAAAAAATAGTTTAAATCTTCACAAAACCTTTACTATTTGAGATATTTGAGTATCTTCGAAAAAAACTTGGGATTCTCCTAACTTCACATTGCTAAAAATTATAACCAGCCAAGTAGGTATGGGGAGCAGAGGTAGGTTACATGTCCACAATAGTAGGAATATTTTCAAGGGGAGTCACCCTTTTCCATTGATGTCAAAGGCAGAGAGAAAAAAAGACATGAAGATCAAAGTCATGGAGTCAGGGGAAGCAGTGATCCAAAGGGGAGTACATGTGTTTCCATCAATGCCAAAGGGAGATATTGTTGTTATAAGGTTTTCATTGATGTCAAACCAGGCAACACAAGAATAATCCCCACATTTTGTCGACTAATTTGACATGGAAATTCATGAATTTTTATGTCAAGATCATTATTTATGGATTCTCCTCTTCAAGTTGATTCTAGTGGTATGTGGCATGCCACGAGAAGCCTCACGGTTTGTGAGTTATGCTGGTTTGAAGTCAAATGAACCAATTTGTGGGTACAAAACCCCAAAGGAGGGTGATGTGGAACCCTACCATTGGAAAGCTCATTATTCATATCAAGGGAATGGCGTTTTCATTTAACGTTGCGGTTAAAGTGATTCATGGAGGGTCTCAAAGATTAAATATTTTAAATTATAAGTCATGAGGGATTTGGTTTCAAATAAAAATAGTGATTCTTTATCACCTAGGGAAAACTATCTTAATACTTGAGCCCTAAGGCATTGAATTTCAAAATTGATGTCTCCCTCCAAATTTGGAATCGTTGCATCTCATGAATTACCTCCCATGTATATAAAAATTAACTTGATTTATTATCCATAGCATGCATCAAATGAATATATTTTGAATCTATTTTTCTCTAAATTAGCCTCGACCCTTATGGAGAATTGAAAAAATAAGACGAAAGGGTTAGAGGTTTTTGGATCTGTGGATTTAGGGCTTTGCTTGATAGATGTTAATCTCCAAATTTAGACTCACTTGAGAGAGGAACAATATCATATCATTAAATTCTGAAGTGGAACCAGCGAAGGGTTTAAGGGCATCTAATTTTGTGAAAGAAACTACATCTCTACAGATTAATTTTGAATCCTTGACTCTGATGCTTTCATCGAAGCCTAAAGGATGTCTCTTGTGAAGATTATACATGTGGTTTGGTTACAATCCCTTTGAAGGAGAAGAAAAAATGATACTAAGACTTGTCTTTGAATTTTTCATTTTGCGTAAGGATCTGTGGAATTGTTTTCAAAGGCTTAAAGAAATATCTCCTTGAAACCTTACTGTTTGAAGCTTTTATTTAAAAGGTGTAAAAGTGCAGTTGTTTTTAAGGATTTTTGTTTGTACATCTCTTCAAGTTGTTCTCCATACAGAAGTAGCTTAGCTATATATATATATATGAATCTACAATTCCATTGAATAAATCAAGCCAACCTATAGCAATAGACTTTTTGAGTTTCGATCCTCAATACCTAGTGTGAAGTCATTTGAAAAAAATAAAAAATCAAGGAAATCCTATTGAAGGTATGTTGCACACTGGAATTCACTAATTCATATAGTTGAAACCATTATATATATTGTACTCATGTCTTCCATATTCAAAATTTTGGAAATGTATACAACAATACAAAGAGGAGTCAAAGATCTAATTGGATGTAGTATGATTATGCACATGGTGTTCACAAAACTATGCTCCGAGTGCAAAGTATAGAGGACCACATTTACTTCAGTTCAGTTTCTTCACTATTAAATTCTACTTGTAACACTTGAAAGTATATATAAGGCATCCAAGAAATATTTTGGATATGGATTTTTGTATTTGTCTCATCAACATGCAACAATAGAAGTCTCATAGGGTCTTTATAGCAACATGCATAAAGGTTTCGCTGCTAAGGTTTTGTAAGGAGTACAATGTTAAGTTTCATTTTACAACAGTATTCATGAAGGTGTTCAATCTCAACTTTGTATAGCAGCAATGGTTGAGTTGTCCTATCACTTGCAGTAAGAATTTAGTTTGACAATAAAGCCAACTCGTAAGATATTGAGAATAGGATTAGAAATAAGAGTAGTTCCAGCAGTTCGGTAGGTGGTTTAGCAATTAAGTATTCAAAATTAAAGTATGTTGGGATCAAGGGTTTAAATTTTCTCCAGACCTCATCATTTGTTCATTGTTAGAAGCAATAGAAGAAAGATTATTATTGAAAATCATTGTATGTGGGTCAATGTCTCTGGTACGGGAGGCAACATAAATTTGTAGAAGTGTATTCATTGTAACTGGGTGATTGCCCCTAGTACGGGAGCCCACAATAGTTGATTTGATTTATTATCATTTTCAAGGTGGTTGGGTGGTTCTATATAGGTGTTTGGAGTCACCTTCATGTTGGAGCCATAAAACACTTCAGGGTGGTAGGGTGGTGCTAGGATGATTTGGAGCTTGCTAGGGTGTTGGAGCATTCTTTCAACTAATTGCTAATAAAATTTGGATGTTGTAGCATCCATCATGTTGGAGATGGAAAATCGAATGATTTTATAAATTAATAGAGAGTTGGGGATTCTTTTTTAGTTGGATATGAAGCATTGATGTAATGATAAATTATTAGAGAAGTGTTCAATGGTTTTTTGTCCCGGAGGGGGTTTTCCACCTAAAAGAATTTCAATCTATTGTCTACTGCCCATTTATATTTTGAATTGATGTTGAATATTAATTAATTCCCTGAAAAAGATTAATAAGTGAATTATTTCTAAGAAATATTGATTCACCCCCCTCTAAGTATTTCCAGCATCAGTATGCGACTAAAGTTGTAGTAACTAAACCATTTTTAGAGTTAAATATATAAATATGCTTTTACAAGTCACCAAGTAAGTTAAATCCCACCTTCAATCCAATCCATACTTGTAGGAATGTAAAGGAACACTATGTAATCTATGTTGCATGAAAGTAAATCTTACTTACAGGAAACTAAATGACTATGGCAAGAAAGAAAATCAAACCAGCATCTAAAGGTGACTTTCTCAACTATTAAAATGATTATGGATGTTGTAACTAATATGCAATTGCACATGCAATGAAATACATTCAATCATAAAATAATGTATTCACAATTATAAAGGAAACATAACCATAAACCAAATTATTTGATAAAATAACCAATCTAAATGTTTGAGGAAAGCCAAGTTGTTATTCGTATGGAAATAGAGTAATTCTTAATTCTAAAACCGAGTTGTCGTGATAGGAGTTGTATCGACAACCGTAACTCATGAGATGTTGTAAATAATTCAAAAAATAAATTAGTGAGTAAATGAAGAAAATATTGAAACCTAAATTGCATCAATAAACATATAGTTTATAGTTTCAACAATGTAATTTATCGAAGTTTCAACAATTAGTAATTTGGAGTTGCAATAATAATAAAAATTGAGTAAATGTAGAAATAGATAGAAACATAGATTGCAATTATATCTATGTTATGGATATATACAATACATGACTAAGGAGGGGGGGCTACTTACTTATATTAGGCATTTGTTAGAAAAGCAACAAAATGTGAATGTTCAATATGCTATTACTCAAACTAGAGCGAAAAGAAAATTAAATTGGAGGAAACATGAAAAATACAAGAACTCATTCTTCTCTCTCAAATCCTAAATTTTGGTTACCGAACTCAAGCAGAGTAGAGGGTTTTTATACAATATATTTTCTATCTAAATAAAAAAAGGTGTATGGACACCCATAAGAGTTAATTGTTCATCCTATTAAATCATTTTTCTTAGAAAATGGAAAAAAAACATTAACTAAATCAATTCAGTTGTATATCAGATGGTGGATCGGCCATCTGCTTTTATTGGTAATTCAATTTCTATTATTATATTCCTACATGAGAAACCATTCGTTGACTTCTTGACTATTCAAAATTGATAGTCCGACGATTGACTATCACTCTAGCACAATAGGAACAAAGTTGTAGTATTGTCACCAGAGTTGGAGAAAAATGAAAAATGGGGAGGTTCAACAATTCAACACTAGCAGGGGAAGCATGAGTTGTAGCAGTGATATCGAGGGCACCATGAGTCACAATAATGGGAATCACAAAATTGGAGTCACAAAAATAGTGACAGTGATCTAGAGTTGCAGATCCATGTAGTTGCATGATAGAGTTGCAGAAACAATGAAGGGTTGTAGCAATAGTGAAGAGTTACTACATCTATGGTCACATCTCAGAGTTGTAAAAAATTTATGTTTCTTAAGAAGAATGAGTTGCAACATCTATAGAGAGGTGTGGCTACTATTGAGATGCCTACACTGAGTAGTACCTTTGCAGTGTATTTTCCTGTATGCCATTGTTAGTAGAGAAAGGCAACAATTTCCCAAGAAAAGCATAAGAATAATCAATAAAATCAAACATAGAAGGATAATTTTACCTTGATATTGATGGAAGGGGTGATAATAAAGGATGGAAAGTGGTGAAATGGTGGAAAAATAGGTATTATATGAGTGCTAAAAATATGCCAATTTTGGCACCCATCATCTCCCCCTAGTCAAACTCATTTCATATCCTTATGTAACCAATAGTCAACTTGAATCTAAGAAGGTGAGGATTCCATGGAGGTTATCGGGGTTTTAATTAGCATGTCCTAAATTATCTATATGAAAATATGTATGGGGACTTTACGGGGGAGAAATTTCATACCACGTGCATTCATATTGGGGGATATATATTGACGAAAAAATGACATAATATATTAAGAATATAATGGGGGATAAAAGGTTTGTATATGTTTTGTATAAAAAAAGGAGCTCAAAGTTAATGAAAAAATATAAAGGGGTATAAAAAATGTTAATGAAAAAATGGATACCTACAATATCTAGTGAAAGTGGGGGTATTTTAAATTGGGAAGGTGTATTGGGTTCGTATTGGTAAATGGTTAAATAAAGTGATTTTCAAAGTGATTTTCTAATCACACGGGCTTCATTGGGGGAGAAATAACATACCATGTGGGTTCATATTGGGGGATATATATTGAGGAAAAAATGACATAATATATTGGGGGATATATATGGGGTAACAGGTTTTTATATTGGCAATTACAAAAAACAGAGCTCAAAGTTAATGAAAAAATAGAAAGGGGTATAAAAAATGTTAATGAAAAAATGGATACCTAAAATATTTAGTGAAAGTAGGGGTTTTTTAGTTTGGGAAGGTGTATTGGGTTCATATTGGTAGGGGGTTAAATAATGTGGTTTTTAGAGGTATTTTCCAATATGTAATCAAATTAAGGGTACTATTTAGTATGCCTTGAATGCATGTGATATATCAGAGGTTCATTGAGTGAAGTCCCCATGAAAATATCCTCTGATATTTTGGAGTTCCCTCCAAAATGTCAATTCTTTCCTTTTGGTCAACTAATAATCCTTCTTTTATTCTCTGGTTCGAAGCCAAATCATCAGATAATGAAAGTTCAACCTAATTCAATTATCTCCACAGTTCTCCGTATATTTAATGTAGGTGTGCACTCATTCCAATGTTATCTTTATATTGTTTGGATTAAAGGGGTTTTTTCTTTGGATTTCCTCCTCAGCTTGCTTCCACCTTTCCACACACCCTTCCATGGTCGACTTCTCCATTATATCAATCTATGACCTAAAATGTGTGATGGCTACTTCTCTATTCATAACTAAGAATTTTTCATGTTGGGGGGGGAAGAAATTCCACTTCCCATGAGTGTTAAAAACTTGTAAGGGCATGTGGTACTCTCCCTTAACCCAAAATTACTCGGTGTAAGGGCATCCGAAACAAGGTTGTCCAAAGGCTCACAACTCCACCCTCAAATTAATATCAAGATTCACCTCCTTCCCAAGAAGTCCAAAATCCACTGCCAAAGTCAAATTCGCATCCAATGTCCAGCTCTATGATCCTGCATGACCTGCTCCCTTAGTGAACAATTATCGGCTCATTTTTCCAGGGAACACTCCTAATGTGCATCTGATTCCATATAGCAATGATAATGACCAAAACAAATCCATCATCGGCCTTCCCTTATTTTCTGCAAAGTCCCTCGGAAAATCTGGCCACCTCCTTTCGTGCATTCACTGATCTTCCAAGTTCCCCGACATCCCCTTTCTTGGGAAATCCATCCCTTGGAAAGGCTTTCTTGCATCGGAAGGTCAAACAACCGAGGAACATACCTGCCTAAAAACCATCATACCGGTCATACCATTCTCATGGAAATCAGTTGACACTATTGGGTACTAGTTTCCCACAATGGCCCCTCTCCTGAAGTGCTTTACTAACATACTGTTTTATGTTTCAATTCCTTTTGTTGCTGTTAATTCTTGCAGTCAGTTTCAACCACCCCAACCAAGCATTTCCCTGCTTCCTATACCAAGGACATAATTTCCATTAGACTAAAAGGAATTGAAACAAATTAAAATCATACCTCATTGGTGGCCCGTTAATAAGGTACACTTGCAATTTTATTTACTTCCTGTCACAATAAGTCAAACCAGATCTTTGACCAAATCATCATGTATAAACATATCTCATCCTATTAGCTCAAAACACAACCATCATAATAAAAATCATAGATCACATGTAACCATCATAAACCAAAATCATGGATCACATGCATAATTAAAACTGAAATAAAATACTAATACTTATCTTTCCAATGATTCTTTTGCTTCTACCTTTGTTCTTTGTCCTTCTTGTACACATACTAAATCGGTTTCCAAACCCATAAAGCACCCAATGCCTTCCCTTTAAGCAATAAGGGAATATGGAGACTAAACCGCCTCCCCCTTCAATATCAGCAACAAGAGTATCCAAAGACTAAACTTCCTCAACCCTAAATAACAACAAAAAGGGCATCGAGAGGCTAAATTTCCTCAACCCTCAATAGAGACAAGGGAAAAAACAGTTCTATACCTACATGTCCCATCACAATGTATAATACATACACATACACATTTTACAACACAACACATACACCTACACCCCGTGTACAACACCATACCTACACCTACACCCAGTGTAAAACACCACACATACACCTACACCTAGTGTACACCACCATACATACACCCACACCTAGTGTACAACACCACACATACACCTACACCTGGTGTACAACACAATACATATATGCACACACCGTACAATATCATGAATACACATGTCATGATACAACGACTACAAAATACCCGTAACACCATACAAAATATACACAACACAACATCTACGACGTGTACACCATACCCCCTGTACTCAGCACCACCTGCACAATGCATACACAACACCCTATGTACATAGCACCACCTGCACAACATGTACACAACACCACAGGCACACAACGCCACATGTACAACATGTACACAACGCCACATGCACACAAAACCACATGTACAACAATGCAAAGAACACCACATGTACATAGCACCACATATCCACATGCCCACGACACCATATGTACACAAACACCACATATCCAACATTCCCACAACACCATGTATCCAACATGCCCACGACACCATATATACACAAAACTGCATATACAACATGTACACAACACCTTATGTACACAACACCACATATACAACACATACATAACACCATATGTACATAGCACTGCATATACAACATGTACACAACACCATATGTACATAGCACCACATATACAACACCATATGTACATATAACTGCATATACAACACATACACAACACCATATGTATAGAGTACCATATATGCAACATGCACACAACACTATATGTACATAGTACAACATATGCAATAGGAACATAACACTATATATGCAATGTGCACACAACATCATATATAAATAGTACAACATATGTTACATTTACACAACACCGGTACTGCACATCCTAAGACCACACTTCCCTTATGTTGAGTCCCAAATTTGCATCTTTTCCATACACTTTTCCATACCTTTTTCACTTACCTAAACCTCCCAAATTGTCAATATCATGTGCAAAAGGGTATCTAACATGGTTTTTAATTATATTTTTGTGTTTTCTATTTGATCTAGATTTTGTTCATTCAGCTGCGGAATCTTGCCACTTTCCGCAGCTGCTGCAACTTTC
>JAXQQM020079752.1:0-25379 GCA_034641835.2 Pinus albicaulis
TAAAATATATTCTTATATATAATTATTATACATTAATATAATCTTTAGGTTCGATAGACCAAAGATTGGTTTCAGTGGACATTAACCACCACCACCACCACCATCATCATAAAATATATTATTACATATAATTATTATACATTAACATAAAATATATTATTACATATAATTTATATAATTTCTGCACGAAATTGAATCTTAAAATTTATGTATATGTATATAAAACTGAAAATTGATATATGATATGTCAGTTTATGAGAACAAATTTATAGGGTAGCAAGGATTTATTTGATTGCAATTTTATTTATGTTTAAATTGATTTTATTTTGTTTAATTTTTGCAGGGAATTAATAATAAATGCTTTAAAGGATAGTTGGAGAAAGATTTGAGCGTAAAAAGAAGAAGGGGAAAACACTCATATGAGGGGTTCATAGAGGACAGGTTAGAGAATGGCGGACTCGAGATGAAGACTTAATTTTTACAGCCATAATGCACTTGTTGTAGTGGTTTTTCTCATTGTGGCCATGAGATTTTGATTTATATTTCTTGATTGACTTAATTTTTACATCCATAATGCACTTTTTGTAGTGGTTTTTCTCATTGTGGCCATGAGATTTTGATTTATATTTCATGATTCTTTCCTTTTCATTTATTTCGATGAGTTTTTCCTTACCTAGGGTTTATATTTATTGGTTTATTATGCAAGATTCTTGATACAACACGATTATAGAACAACCTTGGATGCATAAATTATTTAAATGTTTTGAATACATTATATATAAGGGGTTTTTTAAATCAGATTTCAGTTTACTTATGGCAAATTGAATCTCAAATGATACATGTTATCTAGGGGTTTGTTTGCACATTGAACTTGAATTCCATAAAAAACAATTTTGTATTTCGTTTCTCTTTTAATTCGTGTTCTTCATTGTGTTTATTTCACTAAGACATGTGATTGATTGAGAATAGTTTGACTTGATTAGATTCTTTAATCTTTCACAAATTAATTTGATTTAATTTTCCTCCAATATTTATTATTAGAAATAATTAAATTGAATATTCTAGTTGTTATGTTGTAGGATAAATTAATAATGATACTTGATGTCTTATTATTTTAACTACATATTTCCATTAGATCCATCCAAGCCAATTTTTTCTAACTTCCATTTATTTTAATTTTTCTCGCTAACTCTCGTCATGTGTGAATTATGATATGTTATTCAACTTGATTTTATCATAAATGGTGTTTTATTTAATAAGTCTCCTGCAGTGTGTGTCTACCACCCTTCTCTCCCTAAAACCTCATTTTATTTAAAAACACTCTCATATTATTAAGTTGAAATTTTTATTTGCTCAAATATAATATTTATTTAATTAATATTATCACAAGGGAATACCACCTTTGGTGAAGGGGAGGCCAACACTTGTCACCTGAAGTAGGAGGATTATCCTTAGTGAATGTCTTCTCAGGTTGTTCTAAGTTACCAGGACAACCCGAGAACCAACACATCTTGAGGTCAACAGATACAATTGGTAGAGGTGGTAGAATAAGTGAACCTACTCATATGCCGATAATATGTTCAAGATTGATTTCTTTAAAAAGTCATTCCAAGGTAGCTTTGAGAATATTTGTTGGAAAAACTCTGTAGACTTCAACAAAAAGATAATGTGGACAAATTCATGCATGATTGAGAAGCAATGGTGACACAAGTACCCATGTTATCAAAAGAGAAATTAATCCAATCCCCAAAACGGGTTAAAAATACATAATATTATGTTCATGTAAAAGGCTAGGTGTAAGAAAAAAGTTTTAGAACCTATATTACAAAGATCATCATTCCAAAAATTTGAAAAGGTTTGTTGAAAACATAAGTTACCTCAAACCATATATTTTGAAAATTCAAAATATCATTCACTGCATCTAAGATAATAGCATAATTACAATTTGAAATTTCAATGACAAAAAGAGTGAGAATGTGGGTATTGTGGAGACATGTGCTCATTAAGGCACAAACACAATAATAAAAAATCAGTGAGTATGAAGCTGAAAGAATATCATACACCTCCATCATCAACATTATTGAATAGTGGAAAAGAAGCAAAACAAGTATACTAGATGTGGTAAGTATTGGCCACTGGGTTATAGATGTGCACCCAATCTCTTATATCATTGCAAAATTTATGGTACCTTTGTATTCCTTAAATTTCTTACTATTAGTAACTATAAAAATGATATATTTCACAAGGTATAGAACATGGTTTAGTTGTAATATACATGAAAATGTGTGTGCTTTTAGAGCCTATTAGGATCGTGAAATTTGTATTCCTTTTTCTTCTCCAAAGTTTTAATATCCTTGGCTCTATCTTCCCTGTAATTTTTGTAGGTGATATCAAAGGTTTTTTTACCATTGTTTCTTATTAGAACTGGAGTATACCTTACTGTAAATTGTTGCACTTCTTTTTTCTAGTTTATAACTTTCTCTTAATTCTTCTTCCTTACAAGTTTTCTTAGTGTGTATGATCGACACTTCTACTTAATTTTCATCCTCATCATATTTTAACATGTCTTTTTTGGAGAGAAGCACAACTTCTTTTCTATTTATAAGTTTCAATAAATATTTAAATCTTAGAATGAAAATTTAGATGTTATGCTCTATGTGATGGACACGGTGATAGAAGCATAATGGTTGATGCAATTGGGTACCTATGCCACAAATTTCCATGAACAATTTATGGAGTTCAAATGGTGTTACAAAATTGCAATGGACATTAAATGTCATAACCCTAGATGGGATACATAACATAACACATGTGAGAGTTTATATAATAAAAATCATTGTTATTATGAATAATTAGTGAATGTAATACAATGAGATTCACCTCACTTATAGTTCTAGAGGATTTATTTGTCAGAAACCCTAAATCTATTAATAATGAAAACACTATCTTTTATAGCCTCAATCAAATAAAGTGACTTTATTACACATAGTATTGAAAATATAATTTACTAAAATAAAATGCATATTGTGAAAACCAAAATTTCATAAATAAATAGAATCAAACATTCTTGAGAAGATTATTCTTTGAAAAATAGGGCATGGAACAAGTGGATCTCCGTCAAGTTTCCTTGTAAGCCCTGTAGAGGTGGAGCTCCTAAGTCAAATTCATGAGTTCTTAGATCCCCCCTCCTTTAACTCCCAGATTACAAATCTATCATATTACTGGAAAATCATCTATATTGAGCTATATCCATAGTGATCTATCTCTTCATTTCATGACTCTCATAAGGATATAATTTTCAAGACCCGCAAAAGCCTAAACCATTTAGAAAACCATCCATGTTGAAATTTATTGATCCTTTCCCATATTCAAAGTGCAAGCTTCTTAAAATGCAAAAATGTGGCCTTCTTTAGTAATGTCATCATCATTGTTAGTATCTAGTGGATCTACAATGATGACTACATGTCCTATGATAAATGCACGAGCATGGGTTGTGTGAAGCATAAAGGATAAAATCATCTTCAAAAGTATAAGTCATATTTATACTAATTGCATTACAAGAGTTCTTCCAATTGACACTTATTAGATTATTAATTGTTCTATCCACAAAATCCATATCATAATTGAAATATTTTACCCAACATTATAATATCCAAAACTTGCATATTCTCCTTCATTTTTAGCTTGGAGCGGTTCAAACAAATGTGGATATTTCTAAAATGTTCTCCACACATCAAATTTAATTATTCCACATGATGAAAATTTGTGTGACTTTATAGAAACTCCAACCTATATCTGGAAAGATTGATATAGAATGGACTTGAAGTCTTTAATAATGATTTAAAGCTACCCACTATAAAACTATAAATAGGATACCTTCTATTAACCTTGGGGTCAAGAAATACCTCAATAAAACTTTTATTGAAGGTGTGAGGTAAAACTTCTCTAGCACTAAAATAATGACTTTAAAACATGTGAAAGGTTATGATTTCCTCATCAATGTGTGTTGTATGACGAGTGGATGTGGTTGTATGATTTTTGTATGGAGGAAATTGTACAAATGACTATGTGCTAATTTTTTTTCTAGTGGTGGATGGTTCAATTTTTGCAACTAACTAGAATTCGTACAATGGATGTAAAAAATGATTAAAACAATGGGAATATATATTTTGTATGATAGTTGGTGGTGGATAGAAGTGATACAATGAGAAAACTATTTTTTTTTCCCATGTGGTGGCTAGGATATTAGGTGGCTCCTTTAAGAAATGGTGGCTAATCCTACTTGATATAATAGCTCTAAAAAATGTGAGGCATCAACTTTTCTTGGTAGATTTATTCGTACGATGCATATGGATCCCTCCTTTACAACAAATGGTTGCTAGACAAAAAATAATATAGCTAATAACAAATGCCTATAGTGATTCCCTTCTTAATACAATGACTACCTTTTAATTATACTTTTCCTCTCATTAATTGATGACATGCTCTTTATTTTGTAACTTAATGCTCATGGATTGCAAGGAACATGCTAAATGTTGGGTATCACTCTAATACCATGTTATGTAATAGTCATGAATATTAAATGTTGAAACCCTAGATAGGGTTACATAAAATAGTACGTGAGAGAGTTTACAAAATTTCACTCATTGATATTATCAATAAGTGAGTGCATTTATTGAAATCAAATTCACCTATCTTATAAAGAGTTTAAGATGGTCTTATAGCTTCGACAATATCCCCCCTCAATTCTTCTCAATGCCATATGCTTGGAGGATATTGAGGGTTTCCATTGAGTACATAGGTCACCCTACCAAGCCTATATATGGTTTGGAATAACTAAAAGAATGATTTACAAACATGTGAAAGGTTATGATTTCCTCATCAATGTGTGTTGTATGATGAGTGGATGTGGTTGTATGATTTTTGTATGGAGGCAATTTTACAAATGACTATGTGCTAAAAATTTTGTCCAATGGTGTATGGTTCAATTTTTGCAACTAACTAGAATTCATACAATGGATGTACAAAATGATTAAAACAATGGGAATATATATTTTGTATGATATTTGGTGGTGGATAGAAGTGATACAATGAGCAAACTATTTTTTTTTTCCCATGTTGTGGCTAGGATATTAGGTGGCTCCTTTAAGAAATGGTGGCTAATCCTACTTGATATAATAGCTCTAAAAAATGTGAGGCATCAAATTTTCTTGGTAGATTTATTCTTACAATGCATATGGATCCCTCCTTTACAACAAATGGTTGCTAGACAAAAAATAATATAGCTAATAACAAATTCCTATAGTGATTCCCTTCTTAATACAATGACTACCTTTTAATTATACTTTTCCTCTCATTAATTGATGACGTGCTCTTTATTTTGTAGCTTAATGCTCATGAATTGCAAGGAACATGCTAAATGTTGGGTATCACTCTAATACCATGTTATGTAATAGTCATGAACATTAAATGTTGAACCCTAGATAGGGTTACATCAAATAGTACATGAGAGAGTTTACAAAATTTCACTCATTGATATTATCAATAAGTGAGTGCATTTATTGAAATCAAATTCACCTATCTTATAAAGAGTTTAAGATGGTCTTATAGCTTCGAAAATATCCCCCCTCAATTCTTCTCAATGCCATATGCTTGGAGGATATTGAGGGTTTCCATTGAGCACATAGGTCACCCTACCAAGCCTATATATGGTTTGGAATAACTAAAAGAATGATTTACAAACATGTGAAAGGTTATGATTTCGTCATCAACGTGTGTTGTATGATGAGTGGATGTGGTTGTATGATTTTCGTATGGAGGCAATTTTACAAATGACTATGTGCTAAACATTTTGGCTAATGGTGTATGTTTCAATTTTTGCCTGCATCCTTTCTTAGCCAATCGATGGCATCCCCATTCTACAATCCTAGCATGGAGAAAGTAGCCACAATCAGGGCCTTAAAATTTTATCCCTCAAGGGACTAGTCTCCTAAGCATGCCCAAAACCATTGAAATGCATGGATTGGTGCATAAACAAAAATACAATAGAAATAAACAATATGAAATAATGTGAAAATATCCAAAGAGATACAAAACCTTTATTAAGAAGATGGTCTAGGAAATGTGTCACATACAATTAAATTTACATTTTACAATAATAATCTAATTAATATATAACCTCAAGCAGAGTTATTAAAAATGAAAGAAACAAGTTATAGGCATTTAGCTTACTCAACTCAATTTAATTACTCCCACTCAAGGCACTCTATCCAACTGTAAAACAACTATAATGAAATACAATTTAATTATTTAATAACTATATTTCTAACTTGCTCATGTCTATAATCATTTATGAAAATACAGTAAATCGAACCTTTAAAGAATGAAAAGAATTCTAGGTATAAAACTATTTTAAAAATAAAATAAAAAACTTAACACATTTTATTATTAGTGTTCCACTTCAAAACAAACCAACAGGGCCACTCTTTCTTGGCTTTGAAAAAAAAAATGGAGGGGAATATCCACACACAACACACTAGATCACACCATAATACTAATTTTGGAAAACTTCAACCCAAAAACTGCAAAATTGGCGAGTCATTGCAAATGAGATTTCTAAACAAAATTAATTTCATTAGCAACTACCAGGCGAGTGGAGACGAAATAATGATTTTTTAAATTCCAGAACCGTTGAAATGTTTTCGATAAGAGAAGAGCTTCTCCTCAATCTTGAGCATGCCATCCGTAGTGATGCTCACCAATGAAAATATTGTTGGTCCATTATCAGTATAATGACTTGCAGAGGAAGTCTTTGATATGTAATTCTGACACAAGCCTTGTGAGTATTATTAATATAAGATTCCTAAAGTGATCCAACTCATGATGTTTCAATATCTACTAGTGATGTTCCAACATGTGGGACTGTTCTTGTTATCCTTGTTTAAGATGTTCCAATATCTGCTAGTGATGTTCCAACATTTGGGATTGTTCTTGTTTATCCTTTTTTACTTAAACATACCCTCGAAATTCGATAGGCTTTGCTTTAGTTTCCTCTGCTTCTAATGATGCTTCTTATGCGACTTAAACTACTCAATCAATTGAAAAATGAATTTTGGCGAACCAATGTTTTAAATAGAAATATAGTGGTCTTCTGTTGGTCGATCACTTTTGTAGAATTACATAAAGGAGTGTGTGCGTGCAATGTTCAGCGAATTGAATACGGAGTAGAGTTGTAGTGTTTTGAGGGAGTGGTAGGAAGTGATGCATGAAAGAGGCAGAGGAGGTGGTTGCAGCAATCATATAGGTTTCTACCACCACCACGACCCTAGGCGATGGTGTTCTTGATGACACAGAGATTCGAGTAGTCATCAGATCAAATCTAGAGAAGTGAAAGTCAATGGAAATTGCAAAGCACCAAAGTCTCAATGCGGTTGAGGTGGAAAAATTGAATTCGAAGGGGATTTAAAGCTGCTTATTGAAGTTGCAGATATTGTCTCTGATGAGTTGGAGATCCAAGGAGGAGGAGGTGGAGGAGCTAAGTGCCATAATGTCTGGAACACCATGCCGTTTTGAAAGAATTTTTTTGGATAGAAAATACGTGACATATTAATATACACTGCATAATTTTAACAAATGGCACTCTTTCATTCGCTTTTGACAGACGACAAAAGATTCTAGAGCTCCTCGCCCTTAAAAAAACATCTTCGACGTAATAAAAATGCATACTCAAATCTTCATAGCAATATGTTTGTGTTTTACCTTGCGTCAAAATTATTATTATAATGACCATTATAACTTATAAAATCATTATTACACAAAATAAAAAATTTGAAATCTTTACATTAAAAAACCTTATAATCTTACGTTATAATTATCATTATGTTCAGATCTGCCATCTTTGTGAGAATATGAACATCGAGGATGAAAATCACTTCCCCTTAGAGTGCCTCCCGTACAACCACATTAGAGCTCAATTTCATAATCTTTGTTGCAACACTGACCTCCCTAGCCTTTTAAGATGTCAAAATTATAGTGAGCTCGGGAGGCTTCTCTCCAACCTTTTTGAGCATAGGAATAAAATCTTAAATCAAATTAAATAACTCTTTTCTTTAGGTCCGATAGACCAAAGATTGATCTCAATGGACGTTAACCATCATCCTCATCATCATCATCAATAATTATTAAAATTAAAATTTAATAAATTTAAATAAATAATTAATTTCATAATTAAAATACAAATTATTAAAATAATAATATAATATATCTATAAATATAAATAAAATAAAAAACAAACCAATTAAATAATTAATAATAAAATTAATTAATTAAAAAAAAAATAACAATTAAAAATACAAAAATTAAATAAACAAAATAATATAATATATAAAACCTAACCAACCTCCTCCCTTCAAAACTTTTAAAATACAATTCATAAAGTACTCAACATAAATCACATAAGTTTTAACATAAATCCAATAAATATCCACACTTTGCAAATGCCAACCCATTACCTCATGTATCATAATATATGTGTTATTCCCATTACTTAACAAGGTAAGGTGTGCCCATAACATACCTTTGAAAACATACCTCCACGTGCACTCTACCGAATGAAGGGTATATTATATTAAAACCCAAACAAACATACGAACCGTGCAAGCCTTATCGGGCTTTACACGAAGGATAACCACCGGGCGGGTTCCCACCTGATGCCTATAATAACTGTTGGATTGAAAACCCTTCGACGATCCAAATTCCATCAGGCCTAACTTCACCTAGTCTTTCTCTTTCCTCCTACAATTCGATGGGAACTAAGTTATATATATATATATATATATATATATTAAAACTATAAATTTATATAAATATATGATCAAACTTATTATACATTAATATAAAATATATTATTCCATATAATTATTATACATTAATATAAAATATATTATTCCATATAATTATTATAATTTCTGGCAAAAATTGAATCTTAAAATTTATGTATATGTATAATAAAACTGAAAATTGATATATGATACATTAGTAAGGGAGTTTCTGAGAACATATTTATAGGAGAGCGAGGATTTATTTGATTGTAATTTCATTTATGTTTAAATTGATTTTATTCTGTTTTATTTTTTAGGAAATTAATAATAAATGTTTTAAAGGATAGTTGGAAAAAGATCCGAGCATGAATAAATAAAAAAAATAATTGCTATTAAAATAATTTTATTTGGGTAGTTATAAGAACTATACGAGAAACTAACTCCCAACAACATAAAAAAAAGGGAAAATGTTGATTTGAGGGGTTTATGAGGACATATTAGAGAATGGTGGGCTGGAGATGAAGACTTAAGTTTTACAGCGATAATGCACTTGTTGTAGTGGTTTTTCTCATTGTGGCCATGAGATTTTGATTTATATTTCATGATTCTTTAATTTTCATTTATTTCTATGTGTTTTTCCTTATCTAGGGTTTATATTTATTGGTTTATTATGCAAGATTCTTGATATAACCCGATTATAGAACAACCTTGGATGCATAAATGATTTAAATGTTTTGAATACATGATATTTAAGGGGTTTTGAGTCATCAGTTGAGTAAGTTTTTTTTTTTTTTTTCGGAGAAAAAATCGAACCATCTATTAAAATAGAAAGGTTACATAGCATATGCGTAGCATTTCTGTTTCTCTCTTTGCAGGCAGAGAAACCAAAAACAAATGTTTGTAGGAACTTCCAAGTGATCCCCCAAGACAGTCTAGGAAAACATAGCCTCTAGGAAAAAACAAGTTCCTGTCGTTTTCCAACCTCCCGGCTTCCTATTAGGAAAACAACCGAAACAAAGATTGAAGAAAACCATAGTGTCTTCTAACATCTTTTTATCAAAATGTGCCAGATAGTAGACACTATCCTGGAATTTTACAAAAAACATATGAAGTTCAAAAATGGACAAGGGCTCAAGCCTCCTTTGAAAAGGAAAACAACACTGAGTCTCGTCAAAAAGTTTATCATGGTCATAATAGTTTTGAACATAGCTGAATATACATAAAGACATAACAACATAAATAGTAAAGAAGAGCTGTGAACAGCTCAAAAGTTAAGCAAAAACTGGTTGTGCAAGTGGCCTTGCCACCCCATCAACCACTTCTTCTACTGTCCATGCGCCCAAATCCTGTTCAATGCCTTCTTTAGAAAGGCGGTCTGCTTCAGTGTTCTGCTCCCTGAAAATATGGCAAATAGTAAGCTTAGAAAAAAACCTTTTAAGACGGTTGATCTCATTAAGCAAAGGAATTAAAATGTAGTTTCTGCATTGTTGCGTTCCATTGGTCCACTTTACTGTATTCAAAGAATCACCAGAAATCTGTGCCTCGCGCTCATTACAAAGGGATAGCCAGCAAAGAAGAAGGTGTAAAGCTTTTAGCTCAACAAAAATATTTGAGTTTACTTACCGCAGAGTGAATCTCAAATAATACATGCTATCTAGGGTTTGTTTGCACATTGAACTTGAATCCACAATAAACAATTTTGTATTTCATTTCTTTTTTAATTCATGTTATTAGTTGTGTTTATTTCACTGACACATGTGATTGTTTGGGAATAGTTTGACTTGATCAGATTCTTTAATTTTTTGCACATTAATTTGGTTTAATTTTCATCCAGTCTTTATTATTAGAAATAATTAAATTGAATATTCTAGTTGTTATGTTGTAGGATAAATTGATAATGATACTCGATGTCTTATTATTTTAACTACATATTTCAATTAGATGCATCCAAGCCAATTTGTTCTAACTTCCTTTTATATTAATTTTTCTTCTCGTCATGTGTGAATTATGATATGTTATTCAACTTCATTTTATCATAAATGATGTTTTATTTAATAAGTCTCATGCAGTGTGTGTCTACCACCCTTCTCTCCCTAAAACCTCATCTTATATAAAAACACTCTCAAAATTTTATAAACTCAAATATAATATTTCTTTAATTAATATTATCACCATGGAATACCGCCTATGGTGAAGGGGAGACCAACACTTGTCACCTGAAGCAAGAGGATTTTTGGAATCCTCAGTGAATGTCTTCTCAGATTGTTCTAAGTTACCAGGACAACCCGAGAACCAACACATCTTGAGGTCAACATATACAATTGGTAGATGTGGTAGAATAAGTGAACCTACTCATATGACTACCATATGTTCAAGAATGATTTCTTCAAAAAGTCATTCCAACGTATCTTTGAGAATATTTTTTTGGAAAACTCTCTAGACTTCAACAAAAAGGTAATGTGGACAAATTCATGCATGATTGAGAAGTAATGGTGACACGAGTACCCATGTTATCAAAAGAGAAATTAATCCAATCCTCAACACGATGAATAAATCTACATATCCAAAATGGATTAAAAATACGTAATATTACATTAAAAGGCTAGGTGTAAGGAAAAAGTTTTAGAACCTATATTACAAAGATCATCATTCCAAAAATTTGAAAAAGTTTATGGAAAACATAAGTTACGTCAAACCATATATTTTGAAAATTCAAAATATCATTCACTACATCTAAGATAATAGGATAATTACAATTTGAAATGTCAATGACAAAGGGAGGGAGAATGTGGGTATTGTGGAGGCATGTGCTCATTAAGGCACAAACAAAATAATAAAAAATCAGTAAGTATGAAGTTGAAAGAATATCATACACCTCCATCATCAACATTATTGAATAGTGGAAAAGAAGGAAAACAACTATTCTAGATGTGGTAAGTATTGGTTACTAGGTTATAGATGTGCACCTGATCTATTATATCATTGAAAAATTATAAATAAAAAAGAAGTTGTGGTTCTCTTCAAAGAAGACATGTTAAAATATGATGAGGATGAAAATTACATAGAAGTGTCATTAACAACAATCATACACACTAATAAAACTTGTAAGGAAGAAGAATCAAGAGTTGTAATAAAGTTATAAACTAGAAAAAAGAAGTGCAACATTTACAATAAGGTATACTGTACAGTGTAGTTCTTATAAGAAACAATGGTAAAAAAAACATTTGATATCACCTACAAAAATTATAAGGAAGATAGAACCAAGGATATTAAAACTTTGGGGAAGAAAAAGGAATTCAAATTTCACGATCCTAATAGGCTCTAAAAGCACACACATTTTCATGTATATGACAACTAAACCATGTTTTATACCTTGTGAAGTATATCATTGGTATAGTTACTAATAGTAAGAAATTTAAGGGAATACGAAGGTGCCATAAAGTTTCAATACATATATAAATCTTAGAACAAAAATTTAGATGTTATGCTCTACCACTTAGTGATGGACATGGTGCTAGAAGCATAATGGTTGATGCAATTGGGTACCTATGCCACAAATTTCCATGAACAATTTATGGAGTTCAAATGGTGTTACAAAATTGCCATGGACATTAAATGTCATAACCCTAGATGGGATACATAACATAACACATGTGAGAGTTTATATAATAACACTAATTATTATTATGAATAATTAGTGAATGTAATATAATGAGATTCACCTCACTTATAGTTCTAGAGGTTTTATTTTTCCAAAACCCTAAAGCTATTAATATTGAAAACAATATCTTTTATAGCCTCAATAAAAAAAAGTAACTTTATAACACAGTATTGAAAACATAATTTACTAAAATCAAATGCATATTGTGAAAACCAAAATGTCATAAATAAATAGAATAAAAAATTCTTGAGAAGATTATTATTTGAAAAGTAGGGCATGGAACAAGTGGATCTCCATCAAGTTTCCTTATAAGCCTTGTAGAGGTGGAGCTCCTAAGTCAAATTCATGAGTTCTTAGATTCCCCCTCCTTTAACTCCCAAATTACAAATCTATCAAATTATTGGGCAATCATCTATATTGAGCTATATCCATAGTGATATATCTCTTTATTTCATGACTCTTGTAAGGATATCATTTTCAAGACTCACAAAATCCTAAACCATTTAGGAAACCATCCATGTTTAAATTTATCGACATTATATCCTTTCCCATGTTCAAAGTGCAAGCTTATTAAAATGCAGAAATGTGGCCTTCTTCAGTAAGGTCATCATCATTGTTAGTATCTAGTGGATCTACAATGATGACTACATGTCCTCTGATAAATACATGAGCATGGGTTGTGTGAAGCATAAAGGATAAAATCATCTTCAAAAGTAGAAGTCGTATTGATACCAATTGCATTATAAGAGTTCTTCCAATTGACACTTATTAGATTATTGATTGTTCTATCCACAAAATCCATATCATAATTGAAATATTTTACCCAACAATATAAGATCCAAAACGTTCATATTCTCCTTCATTTTTAGCTTGGAGCGGGTTAAACAAATGTGAATATTTCCAAAGTGTTCTCCACACATCAAATTTAATTATTCCACATGATGAAAATTTGTGTGACTTTATATAAACTCCAACCTATATTTGGAAATATTAATATGCATAGAATGGACTTCAAGTATTTATTAATGATTTAAACCTACCCACTATAAAGCTATAAATAGGATACCTTCTATTAACCTTGGGCTCAACAAATACCTCTATAAAACTTTTATTGAAGGTGTGAGGTCAAAGTTGTCTATCACTAAAAGAATGATTTAAAAACATGTGAAATGTTATGATTTCCTCATCAATGTGCGTTGTATGATGAGTGGAAGTGGTTGTATGATTTTTGTATGGAGGCAATTGTACAAACGACTGTGCTAACAAAAATTTCTAGTGGTGGATGGTTCAATTTTTGCAACTAACTAGAATTCGTACAATGGATGTACACGTTGATTAAAATAGTGGGGATATAGATTCCGTATGCTAGTTGGTGGTGGATAGAAGTGATACAATGATCAAACTTTTTTTTTTCGGATGTGGTGGCTAGGATATCAGGTGGCTCTTTTAAGAAATGGTGGCTAATCCTACTTGATATGATAAATCTAAAAAATGTGAGGCATCAACTTTTCTTGGTAGATTTATTCTTACGATGAATATGGATCCATCCTTTGCAACAAATGGTTGCTAGAAAAAAATAATATGGCTAATAACAAATGGCTATAGTGATTACCTTCTCAATACAATGACTACCTTTTAATTATAAGTTTCTTCTCATTAATTGATGACATGCTCTTAATTTTGTAACTTAATGCTCATGGATTGCAAGGAACATGCTAAATTTTGAGTATCACTCTAATACCATGTTATGTAATAGTCATGAACATTAAATGTTGAAACCCTAGATAGGGTTACATCAAATAGTACATGAGAGAGTTTACAAAATTTCACTCCTTGATATTATGAATAAGTAGTGCATTTATTACAATTAGATTCACCTCTCTTATAAAGAGTTTAAGATGTTATTATAGCTTCGACAACATCCCCCCTCAATTCTTCTCAATGCCCTATTCTTGGAGGATATTGAGGGGCCCCACCTTTCCATTGAGTACATAGGTCACCCTACCAAGCCTATATATGGTTTGGAATCACTAAAAGAAAGATTTACAAACATGCAAAAGGTTATGATTTCCTCATTAATGTGTGTTGTATGATGAGTGGATGTGGTTGTATGATTTTTTTATGGAGTCAATTTTACAAATGACTATGTGCTAAAATTTTTGTCTAGTGGTGGATGGTTCAATTTTTGCAACTAACTAGAATTCATACAATGAATGTACAAGTTGATTAAAATAGTGGGCATATATATTTTGTATGATAGTTGATGGTGGATAGAAGTGATACAATGATCAAACTCTCTTTTTTCCCATGTGGTGGCTACGATATTAGGTGGCTCCTTTAAGAAATGGTGGCTAATCCTACTTGGTATGATAGCTCTAAAAAACGTGAGGCATCCACTTTTCTTATTAGATTTATTCTTACGATGAATATGGATCCGTCCCTTACAACAAATGGTTGCTACACAAAAAATAAAATGGATAATAACAAATGAATATAGTGATTCCCTCCTTAATACAATGACTACCTTTTAATTATACTTTTCCTCTCATTAATTGATGACATTCTCTTGATTTTGTAACTTAATACTCATGGATTGCAAGGAACAAGCTAAATTTTGAGTATCACTCTGATGCCATGTTATGTAATAGTCATGAACATTAAATGTTGAAACCCTAGATAGGGTTACATCAAATAGTACATGAGAGAGTTTACAAAATTTCACTCATTTATATTATGAATAAGTGATGCATTTATTACAATCAGATTCACCTCTCTTATAAAGATTTTAAGATGTTCTTATAGCTTCGACAACATCCCCCCTCAATTCTTCTCAATGCCCTATGCTTGGAGGTTATTGAGGGGCCCCAACTTTCCATTGAGTACATAGGTTACCCTACCAAGCCTATATATGGTTTGGAATCACTAAAAGAATGATTTAAAGGCATGCGAAAGGTTATGATTTCCTCATCAATATGTGTTTTATGATGAGTGGATGTGGTTGTATGATTTTTGTATGGAGGCAATTGTACAAATGACTATGTGCTAAAATTTTTTTCTAGTGGTGGATGGTTCAATTTTTGCAACTAAATAGAATTCATACAATGGATGTACAAGTTGATTAAAATAGTGGCCATATATATTTTGTATGATAATTGGTGGTGGATAGAAGTGATATAATGAGAAAACTATTTTTTTCCCATGTGGTGGCTAGGATATCAGGTGGCTCCTTTAAGAAATGGTGGCTAATCCTACTTGGTATGATAGCTCTAAAAAATGTGACACATCAAATTTTCTTGGTAGATTTATTATTACGATGCATATGGATCCCTCCTTTACAAAAAATGGTTTCTAGACAAAAAATAATATGGTTAATAACAAATGCCTATAGTGATTCCCTTCTTAATACAATGACTACCTTTTAGTTATACTTTTCATCTCATTAATTGATGACATGCTCTTGATTTTGTAACTTAATGCTCATGGATTGAAAGGAACGGGCTAAATGTTGAGTATCACTCTAATACCATGTTATGTAATAGTCATGAACATTAAATGTTGAAACCCTAGATAGGGTTACATCAAATAATACATGAGAGAGTTTACAAAATTTCACTCATTGATATTATGAATAAGTGGCACATTTATTACAATTAGATTCACCTCTCTTATAAAGAGTTTAATATCTTCTTATAGCTTCGACAACATCCCCCCTCAATTCTTCTCAATGCCCTATGCTTGGAGGATATTTAGGGGCCCCACCTTTCCATTGAGTACATAGGTCACCCTACCAAGCCCATATATGGTTTGGAATCACTAAAGAATGATTTAAAAACATGCGAAAGGTTATGATTTCCTCATCAATGTGTGTTGTATGATGAGTGGATGTGGTTGTATGATTTTTTTATGGAGGCAATTGCACAAATGACTATGTACTAAAATTTTTGTCTAGTGGTGGATGGTTCAAATTTTGCAACTAACTAGAATTCATACAATGGATGTACAAGTTGATTAAAATAGTGGGAATATATATTTTGTATGATAGTTGGTGGTGGATAGAAGTGATACAACGAGAAAACTATTTTTTTTCCCATGTGGTGGCTAGGATATCAGGTGGCTCCTTTAATAAATGGTGGTTAATCCTACTTGGTATGACAACTCTAAAAAATGTGAGGCATCAAATTTTCTTGGTAGAATTATTCTTACGATGCATATGGATCCCTCCTTTACAACAAAAGGTTTCTAGATGAAAAATAATATGGCTAATAGCAAATTCATATAGTGATTCCCTTCTTAATACAATGACTACTTTTTAATTATACTTTTCCTTTGATTAATTGATGACATGTTCTTGATTTTGTAACTTAATGTTCATGTATTGCAAGGAACAGGCTAAATTTTGATTATCACTATAATACCATGTTATGTAATAGTCATGAACATTAATTGTTGAAACCCTAGATAGGGTTACATCAAATAGTACACGAGAGAGTTTACAAAATTTCACTCATTGATATTATGAATAAGTGGCGCATTTATTACAATCAGATTCACCTCTCTTATAAAGAGTTTAAGATGCTATTATAGCTTCTACAACATCCCCCCTCAATTCGTCTCAATGCCCTATGCTTGGAGGATATTGAGGGGCCCCACATTTCCATTGAGTACATAGGTCACCCTACCAAGCCTATATATGGTTTAAAAATGCCTTGTTTTGGAGGTGAACTTCAAGGTAAAGTGGAGGAATTATTAAGTGATTTAAGAATAATAAAAAATCCCATATTATTTCCTTTATATATTCAATATTTTTTTCCCTTGATTTTCCTAAGGTTTCCTCTCATCACAACCTTTAGGGTTTCATGTTCCAGGAGCTAAAATTTAACTTTTAAGCTCAATTTTGACCTCCCAAGTCACTGTAGCACAAAAAAAAACCTTAGCCATTACTATAGTGTTGCACTAACCTCTTAGAAAGTGCTAAAACACTTCTCAAGCTCCAAAACCGAGTTAAGGTGTCTACTTAAGCTTTTTCTTTTACTTAAGGTGCCTCCTTATAAGCCTTCCTAAGGAAAATTGGCTTAAAATGAAGGATAAAATCAATGTTAAAGGGATGATTCTTCAAGTATCTTAAATTTCATGAAAATCCTTCAATTAGGCACAAAATTTTCTAGAATAGTATCTCCCTTGGCTTCCTAGAGTTTCCCCTCATTAGAACCCCATGGTTTCGTGTTCAAGAGCCATCTCAGTACCACTACTCAACATTTTGGATTGGATATTAACCCACATTATTTTTTCAAAATGTCACATAAAAAAACATATGCATCCATCACTTTCAACTAAACTTTGAAGGTATAAGAGAAAATTGGAGAAGGATATGGACTACCCAATGGGACGTGGTTAGTTGCACATTACCATGAAAAAATTCTTGTTTTCATTGGAGAAGGATATATCAATGCTTTCCCAGGGAAGAATCGAAGATCTTGTGATGCAAATGGAAAGTGGTAATGGCCCATGGTATTTACTGATGATATTGTAACTCAAGAAGGAATTGAAAATCCTATAAATAATGGGCCTCACCTTGTAAAATGGGAGATTGGTGCACACTATAGTTTCCCTTTATTCAATAAAGAGTTTATTTATTTTGAATATTGTGTGTTATCTATCCTCTCTCTCGTCGTTCAAGTCACTTTGATCTTGTCCCGCCAAGGTCCGGATCATTGGTATCAGAGCCAGGTTATGACTCCATGGAAATCATAACTAATGAGTGTGCAACACTTATAGTTCATTCCAGATAATGTGGAGGTTCATTTTTAGAGACAAAAATGCACACGTGGGCAACTGGAAAGCCCACAATTTCAGAAATTGTGAAATTTATTGGTAATAGGAAGGATTCTCCACATAGAAATGGAAAATGATAAGAGACTCCATGAGAATATATTGGCACTATTACTATTGGGGTTGTTTATTATCCTGATTTTCCATGGTGGATCAGATCCTCCATTTGCAGCCAAGGCTTCACTATTAAAATTATGGCATCGACATTGCTGAATGTGAGGCTCCCACCCTTCTTGTTGGAGAAGGCCTCCCCACTCAACACAACTTTGGTTGTCATATTCCCTAGCTACGTCACAAATCACACTCGTTCCAACCACATTGCTTCCTTATTTACTATTGCAGACCTCCTCTACACTCAATGAATGGAAATTGAGATTGCGGTGGAAGAAAGAGGAGTAGAGTAATCTTATATGGCTTAGGAGTAGGTCCATTTTCCTCACATGGAGGAGGGAATGAAATGTAGGCATATTGGGAAGGAATCGCTAGAGCCTGCAATGCAATATATGCTCTTGAATCCATATTCAACTCCCTTCCATCTAAAGAATCGCTCAAGGAATTAGACATGCTCGACAGAGGTCTCCTTGACATCCAGGAGGTTGCCAAAGTTATCTTCGTCACTTTCCAATCTGCCTATTACTACCTTTTCCACTGTCTCTATGACACCTTTCTCTTGCTTGACCCTGATTTTTAGCTCATCGTTCTTAAGTATGTCCCCATTGTTGCCAAAATATATCTATCCCACCTTTTCTCCAACACCAACTCATGTCGGGAGCCCAAGCCCATCGTAAAATTAACTAAAAGGGATTTCATTTTAGGGGTCACTATTTGTATCTTCTACAAGAATATTTCCCTCATGCCCATTGGGACTAAGATTGAAATTTTCCAATTTGTTCAAGGATGAGCCAACCAAAATTATGCTTGTTCTCGCAAGTTCAATGATCAGGACCACGATGGGCTGCAAGTAGACTTTCCTATCTCTACTTTCCAAGAGGGGGAGGAGATTGGAGAAAAGAATATTCTTTTTGACAGAGCCACCAAATTCATTATCCATGATGACATTACCTCCATGAATGATATCCTTATGATGTATCATCGTCAAGATAACTTCTCCTCATCAGATGAGCGAATGGATGATTGCGGTTTCAAGGATGCAAATAATCTTCTTGTTACTTTCATGAAATATTTGAATTCTTACAACTCTTAACAAGATGAATTCACGCAATACAGAAAGGGTTCCAACAATCATAACATGACATTCACCAGTTATGGCTAAAACACCCAATTCAAAGAGTATGACAAGAACAACATAGGCATGGCCTTCTCATCCATTTGGAACTCCCGCGTCATCATCGAATTTGATACTAGGCTTAGCTTTTGGAACCCTGAATTTTTTTTTCTAGGTTTATCTCATCTCAACCTTCATTTGGATTTGGAAATGTGGATTTTGGTGTTGCAACTACTATGAAATCGTCATTGTTTGAAGGTGTTATCGGTTATTGTTCTCATGACATTCACAAATTTTTTTATGGATGGTTCACATTAAAGGTGGATTGTTTCATGTTATTAAGGAGTCCAATTATATTATTAATGGAGAATATTGTGTTGAAAAAGGGGCAATTCCTGTAATGCTAAATTTTATGTCATATCCCTGTTTAGGGCAGCCTCCCTATTGAGGGTCCGGTGGGCCTTGACACGCTGCCGGGGTCTGCGAGGATGTTTAGCTGCGGGGCTGTTTAGCTGTCGTCCTCAAGATGCTCCGGTGGGCCTTAAGACCCCACCCTTAACACCCCGGGATGCCGCCCTCACTAACAGTTCGAGCTTTTGGTGTAGTGGTTGGGCCTTTGTGGTATCAGAGCATAGGTCTCTAGGTCAAGATTCGCGGAGCGTGGTGGGCTGTAATATCCCTGTTTAGGGCAGCCTCCCTGTTGAGGGTTCGGTGGGCCTTGACACGCTGCCGGGGTCTGCGAGGCTGTTTAGCTGCGGGGCTGTTTAGCTGTCATCCTCGAGATGCTCCGGTGGGCCTTCAGACCCCACCCTTAACACCCTGGGATGCCTCCCTCACTAACAGTTCGAGCTTTTGGTGTAGCGGTTGGGCCTTTGTTCTGTAATATCCCGAAAATGGATTTTTCAGCAGATCATGCCTAGAAAACGCATTCTTCAGGTGTGATGGCTGTAGATACCATATAATATATCTTAGAATTCTTAGAAACCAAAATAAATAACAACAGAAACCTTTACTAAACTTCTAAGGGCAAAAAGGTGGGGAAAAGTGAGGATTTTGGCCCTAAAATGAGTGGATCAGAAAATCTGCGTAACATGACGGCTCAAGGTTCTGTAATATGATAGAATAGGTTAAGAGGGACTTCCATGTCGAATTTAAGCTCAAAAAAATGCGTTTTTCTTAGTTAAACAGTTCCTCCTTCCCGACTAGTCAATAGAAACCCTGATTTCCCAAGACTTTGAGTATGCAGAATTTTACTGAAGCAAGGGCAGCATATTTTCTAAAGGTATGAGATGTAAAGCACTATGAATAATCAGATAATTAGTTTGAGTACAAGGCATATTATTTTAGCAAGGTTAAACAACAGTTTTATATAGAAAACCCCTCAAGATAGAGGTGCCGCAAGACAAGAAAATAATCCAGAAACCCTACAACGATTTTCTGCAGTAGCTGTGAGACAGAAGATGCATATATAGCCAATAATAATGTATAGCAGAAGAAGAGAGTACAAATCTTGAGGAAACAACCTCTCAAGAGAAGAAATGCAAGCCTCCACAACACATGTACATAAACATGAAAAGCATTGCTATTTATGCATAAACCCCAGGCTATGAAAAACACAGTCTAAGACAAAATGCTGCTCCAATACATAGATATGACAGTATATAGCTCAAATACAATAGGGGAGCAAAGCTCTAACCCTTATAAGCAATAATATCTCAATCCTCCAAGGGATTGGCTGAAATACACAATACGACCAAAATGCCAGAGTTGCTGGGCAACTACTGCAACCCCAAACTGAAACCAAATAGAGAAGGCTGAATATGATGATCAACTTAAGTAGACCTCCTCCAATAGACCTCCAAAGTGGAAGGCTGATCCTTACAATTGAGATCTTCCCCACAAATCATCCGGCAAACCCTCACAGCAGCTACACCATAAAAATAACGCAGATACAAAAAGGGACTGCGCAGTAGGGGCAGAATAAATGTTGGCCTGATGCCAAGATCTGCAAATCAGCTCCAAAATCTCCCAATCTGATCCTCCAAAGGAAAGAGAGACTCTCCCTCTGAAAAACAAGAGAAGGAGGTGGCGTCGTAAAGTCACCACGGCAACACCCTACAACACATAATTACGCTGCTGCAGCAATAATGCTGTCCTGGAGGATGATGCTAAGAAAATAACCTTGCCCGAGCAGGCACTCAAAGTCCCCCGGGGCTAAGGGTGAGATCTCCGCATAGAGACACTCGGTTGCACTAAACAGTGCAGCAGACGGGCTAAACAGCCAGCGTGCCAAAGAGAAGACAATATGTCTCACTCAATAATCAATAATCCAAATATCCAAGCATAAAAACATGTCTCAAATGAGGAGGCTCCTCCATCTTTTATAGTGTTGGTTTCCCCCCAAAACCAAATGTAGCCTCTCTCTTTCCTCCACATCCTCATCCTTATCTGCGCAGAAGCTTGGAAAAACTTCTAGAGTGTCCATAGTCCCCCTCCTCTACGTGGTGTTGGGTCCCCCCTTGACTCCCACTTAAGTCGCAACGTTGTGCTACTAGGTGGATGTCTTATTTCATTTAAGTGAGTTTAGACCCTCTTTACTCACTTTTTATTTATTTGAAAACTATAGGTGGAAAAATAAACAAAATAGAATATTCCAATTTGCTGTCACAAATTAGGAATATTATAGTCCCCCCTGGCAAAATGTTTCTTGCCCTCAAGCAACTGCTTGAACAACTCTCCACCGATACTGCAAAATATGCCTGGGTCCCAGATGCGCCACTGAATCTTTTATGACTTCTGCATCACCCTGATATGTAAGGATCTCTCAATGCCAGGATCCCAAACTGATCTCTCATGGTACCAACCATCCAACAATCCTTCCAGACCCCATGCAATCATCCAAACAAAATGAGCCACCTCCCAACAAGGCAACTCCTGAAAATCTCCTTCCACCTCAAGCTCCGGTAATGAAGGTGGGCTGAAAATCTGACCTTGTCAAGCATCATAGCTTACCCCATGCTGTCCTACTCTCCACTCATCACAAGTGTAGAGTGTACGCTGATCCTGGGCTGCAATATCATTGCCCTCCAATGGCAAAGTGAAGAACAATCCTCCAGAGAAGGTTCCTCCATCAATGAAGAACAAGTTGGCCCAAAACAAACCATCCATGAAGACTAGGGCATGGTCATCATGGAACATCTGAATGAGAGGTTTTCTGAAGGTTTTACATGATGATACATGATGCAAACAATCTCTCACAAGGATACAATGCAGTCTCATCCACTGCAACTTTAGAAAATCACATGGCAGGCAATGTACAAGATCCCTCACATCTACTAATGGATAGTAAATGGCTGAATATGACATCAACATAAGATCAAACACTTGCCCATGGCTGTACAATGGATGACTATCAATCTCATGGCCCACCTCAAGATAGAACACATATGTAGTAGCGGTGGCCATGCCTCCTCCCATGCTCCCATTAGAACATGTAGTGCAGAAATTGTGAGAATTCTTCCCACTCAAAGACACATCCAGCTCATGTGTCTCCCTCATAATCAAGCCTCCCATACAAATCTGATCAATATCAGCAAATGGAGACATGATCAACAGCAAAATGAAGGAAATGCTGAAGGTTTCATGTGGTGCAAGAAGGTACCAACAGCTTCTCCAACAAGTACAGTGCAAGTTTACAAGTTGCTGCTTGATAAGAGTACATGGAAAAATGTTTATGTTAACCATGCATGTCTTCATATGATACATGATATAGTGCAGCAAATGAACATACATGTAGTGATAAAACATTTGCCCAAGGCCACAAAAGAGATGGCTGCCTCCATCACGTAGATTGGCCCAATAAAACTCATGGAGCAATATGAAAAGCTTGCCCTCTTGTGAAGCAATGCACTACATAGGAATGACATGAGTGTGCAAATCAATGAATGTATAAACAAATCCCTCACCATATGCTGGAAGTAAGATGGTACATGGTTCCATACATGAGTCCTTCATAGTGTTTTGGCATGCTATGAAGAAGAATGAACCATGTGCTGCAAGAAGATAATCCTCCTCATGCTTGGAAACCCAAGTCAAGAAGAATATGCCATAGATGTCTCTATCATCACTACCTCCTCTTTGTGCAACAAATATGAAGTGATCCTGGGACCTATGGGTTATAGATCCACCATATCTCTGCTGCGCACACTTCATCCATAATGTTCTGCTCCAAGGTGACAACGCTGTGAGCTCATGCAAATAAGCTCCTGTCAATACAAGACTTTGTTCTTTGACATGCTCCTTGTCAAAGACTCCTCTAATAATGCTGCAACAAATGTGGAATACTCCCCAAGATGGAAGTGCTTCCCCATCATCATCAAAGATCAAGGAGATAGTGCCTTCTCCTCCTCCTGCAACATTATACAAAGTGTGAGAGAAAATCTGCCCTTGCTCTCCCAAGCAAAGCAACAAGAAATTGTGTTGCCTCCCCATACCTTCATCATACCAATCATGTGATGAAGACACAATGAATGATATGAGTATCATATCAACACCATGCATCCATACTCTATGCTGCTCAATGATGCAAGTATCCAACCATCTTTCCTCCATCCTCTGACTCTTAGGAAGAGTGTTTGCCAAGAGATGGCCAAACTCTTTCAAGAGTAACCAGCACAGCCAAGCCTTCTGCTTCCTGGTATCATAGATCTTCAAGTAGCCTCATAGCTCCTTGCTCATCAACCACATCCACTCAATCACTTGTGGATGCCTCCTTCTTCTTCTCATCCGGGTACTCCTCCCACGAGGGTTACCATCCTCCCAAATAAAATTTCTGACTTTGCACTTCATGGGATTTTGAAATGTAAACTTCTCAAGGATCAATGAGACCCTATCAAGAATCAAATAGGTGGTAGGAAAAAACCTCCCATCATGATGTGTATGGCTCAAGGAATGTCCAACACAAGCATGAGAGATGTTATCCATCCGAAGATGTCCCCCATCTTCTATCTGCTCTTGTGAGAAGGGAACCAAATCATTGCGTTCCATGGTGTGTTGAAGTGCATCTCCAATGAGATTTGACCCTTGGTTATGCAAAAGTAGATCTCCACATTGATCAAAAGAATTTGCTGCAACAATGGAATGTGGAAATCTTTCCATACCTTGATGTGCATTTGGGACTTCTTGTAGAGCTGCAAGAGTCCCATCCTCAACAGTGTTGGCTGCCCCAACTGTCGATGCATGTGGCTGCTCCTCCACAAGTGTGACAGTGTTTCCACAAGCCTCCTCAAGAGGTGATGTGATCTCTTCTTCTCGATTAGAATTGGAAGCGCATGGTACTTCCTCTTCTTTTTCTTCATTCTTCTTGACCTCCTCAAAGGTGGATGTATCTTTTCTAGATCTGAAAAAGAAATAAGTATCCTTTTTCACCGCTCCAGTCTTCTTGGGCTTAGAATCACAGGGAATATTGGATTCTTCATGCATGGGAAGAGGTGATCTCCCAGTAGTACGCTGCAAATATGAACTCCGTATGCTAGAAACTCCTTCCTCTCTGAGCTGACAGTAATCTTTGAAGGGAAAAATTGCTTTGAGGTCTTCCCCCATGGACTTCCATTCTCGGAAATAATATCCAAATGGTACATGACCACACTGTTGTGAGATCCTCATATGTTCCATAGATAACTAGCTCCACAAGCTGAGCCAGAATTATGCTTTGATACCACTGTAATATCCCGGAAATGGATTTTTCAGCAGATCATGCCTGGAAAATGCATTCTTCAGGTGTGATGGCTGTAGATACCATAGAATATATCTGAGAATTCTCAGCAACCAAAATAAATAACAGCAG
>JAXQQM020078436.1:0-15258 GCA_034641835.2 Pinus albicaulis
TGTTAGGTCCTTATATTACTAGTATAGTCCCTTATTGTTGTTAGTGTAACCCCCTTATTGTTATTATTGTACCCTTGTAACCCCCATTTTATTATTATTGTGCCCTTAAATTATTAATGTTAGGTCGGCTAGGATTACATTGTGGCCCACTAGGATTACATTATGGCCCCATGGACTCTATATATAGAAAGGAGGTTTTGTAAATTGGATCATCCAAGATTTGTTCATTTATGTAATGTATTGGAGGTTTCCCCCTCGAAGTGGCTTATTTCTAAGGCGTTGATATCTCTTTTCTTCTATTTTTGGAGCTGGTTACACAACATTTGGTATCAGAGCTTTGGATTCTAGGGTTCCGCTGCTCCAAACAGGTCATCATGGAATTTTCGCTATAACTTTTTTTCTACGAAGTCTCAGAAGCCAAAATTTTTAGGGTGCAAAGATTAAATCCTGAGGACGATTTTCTAAAAATTTCAGAGCTTGGTTCACAATATTTTCGGAGATATGATCTGTGGAAGTTAGGTATTTTTTCAGGATCCTAAACAGGTCATCGTGGAATTTGCGCTATAACTTTTTTTCTACGAAGGTTCAGAATCTGAAATTCATCTGGTGCGAAGCTAAAATCATGAGGAAATTCATCAAAAAAATTCAGAGCTTGGTTCACAATATTTTTGGAGATATTATCTGTGGAAGGTAGTGCTTTTTCAGGCTCCTGAATTTCATCTCAAAGAGGTGATCATGGGAAAATTTCAATAACTCTCTCTCT
Source organism: Pinus albicaulis (assembly GCA_034641835.2). Taxonomy (NCBI): domain Eukaryota; kingdom Viridiplantae; phylum Streptophyta; class Pinopsida; order Pinales; family Pinaceae; genus Pinus; species Pinus albicaulis. Next base: position 764 of record JAXQQM020078436.1, read on the forward strand.
AGGCATCGGATTGGAGTGCCGTAAAAATTGGTCGCAAGTACACAGACTATAGTTTCTTGGCTATCAATTTCAAAGACAGAGGATGAAACAGTGACACGTGGAAAGTCGTACAAGTTCGCTCTACTGAGCCAATCCATAATTAGGTCATTGTGGGAGATTGGACATAACTTTGTCTTGGAGAATCCAAATCAGGTCAAACCTGTGGCATTCGAAAGATAATTCAGAGGGCTACGTCAGTACTAAAATTAAGATATTGAAGTGTTGCAATCACAGAGATAATCTAATTTCAATATCGAGCTCCTCAAAAGCAAGAAAAAGGTGTGTATTTTTTTTCCGAATTGCATAAGTCTTGTTTGAAGAATCAATTTGAATTGATTCCAAGGGCATATTGTAGAATAGATATCAGTATTGGGTTCTAAAAGATGCCCCGTAAAAATAATTCAACACCCAGTAAGCCTTCATAAGGGTCTACTATGACTCATGAAGATGAAGAATTGCAACATGATCTATCAAAATTACAAGAGCAAGTGCAACAAATTTCGCTCTCGCAAAGAGCAACAAAAAATGAAATGGAAGTTTTGAAGAAAGGCATGGAAGAGAAGATGGATGGTTTGAAGAAAGGCATGGAAGCTAAGATGGATGGCATGGAAGCTGGCATGGAAGCTAAGATGGATGACATGAAAGACAACATGGAAAACAACATGAAAAACATGAAGAATGATCTAAAAGCAGACATCGAAGGTTTGACCAAGTTGATACAAGAAATGTTTCCTAATGGTGAAAAGATAGTAGAAGAACCTCATGATGAGAACAAAATAAATTTTAATAGCGATTTCATAAACTCTAATGTTGGTGGGAAGAACCACCATATTCCAAAAATGGATATGAGGAAGTTTGATGGGAAGGATCCTGTAACATGGATACTACAGATGGAGCAATATTTTGATCTCCATAATGTGCAAAACACACAAAAGGTACACATTGCAACTTTACATTTAGAATAAAATACATTTTTATGGTATCGATGGCTTTGCTCCCGTAAAAAAATTGTCACTTGGTCAATTTTTACGAAAGAAATGATAGCACATTATGAGGATAAAAAGAGAAACACCTTCTTTAGCCAATTGATAAATCTCAAACAAAAGGGTTTAGTGGGGCAGCACATTGAGGACTTCCAAAAATTGAATATAAGGGTAACTGATATTCCAGAGGAACACGGGATTGATCTCTTCATAGGCACTCTAAAGGATAACATCCAACATGAAGTTCGTGTTTTGGAACCTGATTCATTGGAGAAGGCATTCAGGTTGGCAAAAAAAGTTGAATGTAAAATTATGGCGACAAGGAAGCCTACCACTCAATTCTATAAAGAAGGAAGTGTTGCTACGCCTAGATTTCCACAACCTACAAGGTTGACACCACAACAATTGGAAGAAAAAAAGAGCAAAAGGGCTTTGCTACAGTTGTGATAGCAAATACACTAAAGGTCATAAGTGTGCTGAGAAGAAATTATTTTACATAGATTGTGAAGAGGAAGAAGAAAATGGACAAGAAGAGGATATACACCAGGAACCAGCCCTAGAAGAGGAAGAAATGAATCTGACCATATCGTGTAATGCACTGGCAGGAATTACCACTCCTCAAACTCTCAAGATAGAAGGAAAAATCAAGAAGAAAAAGGTAATAGTGTTGATTGATTCGGGTAGCACCCATAATTTTATTCATTGTAAGGTAGCCAAGGAATTAAATTGTTTCCTATACCCAGCACCAGAATGTCAAGTGATGGTTGCAAATGGAGGAACTATAAATTGCTCTGGAAAATGCCATAATATCAAGCTAACCATGGGGGAATATGTATAGACTAGTCCAATGCTTGCCATTCCTATGGGAGGTGCTGATGTTGTACTAGGAGTACAATGGTTACAATCTTTGGGGACGGTAGCTTTTAATTTTCAAGAACTTTTCTTGAATTTTTTTTCAGAAGGAAATGAAGTCGAATTACGGGGTATTGAAGGGAAGCCAGGAAGGATAATAAGCTCTAATGTCATGACAAAGCTTCTAAAGAAAGAACAACGAGGCGTAATTGCACAATTATGCTCACTAGAAGTTCCGACATCAAAATCATCTGTTTCTGCAGATCTCCAACAAGTCTTGGACAATCATTCCAAGGTGTTTGAAACTCCCAAAGGACTCCCACCTATTCATGATCATGATCATGCTATTCATTTGATTCCAGGAAGTGTTCCTCTAAACATCTGGCCTTATAGATATCCTTACTTCCAAAAGAGTGAAATTGAACGTATGGTTGCAGAAATGTTAGAGGCGGGTATAATTCAACCCAGTCAAAGTTCTTTCTCTGCTCCTGTAGTATTGGTACACAAGAAGGATGGATCTGGCGAATGTGTCCGGATTATAGGGAGCTCAATAAGCTCACCATTAAAGACAAATTTCCCATTCCTGTGATTGATGAATTATTGGATGAATTACATGGAGAAATTTATTTTACCAAGTTGGATCTTCGTTCAGGATGTCATCAAATTAGAATGAAGACTGAAGATATTCCAAAAACAACATTTCGAACTCATGAGGGTCATTATGAATTTTTGGTCATGCCTTTTAGCCTTACCAATGCACCTTCTACATTTCAAGGGTTGATGAATTCCATTTTCAAACCCTTCCTTAGAAAATTTGTGCTAGTATTTTTTGATGATATACTAATCTACGACAGGTCTTGGAAGGATCATGTTCAACATGTTGACAGGGTGCTCAAACTATTGCAGGAGAAACAATTATATGCAAAAACATCCAAATGTTTCTTTTGAGTACAAGAGGTGGAATATCTGGGTCATATTGTATCTCACAAGGGTGTTAAGGTAGACCCTAACAAAATTAAAGCCATTAAGGAATGGAAAGTCCCCACAACCATAAAGCAGTTGCGAGGATTTCTCGGGTTAACGAGGTATTATCGCAAGTTTGTTAATAATTATGGGAGAATAGCAGCACCTCTAACAACATTATTGAAGAAAGATGCATTTTCATGGACTCCTGAAGCAACTAAGGCCTTTGAACGTCTTAAAGAGGCAATGTGCCTAGCACCGGTCTTAGCTACACCGGACTTCACAAAAACCTTTATTGTGGAATGTGATGCCTCAGGAAATGGAATTGGTGCAGTTTTAATGCAGGAAGGAAGACCCATTTCTTTTGAAAGTCGTCCAATCAAAGGAAAGTATTTACAGAAGCCTATTTATGAGAAGGAAATGTTAGCAATACTACATGCACTAAAGAAATGGCGAACTTACCTAATGGGAAGACACTTCAAGGTAAAAACTGATCATGATAGTCTTAAACACTTTTTGGAACAAAGACTATCGTCAGAAGAGTAGAAAAAATGGGTCACAAAGATGTTGGGTTATGACTTTGAAATAATCTACAGAAAAGGAAAGCTTAATGTTGTTGCAGATGCATGTTGAGTCTCAATTCTGCATCTTTTCCATACACTTTTCTATACCTTTTTCACTCACCTGAACCTCCCAAGTTGTCAATATCATTTGCAAAAGAGCATCTAACATGGTTTTTAATTATATTTTTGTGTTTGCTATTTGATTTATATTTTTTTCATTCAGCTGCGAAATCTTGCCACTTTCCGTAGCTGTTGCAACTTTCCGCAGCTATTTTGTGAAACTCTATGTTACAGGTGTCTACAGGGAAAACGAGCCACATGGGCAAGTCAGGAATGATGTGGACATGGTTCGTGTCCTATTGGTTCGAGCAAACTCATCTAAAGAAGCCGCGGTCAAAGGCGTCCACATGGAAGTCAACCATAGAGTCCTACAGTGACAGGACTCTGTTCTGTGTCATGTAAAGGTTCATATGGCCGTTTCTGAGCTTACGGAGGACAAGTCGACATCTGTACATGGCTCCATAGTCGAATTCAAGCATCCACTTCTCATAGATTTATTTTCCAACACGGCCATGATCCTAGATCCGTGGACGTAATGGTCTACGTGTTCTACACCAGCATAAACTTTAGGAGACAGTTATATTTCTTTTGTTATATATAACGCGTTTGCATATGCATATAGAGTTAGTCCCGATTAGTCTCTGTTAATTTTATTAAGTCTGCTCTGTAATGTAATTACGCTTCCTTTGAGCCGTAATACTACCATACTGTTATGACTGCATTTTTAATATAAGAAGACTCTGTTTTCCAACTTAATTCGTACTTGAAGATCGTTGCCAAGGCTGGTGTAGAGGGCCCCTGCTCAGCTAAGGTTTTGTGCATTAGTGTATAGTTCTTATTTCATTTCTTTAAAGCTCATTGTGCCATAATCCATTCACATGTTTATACATTTCATCTTTTTCATTTCTGTTTATAAAATTTCCTGCTTTCCATTTCACTTCTGTCTTTCATGTTGTATGTTGTTAATCACTGATCAGTGTTCTTGTTTCAGGTTATAGATAGGAAGCCCGGGCATTTTCATAGCTTTTTGACTAATGACATGGAATTAACATTGTTCTGCTGCTAATGTGTTTTTCTTAGTTTCTGTTTCATTTCGGTATTGCTTTGTTTAACTCAGTTTTGCTTAATTGTTTCAGTAGTTAAATTTAGATATATTAAACTGCTCATAGCATCTTCAGTTGCCTCCGAAAGCCACAGCTGGACTGATGGTGAGGGATTGTATTATGAAATGTGTAGTTTAGTATTAGTTTTCCTTCTGCAAATTTAAATATATTAAGCTGCTCATAACGTCTTCAGTTGCCTCCGAAAGCCACAGCTGGACTGATGGTGAGGGATTGTATTATGAAGTGTGTAGTTTAGTATTAGTTTCCTTTCTGCAAGTTAGAAATGTTAAATTGTGCATGACATCTTCAGTTACCTCCGAAAGCCATAGCTGGACTGATGGTGAGGGATTGAATTATGAATGTATGGTTTGATATTAGTTTACTTCTGCAAGATAGATATCAGTTACTCAAGTTGTTTATGGTTACTTCCGAAAATCATAGCTGGACTAATGATGAAGGATCAGAAGATAAATTGATGTAATCTGATTTAGATTTACTTTGTTGCAATTTTGAATTTCTTTAAGCATAGTTTCTTTTTGTTTAGACAGCAGCAAGAATAGTTTAGTTTCATGCTCACTAGTTCACTGTTTTTGATTTATTAGACTTACAGCATCTTTTCATTTCAGCAGTACATTTTCATTTCCTTTCAAGTTTTGTCATTGAAAATTTCAAATTCCTTTTTAAGTTTCAAATTGGTAAATCATTATAGGGGATATCATTTCCTTGAACAAATATAACCATACTTGTTTTCATTTTAGAATTTCCATTTCACCTTAGAAAACCAAAAACGACAAAAATTTAAGAAATAGGTTATCTTGCACATATAGTGCGCCGCACTTCATCAGCTTAGGAATCCCGGATTGACAAATTAAATGCAGCAATTTAGGATACACTAAATTATCAACAGCCCTCTCAAGAAAGAATGAAGAGTAAGAGCATTCCTTTGTGCCATTTTCTATTATCCAACTTGATTGGATAACCGAAGCAAAGAGATGAATGGAAGAAGGACAAAGATGTATGGACACTCATTCAAAAGTTGCGGCAAGATCTGAGTACATCTCGATACATTTAGTTGGAAAAATTATTCCTTGTAGTACAAAGGATCGCTTTGTATCTATGTAAGAATTCTAACTAAAACAAAATATTCTTCTGGAATTGCCTTCTCCTTTAAGGAGGACACGAGATTTTTAAAAACTTACCATAGGGTGAAGAAAAGAATTTTTGGGGATGGCCTTAAATCGATATTTAAAATTTTGTGTGGGAATGTTTGGTTTGCCAGCAGAATAAAGTGGAAACAATTAAGACCCCGGGACTTCTACAACCTTTATCCATTCCAAGTCAATGTTGGGAGGAGATTTCAATGGATTTTATCACAGGTTTACCCAAGTTCGAAGGAAAGAGTGTCATCATGGCGGTAGTTGATAGACTTACCAAGTATGCACACTTTTGTGCATTATCTCATCCATTTAAAGCAAGTAAAGTTGCTACTATGAAGGACAACATGTTGTAACTCATTTGTCTAGTAAGTGTTGTCTGCTAGCCGAGATTTTAATATAAACTCTACTAATGTTTCTTTAAAAAAATGGGTAAATAGATGTAATATAAGAAGTTAATTAAAAGGGACGGATGATGGGACGGAAGGGGCTAGGGTTTTGCATAAGGTGCCAGGTTTTTTCTGCGTGTGTTCCTATGGCATCGAGGTCTTCTGTCACCGGTACGTGTCGCCCTGAATCTGCTTTTCAGCATGGAGTTCTCCCTCGGATGTGGATCTGGCTCCGTTGAATGGTTTCTGGCGTTTAGGGCGACTGCAGGGGAGCGAGGTTTGAGGGCTTTTGTAGTTTTTCTTAAGAGGGCGGTTGTTTGTCCACAATGGGTATTGATAGCTTCTCTGTTGAGTTAGAGCCGTCGCCGGAGGATTTGCTCACTTGTTGGGGGGTAGAAGTCACGGAGAAGAACTTAGATCTCCACTTTCCAAACTGTTCTTCGCTCGATTTAGCAGCTGAAGTAGCCTGGGGATGGTTTTCGAACGGTTGTGGGGAAGCTAGTAATAACTTCATAGCGCCGAGAAGTGGCTCCAGTTTTGGTTTTCCGCACATTCTTAACAGCAGCTACCCGCAGACCTCTGAAGAGCTCTTCAAATCAGCTATCAATTTCAATCCGGTTTCGCAGCTCTCGGCTTTTCACGGTAACCCTCTTTCTCTTGTTGTTTCTGGGGGTTTTGAAGAAGGGATAGGGTGTAGAGGTTTACCTTTCTCGCAGGGCCCCTCTTTGCCAAGGGTTGAAACCACTGAAGGTCTTGTTTTACGGGGGACCCCATCTCAAGCAGTTTCGAGAGGGCCTCATGAGCCCGAGGGAGAGACTGGGCTCCCCAAGGTAAACTCTGAAGGAGTGGTGGGCATTCCTTTGCCCTCGTTTCCTTTTGCAGGGGTTGCGGTTGAACCAGTTAAGGATGGGGGCCGAGGTCATGACCTCTTGTCAAGGGTTTCGTCCAGCAAGGCAGTGGAATTTATCCCTAAGTCTGTTGCTTCTGAAAATCAAGGGATTGCGCCGGATCGTGAAGTAGATTCAGGGGTTGGTGCTCAGCATTACTCTTTCAATGGTCTTGAGCCCTTACGGTCTATTGATGCACTGAGGCAATTCCTTCTAGAGACCATTCGAGCTGAAATTCCTCCACCAAAGCCGGTAGCAGAGGAGGAAGGGGTAAAGAAAGTTGTGGTATCAAAGAGGAAGAAAGCTAAGCTCCTCAAATCGAAGGAAGAATGTCTGAAATGCTTGCTTGGAGCGGATATTAGTATTGAAAATGTCATGGATTTATCTGAGATTATGATCGTAGGAAGAGTTAGGGGAAGGAAATATTCGACAGAATACATTGCAGAGTGGGCTCACTCAATGTGGAAGGAATCCCCAGGCCTTCCTGTTGATATAACCATCTTGGTGCGAGGATGGTTCAGCATTACTTTCGACAGCAAAGATCAAGTGGACAGAGTTTTGGAAAGGAACTGGTTCTTCGGCAAGAGGCCCGTTCTTTTTAGAAGATGGACCCCCCTTTTCGACGCTCAGAAAGAGAAAATGGCTGAATCTCATGTGTGGGTGAAGCTGCCCGGTCTTCCTCTTCAATTCTGGACTGATTCAGTCTTTATCTCTATAGGAAATACGCTGGGTACCTACCTCAAAGCTGACAAATCCTACCTGCAAACTAAGGATAAGAGTGTGGCCCGTATTCTGGTGAGCCTCAATCCTCGTGAAGGTCTTGCGGTGACAATGTTGCTTCAATATAAGGACTTGGAGTTTATGTAGACCTTAGATTATGAGCACCTCCCCTTCAGGTGCAACAGATGCCATAAGACCGGCCATTTGGCTCGTGACTGCCCGTTGGGACATCAACGAAAACGCAAACAAAGAAGGTAGAACAGGGCGAAGAAATCGACTGTTTCAGTCCAGGAAGTGGACCATATGGAAGTATATCCGGGCCTTTCTGCTCAGGGTGTTCCCTCTCCCCTCGAAGAGGTCTTGGTCCGAAACCCGACAGATGCTGCTGGTCCTTCTTCTTTGCCTCTCGAGGCTTTGGCTGACCCGCTGGCTCCCCTCTCAGAAGTTGATCCTGGCAGGGTGACTCAGGCGGGTATGTCCTCATCTCCTCCTTCTTTGTCTCTATCATCTACTTGTTTTCCTGTTTCTATATGCTTGGAGCCTGGTCCCTCCAGGCAGCTTTTGAGTGATCTCTCGACTTTAAATCTTTCCTCGCCTCCTCTGGATAGTGTTGTTGTCTCTGTTCCCGTCGCCTTTGATATTCCTTCCTCTTCTACTCAGGCCGTCTCTTCTGTCCCTTGCCCTCGTCCGTCCGTTATTTTTCCCTACAATCTCAGATCTCGTGCAGATAAGAGGGGTTCGGGCTTTGTAGTGGGTGGCCTCGCCTCTAACTCTGTTGAAATAGGGGCCAGAAAGACCAGAGGTCATAAATCCAACCTCTCCCTTGCCCAGTCGAAATTTGTTGTTGATATAGCTGATGGTAAACAGATGTCTCTCTCCCGGGTGCTTAGAGCAGAGCGGCCACCCCCTGGCGACGTGCCATGATAGTCCTCTCCTTTAATTGCAGGGGCTTAGCTAGCCAGGCCAAAAGGCTAGCCTTCAAAGAGCTTATGCGTGCTTATAACCCTGAGATCATTTTGCTCCAAGAAACTCTGGGCAAAGGGGATGAGGTTGTCTCTGCGTTATCTAAGATGTTGCCTAGTTGGTCTTTTTTTGCCCTTGATGCTGTGGGGAGATCTGGTGGTGTGGTCTCTGGTTTCAATCCTTCTAAATTGAAGTATGTTTCTTCTTGGGGGTCTCCGAATGTCTTAGCAGTGGAACTTTTTTCCAATGAGCTCAACCTTTCCTTTCTCTCCTTAAATATATATGGGCCTTGTGTGGAAAGGGAGAGGTTCTGGTCTTCTTTTTTTCGCTCCACCTGGGTAGGCCACCCGTTCTTAATTATTGGAGGTGACCTCAACTTCTCGCTAGGGGAAGCGGAATCCTGGGGTGCCTCAGCCAGAGCTGACCCTTTATCTGTTTTTTTCATTAACCACCTTGCTCTTGCTCATCTGGTGGACATGCCTCTTCTGAAACTAAAGCCTACTTGGAGGAACAGAAGGGTTGGTCAGGATTGGGTGGGGAAGAAGTTGGATCGTTTTCTTCTAAGTGAGCCTCTAGTTGAAATTCTCTCGAACTACCGTCACTGGATTGGTGAAGGGGGCTTTTCGGATCATTTCCCCATCCTTCTTGAAATTAAAGGTGCAGGAAGCAAACCTGGGGCGCCTTTCCGCTTCAACCCTGCCTGGCTCAAAGATGACTCGTATCAGGATCTTTTTGCATCAACTTGGGAGGTCGACCCAGTCAGGCCTGATTCTTCTAGGAGTGCTTTCTTTTGGAAGAATTTGAAGAGGATGAAAGCAGCTTCTAAGAAGTGGGCTGCTAACTTGAAGAAGAAGGAGGAGGAGGAACTTAAAAAGGTCAACTCTGAAATTACTCTCTTAGAAGATCCAGAAGGAGGAGGCTACGTTTCCATTGATGCAAGGAATAGAATTTTGGAATTGGAGTCCTCCAGAAGAAAAATCCTTCAGCTAAGGGAGGAAAGCTGGAGGTTAAAAAGCAGGGCATTATGGCTTCAAGTGGGGGATGAAAATACCAAATTCTTCCAAAATTATGCCAAAGGTCGGAAGATGGCAAACACTATCTGGGAATTGCCTAAAGGGAATGGAGAAGTGGCTTCCTCCTTTGAGGACTTGTCTACTTTGGGTATCACTTACTTCAAAGATCTTTTCAAAGCTCCGGCTGAAGTGTCCATTGCAGAAGTGATCAGAATGGCGCAGCTTTTTCCTAGGTTTGCGGAGGACGAAGACAATGAGGCTACAATGGCACCTGTTTCCAAACAGGAGGTCGAGGATATTCTTAAAGGTATGCAAAAGGACAAAATTCCTGGGCCGGACGGTTGGACTGTTGAATTCTTCCTACATTTTTTTGAGACGCTTGGCGACGATCTTGTTGCTGTTGTAGAAGAATCTAGAGCCACTGGTCAAATCTTTGCCCCTTTCAATTCCACCTTTCTTGCCTTGATACCCAAGTCTGACCGGCCTTCTTCTTTTGTTGATTTCCGGCCTATCTCTCTCTGCACCTGTGTCTATAAAGTCATAGCGAAAGTTATTGCTTCCAGGCTTAAACCTTTCCTCTCCTCGCATCTTTCTCCGGAACAGTTTGGGTTTCTTAGTGGCCGCCAAATCCATGAAGCTGTAGGTGTTGCTCAAGAATCTCTGCACAGCCTAAAAAATAATGGTAGGAAAGGGCTTATAGTCAAACTAGATTTATCTAAAGCTTACGATAGATTCAGTTGGTTATATTTGAGGCTTTTACTTACTCATCTTGGTTTCAGGTTTGATTTTGTTAGATGGATCATGAGCTGTGTTTCTTCTACAGAAATTGCCCTGCTGATTAATGGTGCTGCTACCTCTTTTTTTACTCCTGAACGAGGCCTCAGGAAGGGCTGCCCTCTTTCGCCTCTGCTTTTCTTGTTGGCAGCTGAAGGTCTAAGTCTACTTATTCATAAGGATAAAATATTGGGCAAAATAAAAGGGATCGAAGTGGCCACTAATCTCTGGATCACGCATTTAATTTTTGTGGATGATATTATGTTATTCCTCAATGGGTCTCTGGAAGACTGTCGAGCCCTAAAGACTCTGCTGGATCTTTTCCTTAAGGCTACTGGGCTTCAAATAAACACTCTTAAGTCAACTATCACTCCTTCTGGTTTGTCTGCTGATGAGATCAGTAGAACTCAAAGATTGTTGAACTATGAAGTCCGCTCTCTGCAGGCCAACTTTAAATATTTGGGGTTCCTGCTAAAACCAGACTCTTACAGAATCAGGGACTGGAATTGGCTTCTGGCTAAGATTGAAAAAATACTAAATCATTGGAGCTTCAGGTGGCTATCGAGGGCAGGTCGCCTGGTCTTAATAAAGTTCGTTCTGATGGCTATTCCAGTTTACTGGGCCAGTCTGGCCTGGGTACCTAAAGGTATTCTGTCTTCAATTGATAAATTGTGTAGAACTTTTCTTTGGTCTGGGTCAAAACAGGACACGACCAGCCCTTGGGTGGCTTGGGATAAAATCTCTAAACCAAAGGAGTGGGGAGGTTGGGGAATAAAAAATCTGTTTTCCTTTGCAAAATCCTTGGCTGCCAAATTAACATGGCGGCTGATCTCTACGGAGTCCCTTTGGGTTTCGGTCATTAAACGCAAATATATCAGTCAAGGCTCTGTCTTGGACTGGGTTCGGTCCCCAGTCAAATCCTCCAAAAAAGCCTCAATTGTTTGGAAAGCAATTGTGGCTTCTATTCATATAATTGAGAAAGGTCTGGAATGGCAGGTCGGTGATGGATCTCAAGTGCGGGTGGGATGTGATCCATGGGTTGGTTGCTTGCCTACCTATTCACTGTCCCAGGAGCTGGTCAATCATATTAACTCAGAAGGATTTTATTATTTGAATCAGGTGGCGGATCCCAGGACTACCTCCCTTGTTAAGCAAGGATGGCTGTCAGGCACGGATCTGCATCTTGAAAACAGATGGATGGATGAATGGAATCGTTATGTTGCTGACCTTCTTCATTCTGTTGTTCGAATTTTGGATTCTGTTGATAAACTGCGCTGGGTGAATGCACAGACCGGATCCTACTCCCCAAAATTTGGGTATAAATGGCTTATGACGCAAGAAGATTGGGGGGACCCCAGTTGGTGGTCTAAATCTCTCTGGAAACTCAAAAGCCCAGCAAAGACTAGACTTTTTTTCTGGTGCATCTTGCATAACAAGGTACCAACATGGGACTTTCTGAAAAAGCGAGGAAAGAAGGGGTCGAGTTGGTGTTCTCTCTGCAAGTCCGATGACGAAACTCTCCAACATCTATTCCTCTTTTGTCCCTTCAATTCCAGCTTGTGGGCAGAATCTTTGCGGCTGACGAATATCCCCTTGAGATGGCATGGAGAGGACCTCTCTCAGGCTTGGAATTCTTGGTGGCAGGAGGCTTCAGATGACAAAATCAGGGCCTTTGCTCTCCTCATTGCTTGGGGAACCTGGATTGCGCGCAACAAGATGATTTTCAATGAGTCTTCTTTTCCCTTAGCCAGGCTGGCAGCAGAGGGAGCTGTAATATATGATAGTATTCCTTCGCCAGCTGCAGTAGTTTCCTCCCGCAATATTCAGCCTGAGTCTATTAATGAATCAGTTCCATGGGCTTATTTTGATGGGGCTTCTGGTGACAATAATCTTTGTGGTACTGGTCTGGTCATTTATCTCTCCGCTGAAAACTCACTCCGAGTTTCTGTCGGCCTTGGGCAAGGGACTAACAATTATGCCGAACTTAAAGCACTCCATTTACTTCTCTGTTGGCTTACTTCTATTCATATGAGACAGATTCAGATTTTTGGTGACTCTAGGAATGTGGTAAACTGGTTCAATGGGACTCAGTAGTGCAGGAATTTTATTTTACTTCCATTGCTTAAGGAGGTTCGTCGTCTTAAATCCTTTTTCTCAGAGATTTCTGTTGTTCATATCTACAGGGAAAGAAACCAGCAAGCAGATCTTTTATCTAAAGAGGGTGCTCAACTCGCTCTGGGGACCTGGGCAGTAGCTGCAGTGGTGAATGGGACTGTTCATGTTCGTGAACAACCATCTTTTGTGTAATTGTGCTGTTTATTTCTGTTCTGTATTATTTTGGACTTATAAAAAATCGGAACCTGCTACTATATTGAGTCCAGAACTGTTTTCCTTATGTAAGGAGGTTCTGGGCTCCCATTTTGTTTATTAGATGTTCTTTTATATGGGGCTGGGATAGTTTCTACTGCCAGCTCCTTTATGATGATAGTGCAGCTATGGTTTTTGTGCTTACTCTCTTTCTGTTCTTATCCCTTTTACCGGGTGATGATGAGCTAAAAGAGATGCACTGCTGTTTGCTATGGATAATTTTTGGGTTTAGAGATGCTAACATCTGCACAGGTGTTTAAGCAGCTCTGTTTCCACTCCCTCTTGTAAAATGGAATGGCTCTATGTTAGAAATGCTATGCATATGCTCTGAAACTATTTATTTATTAATAGAAAGTTCGTTTTTTTCTGTGGAAAAAAAAAAAAAAAAAAGTAAAGTTGCTACTACATTTATGGACAGAATTCAAAAGCTACATGGAAGCCCAAGGGTTATTGTGAGCGACAGAGATCCCATTTTTACTGGAAATTTTTGGACGGAGTCATTTTCTTGTTTGGGTACTCAATTAGCTCATAGCTCATCTTATCATCCTCAATCTGATGGTCAAACTGAGATAGTAAATAAATGTTTGGAAGGATATCTTCGTTGTTTTGTATCCGATAAACAAACACAATGGGTCAAGTGGTTACCTCTTGCTGAATGGTGGTATAACACTTCCTTCCATACTGCAGCAAAAATGACCCCATTTATGGCACTTTATGGATATCATCCACCATCCATCACATCATATTTAAGAGAAAATTCGAAGGTTCAAGCAGTGGAAGATCACATCGAGCATCGGCAAGAAGTTCTCCAACTCTTAAAGGATAACCTGAATTTGGCACAAAATCGAATGAAACAACAGGCAGATCAACATCGCAGCGAGAGAAGTTTTGATGTAGGAGATTGGGTATTTTTACGGCTACAGCCATACAAACAAATGTCCCTCAAGCAAGCTAAGAAGGATAATAAATTATCGCCAAAGTACTATGGTCCTTACAAGGTGTTGCAAAAGATTGGTACTATGGCATACAAATTGGAGCTTCCTGCTTCTTCGCGAGTACATCCAATTTTCCATGTTTCATGCTTAAAGAAGGTTATCGGTGAAAATATTCCAATTCAAACAATATTACCAGAACTTGATGAGGAAGGAAAAATCATATTGGAACCTGAAGCGGTCACGGAAACAAGAACTCGACAACTACGGAATCGATCAATTTCAGAGTATCTCATCAAGTGGAAGAACTTACCCACTGAAGATTCTACATGGGAGGATGAGAATTTTGTACAGAAGCACCCAGAGCTACTCAAGCATTGAGGACAACACTTTTTTGAAGGAGAGGGGCATGTTAGGTCCCTATATTACTAGTATAGTCCCTTATTGTTGTTAGTGTAACCCCTTATTGTTATTATTGTACCCCTGTAACCCCCATATTGTTATTATTGTGCCCTTAAATTATTATTGTTAGGTCGGCTAGGATTACATTGTGGCCCCACTAGAATTACAATGTGGCCCCATGGACTCCTATATATAGAAAGGAGGTTTTGTAATTTGTATCATCCAAGAATTGTTCATTCATGTAATGTATTGGAGGTTGCCCCCTCGAAGTGGCTTATTTCTAAGGCGTTGATATCTCTTTTCTTCTATTTTTGGATCTGGTTACACAACA
>JAXQQM020060753.1:0-48005 GCA_034641835.2 Pinus albicaulis
CCCTGGTTGTTGATAAGTATCTTTTGTACTCACACATGGATGAGTTGGATGTCATTTGATTCAGAAATAAATCATGCAGAGTTTGTTACTATGGTTGAGAGATCTTTTGCCTACATATGTTACTTCATGTTAAATCTTGAAGATCATGGTGATATTGGACCACATGGATGATTGACACATAGTTGAAAATGTTGTTCTGGTATGACAATCTCTCTTGGAAAGATTGTATTGATGCTGCAAAGAATCTGAAGGCTTGGTTACTAATGGGCTTATGCTACAACCGGTGGATGACGCTTGAAGACACAAATTACACTGCTCTATCTATCTGCACTCTAGGGAAGCATTCAAATATCTCAGAAAGAATCTAAACACTGTCTTTTCTCACAGAGGATTAGATCTGGTTAAAATTTAGAAGATGGTATTGGATACGCGGGTTTCCTGAAACACAGTCGCGTATATACGCGAGTTCATGCACATAAAACCGCGTATGTCTGATTGCTGACAATTTTCTGTTTGGAGTCAGCTCTCTTCAGCACAGCTGCAGTGCTGTTTGGTATCTCTGATATTGTTTGGTATCTCTGGTGGTGTTCCAGTTCTCATAATTCTGTTTCTAATGTTTTGATGAAGATGCCTTGATGATTTGTTGGTGAAAGTGTTCAGGATGCACAAACTAAGGGGGAGCCTTAGTCATATGAAAAGGATGCATGGATGCACAGATTCAGGGGGAGCATTAGCTTTGCTGAGTATAATGCATTATGATAGTTCTGTTATATGATCTCTCTTGAGGTCTTCTTGGTATTGGTTATGAAAAGTCATATTTGTATTTTTGATGAAAAGGTCATGTGGAGACCCATGATGTAAATTGTAATATTCAGTCATGTAAGGACTTGTCAAATTTGTAAACCCACTTGGTTGGGTAGCTGAGTCAAATTTTGTAAACCCACTTGGTTGGGTAGCTGAGTCAAATTTGTAAACCCACTTGGTTGGGTAGTTGAGTCTCATATGTAAATCCACTTGGTTGGATATGTGGTGTAAGTGTGAGT
Organism: Pinus albicaulis; assembly: GCA_034641835.2. Lineage (NCBI taxonomy): Eukaryota > Viridiplantae > Streptophyta > Pinopsida > Pinales > Pinaceae > Pinus > Pinus albicaulis. The sequence goes on from JAXQQM020060753.1 coordinate 1,044, forward strand.
CATTGGTGATAGGTACTTCATAGAGTCATGTACTTCATTGGAAAATATGGTTGAAGATTCAGCATGAACTCAGGGGGAGCTTGGTCACTTCAGTATATATCAGATCTGCAGAACGCTTCTTCCACATGAGGAGAAAAGGGGAAGAGTATGTTGGTTTTTGATCCACCCTTTGCCCTTGATGTCAAAGGGGGAGAGTGACATGGTGTTTGAATGAAGAGAAAGAATGGTGTCACAAATGGAGAGAGTGACATGGTGTCATTGTAATGTACCTATATGTTGTGGTAACCAAACACCATCGTGGTTGCCATCAAGTCCAAAGGGGGAGATTGTTGGAAATATGATGCAGAGTGTTGTCCTTGATGGAAACCCACTAAATGAAGATGAAGACATGCGACTGTTGACATGTGTTGTCCTTGATGGCAATCCACCTGATGAAGTTATTCTTGACGTGATGGACTTGGTAAATGATGTTTGTTAGCAATATGATGATGAGTGTTGTCCTTGAAAGGCAACCCTCTTGATGAAGATAATGGCAACTTACTGAATGAAGTTGTGCTTGATAGAATATGTCTTGATGAACTAAAACTGATGTATCTACAGTGAGTACAGAAGGCAATGAAGAAAGAAATTCAGCATGTACTAAATATTTGATGAAAAGAGTATGTCTCAAGGCATACGCGGATATGTCTAGGAGAAGTCGTGTATGCACGCGGAAAAGAACGTTCCAAGTCGCGTATGGGCAAAAGCGCTCAAAAAGTGCAAAACCAGGGGTAACCACCATGGTATTGACCCATTGTATTAGGTAATGATTCGTCTAAATGACCCCGTCCAGGAATACCATCGGAAGTAATGTGGTTTTGGCTCATGGTATTGAAAAAGGGTAAACCTATATAAGGAGAAGAAATTCATTGTGCAAATGACAAGTGTGGGTGCAAGATGTCTGAGCTTGAATGAATACTTCTCTCTGAAGTAGATCTGAATGGAAAGGGTTACACTTGAATGATAAATCTGAATGTATGATGCACCAATGATGAAGAAGGGGATCTAGATCTGAAATGTACTTGTATCTGCTAGATCTGATTATGGAAGACTTAGATCTGAAATGAGGCGAACATCTGTCTGAAGTAAAAGGGTAAATCTGAACTGAATATCTGATCTGAAGAAGTATGCTGCTCTATAATGATTGAAGATCTATACGCTACTTCGCCGCAGAGGAAGCGCGTATATACGCGGCTTCACTGAAGATAAAACGCGTATGCGCAATGAAATATACACTGAGGTATACGCTGGTTTGTGTGGACGGAAGCGCGTATATACGCGACATCAGTAAAGGTAAAGCGCGTATAGCGCTCAAAAAGTGAAAAAACGGGGGCCCGTGGATGTTAGAAGTATCATGAGTATTGATTTGGCTTGTGGTATTGAAGGCTCATGGTATTACTTTAGCCCGTGGTATTGAAGGCTCATGGTATTGCTTTGACCAGTATTGATGAAAAGGATAAACCTATATAAGGAGAAGAAATTCATTGTGCAAATCATGAGTGAGGGTGCAAGATGTCTGAGCTTGAATGAATACTTCTATGTGAAGTATATCTGTATGGAAAGGGTAAAGGTTTGATGATAGATCTGAATCTATGATGCACCTATGAAGAAATGATGAAGTGGGATATCTAGATCTGAAATGTATTTTTGTATCTGCTAGATCTGCTTATGGAAGACTTAGATCTGAATTAAGGCGAACATCTGTCTGAAGTAAAAGGGTTGAATCTGAACTGAATGTCTGATCTGAAGAAGTATGCAGCTCTGTAATGGTTGAAGATCTATACGCTACTTTGCCGCGGAGGAAGCGCGTATATACGCGGCTTCTCTGAAGTAAAAGCGCGTATGCGCAATGAAATTGTCTTGAAGTATTACGCTGGTTTGTGTGGACGGAAGCGCGTATATACGCGACATCAGTGAAGGGAAAGAGCGTATGCAAACTAGGGTTGCTGAAGCAAGGGGTATGAAATATCTGATCTGTTCTGCTGTGTTTCTGCTATCTGATCTGTGTTGATAAGTATCTATTGGTGATGTATGTTTGAGCTTAAAAGTATGGAAAGGGTCCAGTCTGAAAATATGATGAAATGTGGCCTAAAAATGTTGTTCTATTGAAGTTGTTGGATCTAGTGTGAAAATTGATGAAACGTGGTCCGAGGTGGTGCTGAAGGTTGTAGACTTCAGTCAGGGGGTTGTAGCTCCCTTCCAGGTGAGGCTGGTAAACGAGATCGGGGGGTCGTAGCTCCCTTCCAGGTGAGGGTGCAGTGGAGAGATGGGGGGTTGAGACTCCTTCAAGAGGCGGTAAACGAGAGCGCAGGTGGGTGCTGCGTGCGCGTCCAATGCAACGCCCGGCACATATGTTGTAAGATGTTTTCTCTATAATAAAATATTGAAGGCTGAGCAACTGCAGCGGTGGTTTTCTCCCGACTTGGGTTTCCACCTAAAAAATCCTGGTGTTCATGTGTGATGCTGATGTGTGATGGTTTATTATGTTCTTACTGCACATGTTTACTGTTTATAGAACATCTAATGAATGAATGATGGAATGATATAAGTGAAGAATTTATGGCTTAATTAGATCTCTATGTATACGCAAGTTTTATGAAGGATATCCGCGTGTATACGCTAGTTGGCTTCAGCAAAGTAGCGTATGGGTTTTAGAGCATGAAAAGTAATTTTTTTTTGAATATCGATGAAATGCGATTCACCCCCCTCTCCGGTATTTTTCCCAACGGAAATTTTACTACCTCCTCTTATTTCTCCAACTACCACTAGAAGGAATATACTACTCCCTCATCAATTTATTCGCCACCACCAGAAGGAAGCTACCACCCCCTCACTGAAGGATACCACCATTAGTGCCTCTGTGGAAAAAATTTCAGAGTATTTCACATTGTATCCACTTGACTAAAAAAAAAATCAAATCGTGTAGGTTGTATTTCATCCAATTTCAAACTGAACCCACATACAACAATATTCTAATCTAAATAACAAGATACCAAAACTCCTCAACAAATCTCTGATCAAAAAACAATTATGTTCAATACACAAAACTCTCTCTGCAAAAAATTTGTTTATCAAACTCTAGCTCGTCAATATTGTCAAATGCAGTGAATAATCAATAGAACATTAAACCATATCTCAATAAACTGAACCAAGCCTCTCTTCAATAACCAATCTCAGCAAAACTACTCAAAAACTCCTTTATGTGGCAGGAGCATCAAACCCTAGCTGAGAGCAAATCAAGCATTATTCTCTCCTCAAGGATCAATACCAACAAACTCTCCTAATGACATGACTCAAAATGCATCATATCATCACTTTAACCAAGAATTAATACATCAAAAATTTTATTTCTATTTTTCTTCAAATCATATCTCTGCTCAATACCAACAATAGCATCATCATAAGCACTTGTAAACATAAAGTGTCAAAAATGTCATAAAAGTTTTTCCACTACAAACAAGAAACAAAATTCTTGTGGTCTAGAATCAAATGATAAACAACATCATAATAAATTCATAGGAAAGTGTCAAAATACTTATCTCTACAAAATTCCTTGTGCATTTACTGACTCTTAAATAACTATCTCAAGCATCCAATGCTCAATATTTGCAATATGGGAAAAGGACAAATAGGATCATCATATGAATAACATAGGATATGTCCCTGCAACAAGTAGTCTCAACAACCTGTGAATTTCCATAGAATAACCTTTGATATGTGCACTCATTTAATCCCTTCTTATAATCTTTTCCATATAAATGACCATACTCAAATGAAAAGTAAAAGTTTCAACTTCATCAATCCTGCATACAATATGTCCAAACAATATTTTAAATAAGCCTCTATTCAATGCACACAACCTTTCAACAAGAATAGATAAATAACCAAGCATATATCTATCAAAAATTATCTCTGCAAAGGCCTCTCTATAACACCATTCCTTTAGGCATACAAGATCATATGAGATTCAATTAAATGAAAGAGAAAACTTTGTTAAACAAAATTCTATCATTTATTTCTGCACGCACCATATTTAGTCAACAATTCTACATGTAACCTCTACAAATAGTGGAATCATATATATCCCAATCAAATATAGGCCAAGAAATTCAAAAAATATGCCCTCTATGTTCATCCTTTGCATCAATTTAATGGAAATCTATCAATCTATCAAAAAATTAGAGTCATTCTACTAAATCCTTACACACTCTTGTAGATTTTAAACAAAAAATCAAGTCATAAGGAAGCTGTGATAATTTTCAACAGCTACACACATTAACCTTTATCTAACCATCTAGATTGTTTCCCTATAAACTTATGAAAAGATATTTAGTGTATACAAAATCAGAAACCAATGCACACATATGGACCTATAAGTAGACCCTAGTGAAATAATAACCTCTCCAAACCATGTTATTAGAAATTATACTAGAAAAAACATTCAACAGTTATCATAATGTGTCTCATCATCTATTCTATGCACATTGAATACCTCTATATCAGATCCTTCATTAAGTAATAATATCTGGGCCTCCTCCTTGTTCCCTAGTGCACACATGTTCCATAACCAATCTCAAAATAACTCATAAAAAATGCACACTCACATGATGCAATTTGTTTCTCTTTTATAGCCACATAGTATTGCCAATACCATAGGAAAATCCATGGGATTCTTTTATGGCAATATTTGTTGGGATCAAATAGATGCTACACGACCTTTCGCACAACGATACCTTGGGAAATTTCGTGGTTTTTTTTTATACACTTCTAGGTAATAATGTGCCTTACCCCTTCAAAAAGTGCGTTATAACACACCTCTTACACTAGAAACTTGTGTTACCCCATGTTATAATTCTCCTACTCAAGATACCTAAGTCAAACATCAGTGAAACTACTTCCAATTTCTGACATGTCGTCTTCAACACCTGTAGGACTTGTTCAAGCCTTTAAAATTCTTTTTGACACCTCATAAACCTTTATGCATGTTAGTAAAACTTCCTAAACCATTCACCTATGTTTCCTTAGTTTATGTTGGAACAGGGTCTCCTGCAAGCTGCAAAACTGGTCCATTTTGTATATTTTTTTATTATATTTAATCTAACGTAGGGGTTTTGGGGTGGTCCAAGCCCCTAATGCATTGTAAATGGGTCAAGGGTAGACCAAGATTCCACAAACCACGGTTTGCAAACCATTGGATGCATAGGCTAAAATAGTATACGTAGTTGAACCTTTTTGAATTGTAAGACAGACTAAGAATGAAAAGAGATTGATGCTAAGTGTGAACTGATAGATCTGGTTAGGTTGTTGGGTAAGGACTCCTGCTGCTGTGTGCACGAAGGGCCTCTGTCCTGTTGTGTTCAGACCCTGCTGCTGTGTGTGCAGGTTGGGTTTTGGGGTATTGTAAGTAGATCTGGATGATTAATGAATGCGGACGTATTGTTGAATATCTGATTCCATTGGAATTACTGTGATATGAGTCTGTGATGTTCGGTTACTTAATATATGATGTTGTATTATTTATTTAAGCTGCGAACATACTTGTGTTACTTGTTTATGCTACGATCTAGATCTATTCTATTTCACTTCATGCAATAATATCTGGAATAGCTAGATTATCGTTATGTGAGTTCATAATCTATTGATTACTGTGAATATCATTACTGTTGCACATGTGGATGAGAAGGGAATCTGTAGATATAGGCTTCGGGATACAAGATCTGGTCACTATAAGGTTGAATAAAACTTTGCTTGACTTACCTACCCTCTCCCAGGGTGCAGAAACTTGGTTCCAGCACCCACCCATACTACTTCGGGTGAGACTTTGGCCTGCGCAAGCAGGTCACTGCCGAAAGGGCCAATAGTATAGGGGTTTGTGTTGTGAAACCAACTCCAAAAAGAGAAGAAAAGAGATATCAATGCCTTAGAAATAAGCCACTTTAAGGGGGAAACCTCCAATACATTACATGAATGAAAAATTCTTCGATGATACAAATGACCAAAACCTCCTTCTATATATAGGAGTCCATGGGGCCACAATATAATCTTAGTGGGGCCATAATGTAATCCTAGCCGACCTAGCAATAATAATGTAAGGGCACAATAATAAAAATATGGGGGTTACAGGGGTACAAAAATAACAAAAAGGGGGGCTACACTAACATAATAAGGGACTACACTATTAATATAGGGACTTAACATGCCCCTCTCCTTCAAACAAGTGTTGTCCTCAACGCTTGATTATTTCTTGATGCTTTTGTATAAAATTCTCATCATCCCATGTGAAATATTCTACAGGAAAGTTCTTCCACTTGCTGAGATACTCTGAAATTGATCGTACTTGTCGATTTCTTGTTTCTATCACTGCTTCATAACTTCTTTCGATGTGATGTTGATCTTCCTGTTGTTTCATTAGATTCTGCACCAAAGTTGGGTTATCCTTTGAGAGTTGGAGAACTTGTTGTTGATGCTCACTGTGATCTTCCACTAATTTATCATCCATATTATCTATTATTTGATCCTTCAAACCATCCAACTTAGCCTCCATTTCTTCTTTTAAACCATCTATTTCATCTTCGATTGCTCTTCGTAAGATCGAAACTTGTTGCACTTGGTACCGTAATTTTGATATCTCATACTACAATTCTTTCTCTTCATGCATCATTGTATAGATTTATGAGGGCTTAATGGGTATGGAATTATTTTTTGGAGGCATTATATAACCCAATTTTGATAAATATTATAAAATATGCCCTTTTAATCACTTCAAATCGCTTTTTCAAACAAACGCTATCCAATTTAAAACCAAATACACACCTTTTTCTTGATTTTGAGGAACTCGATATTGAAATCCAATTACTTTGTGATTTCGATATTCAATATCTGAAATTTGGCACTATGGTAGCCCTTAAATCTCTATTTATAATGCCATAGGTCTGACCTGATTTGGATTCTCCAAGACAAAGTTGTGTCCAATCTCCCACAATGACCTAATTATGGACTGGTTCAGTAGAGCGAACTTGTACGACTTTCCACGTGTCACTATTTCCTCTTCGGCTCTGTTCGGCTCTAAACTTTATTGAAAGGAAACCATACCGTGCACTTGCGCTCACTTACAACATCTAATCTCGATGCTCGCAGAGAGAGCTATGAATATTTTCCCACGATCACCTCTTTGAGATGAAATCAGAGCCCGAAAATCCCTAAATTCCACAGATCATATCTTCGAAAATATTACAAACCAAGCTTTGAATTTTGCGACGATTTTCCTCAAGATTTTGTATTCGTACTCTAAAAATTTCAGCTTCTGAACCTTTGTAGAAAAAACGTTATAGCGAAAAGGTCGAAATTTGCTCCGTTTAGGCTAAATTCAGGAGCGTGCAAAAAGACCTAACTTCCATAGATCATATATCCAACAATATTGTGAACCAAGCTCCTCGAAATTTTGCGACGATGTTTCTTCAGATTTCGTTCGTACTAAAATTTCAATTTCGATCCTTCGTAGAAAAAAAATTATAGCGAAAATGTCACGATGACCAGTTTGGAGTAGCGAAAACCCTAGAATCCAAAGCTCCGATACCAAATGTTGTGAAACCAGCTCCAAAAATAGAAGAAAAGAGATATCAACGCCTTAGAAATAAGCCACTTCGAGGGGGAAACCTCCAATACATTACATGAATGAAAAATTCTTCGATGATACAAATGACCAAAACCTCCTTCTATATATAGGAGTCCATGGGGCCACAATATAATCCTAGTGGGGCCACAATGTAATCCTAGCCGACCTAACAATAATAATGTAAGGACACAATAATAACAATATGGGGGTTACAGGGGTACAACAATAAAAATAAGAGGGGCTACACTAACATAATAAGGGACTACACTATTAATATGGGGACTTAACACTTTGTTGGCAAACCTTGAACCTCCGAACCTGGGTCAAGACCCCTCAAGCCAAAAAATGGTTCTATTGCCGGGACCGGGAGCATTTTGAGAGAGGGATTGGGTAATGCCAAGGCCGTACTAGAAGCCTGAGAGAAAGGAAATTGATGAATGGTTTGAACAACAAGTTCAGGAATTTTCCATAAAAGAAAACCGCAGTGAAAGGTTAACCACCGAAGAATGGAAGAATAATTACATTTTCATAGAGATCTACGAGATCTTATTTCTAACCATTGCGATCAAGCTCCAGGAGTGGCTCGCAAGGTTGGTAGAATTTCAGAAGTGTTGGAAGGATGAGCAGGTCACGGAGTGGACCCCTGAAATAATCTAGAAGTTAGAAAAGCCTGATAACACCAGCACTCACACGGTGGAATATTGGGTAGACAGTGTGTTAGGAGGATTTGTGATAGAATTTGCCATCGATCAGTTTGTCTCCTACTCTGAACCAGAGTGAATATTCTTCAAAGGGTTCTGAGGTAAGTTCTGAAGACCTTAACATTGTTGATCAAGATATTATTGTGCAAAAAGAGTATTTTGTGTAGCCATACCGAGTGAATGACCTCTGATCTGGACGGGAGCGCAACGCGAAGTGGAACATACTACAAAACCAACCTAGAAGGAGATAGATTGGTCTACAGTCTGGTAAGATAAGTAGCTTAATAGAGTCCTCCAACCACACCGCTTTCAAACCAGCCTAGGGGTAAGAATTCACCTACACCTCCGCCACCCGAAGATGACATCGTTGCGCACATGAAGTTGCCGACCTTTAAGGGTGTGGGAGATGAAGACATGGATCAGTTTTGGTTTGTCGCAGGATTGGTATGGACTGCGCAGAACGTAGTTAGTGATGCGATGAAAAGGGCATAGTTTTCCCTTGCCTTCGAAGGAAGAACTTTGGGCTGGTATATGGGATACATCGGCCAAAACGCAAATGCAATCATTGAAGATATTAAGAATGCCCTGAAAGAGTAGTTCAAGAAACCTAAGTCCTACTCTCAAATCATGGTTGATCTAAAGGATTTCAAGCAAGGGCCTTCTGAATCTGTGTGGGAGGTTGATCAACGACTGAAGAAGGTGATCAGAGAAGGGGGATTCCAATATGATGACAGATAGCACACAGAATGGTTCATTGCTATGTTGCTACCTCACTTACGCATACCTATGGGGCACCAAACTTTCGAATCAAAGGAGAAAGCCTTGGAGGGTTCCATGAAGTTAGAAGTTGTGCCTCGGGACGAGACTTAGTCGGGCATCCAACAGATCCAGGGATAGCTGGAAGTAATGCACATAGAGATCCAGAACCTGCAGAAGGAACGAGTTGCAGAGTCTAGCCCCGAGAGATGGTGCATACGATACCGGGTGAATGGTCATACCAAGGATAACTGCCCTCTGTTAGTAGACTATATTCAGGCTAGGGGACCTAGCCCATTGTGCCCTAGGGAAGCTGCGGGACCCAATGGGCCAGCGCTATGGTGCGATGATTGTCGCGTTGTAGGGTTGCACAATACCAACCAATATCCCTGCCTTGCTATGTATGTTCCAGAGGTAAAGCAGCAATTGTGTAGGTTCTGCAGATCGGTGGGACATGATGAACATAACTTCCGGACGTATGATTTAAAGATTGTTCAAGGAAACTTATATAGAGTACAATCAGACCCTACATCGCCAAGATCCCCTACAAGCATAGGTGGCTCCCCATCAAGGGGCAGGGGAGGAGGGTGAGGTGGAAGTGCAAGTCATGGATGAGGTCAGCTAATCTATTATAACTGTGGAGAAGCAGGACACTTTGTAAGGGACTGTCCGAACCCTACAAGGAAATCTTACCGATATTATTGACATTTGAACCATGCGATTGAATATTGTCCAATCTTAATATCAAAAATGTAGGAAAAGTTGCTGACACCTATGCAGAATGTGCATAGAGTTAAGGATGAGCTACGAGACAAAGATCCAAGTGTGAATGTTGTGACACATAGTAGGATGGCTACCCGGGGACCTGAGGAGGAGGCTGCGATGGAACCTCTGATCTGAAAAAAAGTTATCAAATAAGAAGGTTTGGACCTAAAAAAGGGAAAAGAAACATTTGTCGTAGCTCGCAAGGACTTTACTGAGGCGGAGACAGCTACTACTCAGGCACCTGCGAACCTCAAGGCAGATGAGGAGGTCGAGCCCTTTTTGCAGGCATGTATGAAGTTGATGTACAACCCAAAGGTTGTGGAGAATCTTCAAACATTAATAGATAGCTACGCAGTGCGACCCAATCTACCCTCGGAGGTCAAGGATGCGCACAAGCTATACAGGTATAAGAAACGTACCAGAAGAGAAATGTGGTTGACTGCGCAGATTGGTGACTACAAAATGGATCAGGTTATTTTGGAGCTAGGATCAAATGTGAACGTGTTACCTAAACAGAATTGGCAATGAATGGGAGAGCCTAAGTTGGAATGGTCCACCATTCAGCTGTGCATGGAAAATTAGCCGAAAATCATCTCACTAGGAAGGTTGTCTAAAATTACGGTGGATATCGCAAGAGTAAAGGCCCAAGCTGACTTTGAGGTAATTGAAATTGTAGAAGATGCAGACTCCTAACCTGTGCTCTTAGGGTTGGACTGGACCATATATATGGGTGGTATCATCAACCTCAAAAAGAGAAGCATCATGTTTGAGAATAACGATACAAGGGTGATAGTACCATTAGATCCTATAGAAGGCGAACGATACACGGAGCTAGTGCGCGATGAAGAGGAGGTGGATCACATTTACAAGTTGACTGTGAGGGATAAATATTGGATCAACCCCACGGCGGGTGGAGTACTCTACTGGGAGAATGACAGTGAATGGATAGAGAGGTCTGACTCCGATGGGGAGATGGAGAATCGGCAAAATCGGTTGCACGATGTCTCTGCGCTGCGATGTCTTCGAGTCACAAGGTAATTCTGCTACGTTTCCTTAGATGTAAGAGACCTACCCTACTTTGATGGTTCTGGTAGCATAAAACAATTTTTGTGAGCATTCGAAGCAGAGGTTCCCAAAGGACGAAGGCTATGGGCCCTTAAGCTAGCCATGCATGGAACACCTGTGCGCTGGTGGGAGATGCATGAGGAGGCATTCCAGGATTGGGAGAAATGTTGGGATATCATGATCATGCGATTTGAAGCCCCAACTAGTGTGCGGGTCAAGACATTCCTTGGATCAGAAGATCCAGACAAATATCTGTCCGCATGGGAAGAACAGTGGTGTGACAGGATGACTAAAGAGTGGGTTCACCTGTTGATTCATGCCCTAGGGCCACTTCCTTCTATATGGTACTTAGATTCAGAGCTACATTGGTGCACCCGCCACTAGGGGACATTGAAGGAAGAGTTCTTGGGAACATTTGGGTTAGTAGGCAGGACAGAGGCGCTTGACGCAGTCCTGCAGGACATTGACACAGGGGTATGGAGTGAATCGCACCTGTTTATTGCACCGAAAATACCCACATGGGAAATGCAGATACCAAGCATAGTCAACTACCATAGCCTAGCCCCAACAGAGGGTAAGGATTATCCGCGAGCTGCTTCTGACTCAGAATTGAAAGGGGTGCGCATGACTACCGGGCCGCTCACGCTGCGAATGGGTAGCAATGGGACGCACCCTATGTTGGCTAAGAATTGGGATGTAGATATAGAAGGCAGATTTATCATATATTAGGTGACTCTCACAACAAGGAAACAACTGTGTTCGCTCCTCAACCATGCAGAGTATTACAGAAAGTTTGTTTAGGAATATGCGCTACTTATAGCGCCTCTGAGAGACTTGTTTACGTAGGAGGTCCGGTTCGGTTGGGATGAAACCTATCAGGAAAACATGTCATTGGTTGTGAATTACCTTAGGAATGAGCCTGTGTTGGGGGAGGTTGTGCAGGAGGCACAGGTGTTTCACCCAAGCATAGCAGGAATGCTGAGCGCACAGGAGATGTGAAAACTAACCGTTGGCACACTAACATCTGGTAAGAAGCAAACATTACCGTTGGAAGACGCTGCCCCCTGGAATTTAATGAGGCAGATTTTGGGGAATTTTTACTATTTATCTGATGGTAAGTTCCAGGTGAAGTTTACCCTACCATTGGATGACCACATGCACTATAAAAAGGGCAAGGTAGCTCAGATAAGGGATCTGCCTCACTTGCATATCATGTACTTCTCACCTTTGTCTCGAGCAAACTTGAGCTATAAAATTTTCCTGGTCTGCACTATCCCTTTCATGTCTGATCATCCTACTCCTTCTGACAATAGCCACCTACATTTAGGATTCCTTTTTCGCACTGTGATGACGGCCAAGAACCTTGTTGAACCCTCGGCACCAACAGAAACAGAAAGTGAAGACGTAATGGAGATTAGGGCTGAGGATGAAGAAGTTCTCTCTACACCAGTCACAGGGAAGGTAAAAGAGAAAGCACAAGGCTCGACGAAGCCCCTAAAAGCTACAAAATGGGCTGCAGGGAAGCCTAGGACTTCCCCAAGGCATGCCAAATCTCCACTAGCAACACCTCAGGATCAAGCTACACAGGAGGAAGCCCAGCCTGCCAATCCGATCAATTGGTTACCTCCCTTCATCTGATTGCGCCGGCCTTCAACGCACACGCCCAAAAACTTGGATGTTTTGATCACCTATCTGCAAACGTTGCTAACCCCGGGAGAAGTCCCTGTCATCAGTGATCCTTGCGGGAAGCTCCACGAAGTTAAATTAGATGATCACGAATTGGAAAATTATGAATCCTTCCCTGATCTGGCCCTCGAATTATACTTCGAAACAGTTTATGTGAATGATGGGGTCAGAAACATTCCTCAGCGCTGGGTATGTGGATTGGCCAGATCCGGGCTTTTGAACCTGCTGTGGATGCCCCATTTTGGCCATTACAACGTCACGGAATGGCTAGCCCGATAGTTGCTCACCTTGATTCACGATGGCTGCTTATGGATTTGGGACCAAGTCATCATTGATGCTATGTTAATTCACAGGATTACGGGCCTTCCCATGAAGGGGTATGAAGGAAAGACTACTAAATTTGTGCGCCAAAAGCATAAGGTGGAGCGGAATACCCGGGGCTTTATCATCAAATCCATCAATGACCGTGCTACGCATATGGGTACCATGTTATTAGCATTCGAGCTAATGTGGAAGTGCCAGGTCGCAACCATCCCTGCCTATGTCATTTGATTAGCAAGTTGGTGTGTGAAGGGGGTCCACCTCAATTGGGCCCAATATTTGTGTGACGAATTTTTACCAATGTCCACAAATCTCAGGAACAAGGGAAGGCATTTTTCTATTCTTGGTTACTAATCCTTATAGCACTGGTTGCATTGGAGGCCCCTGAGGAGTCGGTCCTCCCTGAGCTCACTCCAAAAATGTGCAAAGGGGCTCTATTCGCCCATCTGTGGGACTCCAAGGACGCACAATGCGTGGAAGATAACCAAGTTTTTTGGGTCCTCTTCCAGAGCAGCTTGGCCGCAACCATCAAATCTTGACCACGGCTGTCCCCGATGGTGTATAACAGGTACAAAATTATTGCAGCATTCCAGGCTACGATGCACCACATTCAAATCCATGGCCTCAAGGGTAAAACATGGACATCCCTCCTATATATGGTAGCAGATGAGGACATTGACCGTGTGATTGAGCTGTGTTCTCCTACCTGGAAGATAGGCTTCAAAACCCCCAGCAAGGAGACTGCAGGACCAAGCAAGCAGAGCTCGGACGCAGCCACGAAGAATAACGCGTCACCAAAGAACACCAGGGCCGAAACCCAGGTCGATTCGCCGCCAGAAGTAAACCTCGGAGGAGCAAAGCGAACAGGAAATATTGACAAGGGGCCCCGAAAGAAGCAGCGCGCACAACGGGGAGAATATGATGTGACGGTCACACTAACTGACGGGGACCTCGAACAAATAGCGGACGTTGTCACAATGGCCATAGAAGACAAGTGGGTAGCCCTGGAGGAACACCAAAAGGCTGCAATTGACACCATCCAGGCTGATTTCCGCGCCCTACAGTTAAATACAGACACACTATAGGCCAGTGTGACTCAAGTACGGCCTCCCTTGGTAACCAACCATACAGTGCTCACTACGAAGGAAATCCGTCTCTACGCCATACCTAACGCTTCCCTCGTGATGAGTCTACCTGATCAATAAATCCAACTCTGTGAAAAAATAAGGGTGTAGTTGAATCTGGCCATGCTGCCCCACAATGCATTAAAAGGCCTCCACGCCACTGTATTTCAGGAGATTTTCCATCGAGACCAACAGTTGCACCAACAACTCGGGGTGGCTGAGCAGACCATTTCGCAGTAGCACGCCAAAGTACTTTGCACTATCACACAGTAGGCAGAGCTCGAAACATTGATCCACTAGCTCTATACAGACGTTACAAAGGAGATCCCGGCCGTAGCCACCCCCCGGGGCTAAATTTGAAGGGTTGGTCGCAGCCTTGAAGGTGTCCAGGATGGAGATGCAGGTCATGAAGACATAGCTGGAGTAAAAAATCACCGAATTATAGGCCAAGTTGCAGCCCAAAACACCTCCGAAGATACAAGCCTAGCGCGTTGTGCTAGTGACCGAGGCTACCAACACCATTATAGGACAGATTTCTCAGGGCGCCCTGTTACTCAAGGATGCCATGCAGCTTTGGACCAAGATCCAGCGCGATCCAGTCCTCCAGAGAATCAATCAGGACTTGCGGCAGAAGGAGGAAGCTTTCGATCAGGTCGAGGCTACATTGCCCTCCATAGTCCCTACACAGCGTCTGGCATGATTGAAGACTAGAAACGCAAGAACTCTGATGCAAGAAGCATGCCATTGGGGAACGATTTAATCCTTGGGCTGACGCAGCCCTCCAGCTATCATAGGATATCGATGTTGCAGTCAAACGACTGAATCAGACACTAGAGAGTGTCACCGTGGCGACCGAAGGACCAACATCCTAGAAGCTCATGGATATTGCGCAAAGCACTGCTGCTTGAGTCAAGAAGTTCTGCTCCCGCTGATCGTCGCCTTCAATACACTGTGCGCACAGGTGGAGACCCCACCACCGCAGTGACTTGGGACGAGTCACAAGATTGTGTTGGGGGATTGTTGGAACAGGGTCTCCTGCAAGCTGTGAAACTAGTCCATTTTGTATATATTTGATTATATTTAGTCTAACGCAGGGGTTTTGGGGTGGGTCAAACCCCCTAATGCATTGTAAATGGGTCAAGGGTAGACCAAGAGTCCGCAAACCATGGTTTGCGGACCATTGGATGTGTAGGCTAAAATATTATAAGTAGTTAAACCTTTTTGAGTTGTAAGATAGGCTAAGAATGAAAAGAGATTGATGCTAAGTGAAAAATGATAGATCTTTTTAGGGTTGTTGGGTAAGGACTCCTATTTTTGTGTGCGTGGAGGGCCTCTATCCTGCTGTGTGCAAACCCTGCTGCTGTGTGTGTAGGTTGGGTTTTGGGGTATTGTAAGTAAATCTGGAGGATTAATGAATGTAGACGTATTGTTGAATATATGATTCCATTGGAATTACTATGATATGAATCTGTGATGTTCAGTTACTTAATATATGTTGTTGTATTATTGATTGAAGCTGCGAACATACTCGTGTTAATTGTTTATGCTACGATCTAGATCTGTTTTGTTTCACTTCATGCAAGAATATCTGGAATAGCTGCATTATCGTTATGTGAGTTCATGATCTATTTATTACTATGAATATCATTGTTGTTGCACACGTGGATGTGAAGGGAATCTGTAGATATAGGCTCTATGATACAAGATCTGGTCACTATAAGTTTGAACTCAGCTCTACTTGACTTACTTGCCCTCTCCCAGGGTGCAGAAACCTGGTTCCAGCACCCACCCATATTACTTCAGGTGAGACTTTGGCCTGTGCAAGCAGGTCACTGCCGAAAGGGCCAATAGTATAGGGGTTTGTTGGAAAACCTTGAACCTCCAAACCTAGGTCAGGACCCCTCGAGCCAACAGTTTCCTTCACTTTTAAGCATCTTCAAACCTTGTTCATTCTCTTTCCACTATTCCAGACCCTTTAAAAACTTTTGCAACTCCTATGTAATCATCAAGAGTCCTGCAACTCCTCTCTAATCATTCAGAAACATCACCTAACCATGACCTAGCTAGGCACATAAATTCTACACACTTACCAATAGTGTCATAGTGTGACAATATTGTGATGACATAATGTGCCAAGAGTGCCAGTGTAAAAACTCCACCCATGGCCCTCTCATAAAACACATTGTAAATATTTTTTTATATGTAAAATTTGAAAACATGGGTTGATTAAAGGGAAACGGATTCTAGAGATGGGGAGGAGGAGTTCTTACTTGGGATGTTGTGGTTTCTTGTGCAGGAATCCTGAATTGTTTGGAAAACCATTAAAGGTTAGATGGTGCATGAATTTAATGAATTGATTCTTGAAATTAAGTGGGATGCAAGAGAAAGTACACATGCCCGTGTTGCTTGACAAACAAAAACAAGAAAATAGGACAAGAAGTCCAACAGAGAGATCATGCATTATATGTCAGCAAGGACACAATAATCCCTGTAAAACAAGGGGAAAAAAAGGTAGGAGGAGGAGGATTCATTTGAAGGAAAATATAGAAGTAGACATGGGAAGGCACCCATTTGAACTCATGTGCGAAATATGCAGATAGAGAACACAGAGAATATTAGGAGCATCCAACGAGAACAATTGACACGCTGCTCTGAAGAGAATAAAATAGAAGAGAAGCGGATTTTCTCTTTGGTTCCCTGAAGGTTGTGGGTTGAGTTGCTAGAATATGGAGACCTATAACATCTTAGGGTCCCTATAGGTTGTTGGTTGAGATAGGATCCCTGGAGCCCTGTAATACCTTGGGTCCTGATAGGTTTTGGGTTGAGAAAAAGGTCTTTGGAGCCCTATAACAGCTTGGGTTCCTAGAGGTTGTGAGTTGAGAAAAAGGTATCTAGAGCCCAGTAAAAAATTGGGTCCCTAGAGGTTGTGAGTTAGGATGGAATCTCTAGAGACCTACAACAACTTGGGTCCCTTCGAGGTTGTGGGTTAAGATAGTATACTTTGCATCCCTGTAACATCTTAGGAAGAGACCATCCTGAAGCAACATCAAAGGAACATCTAATTTATGAATTGTGGTTACTGCATTATTGTAACAGTGGATTATAGACTCCCTATAAGGGGGTGAATCCATGTGTGAGAACTTGGGGGTGAGGTGGAGCACCTCTGGAATCCATGTGTTGTTGAAGGAAGAATTGGTCAATAGGTGGGATTGAGGAAGGAGGTCCTCTGGAGTCCATGTTTCAGTTGGCAGTTAGTATTTTAACCCCTTAAGCAATCATCCCCCATAGACTCTGGAATATAAATTAGGGTGACAGATGCAAGTAAGTGTGGGTTCAACTGTCTATGGTTGGGTGGAGTGCCCTTGTCCCAGACTCAGTTTCCCTGCAATTTTAAAGATAACTATCTGCTAGTACTTTTTTATCTATTAATGAACCATGATGAATTATTGATTGTGATAGTTCTGGATTATGGAACTGTATTTGTGGTGTTACTGTATGAATAAGTGGATGTATTTTTATGCATATACTATATTGATGGACATGTTGAATATATATATATATATATATATATATATATATATATATATATATATATATATATATATATATTTGTGTGTGTGTGTGTATTTTCTCTAGAATAAGTGATATTGTTAAATAAGCTTAGTAATCATGAGCTTCTGATGCGGAAATAAGATGTTATGTGAATAACTTGTTGGTGTTGATAACAGATTAACATATGCACAAATGTGTAATAAACCATATGATAATAAGAACAAATCTAAAACATTGAGTTGAACCTTATTCTTAATGAAATGCTTAACTATGATGAGAAAAACACATAAATGAATGATAGAGGAACATAAGGCCATGTTGTAGGCCGCAAAAAATCCATAATATCTTGGAATAAAACTTGAAACAGTGGGATCAAAGACCCTTTATTAATATGAAATAGATACATTGAAGATAAACAACTCAATAGGATATGCATTCGCTTGCATCCATTTACTTCACTAACTTACAATTTTCTTTCCCGCACAGGAAGCATTGCATGAGCATTGATGGTTGTTTCCCTTGGGGCTAGATGAGACCATCAGCAGGTTGGATATCTTTCGTTTCCATCCTATTGTCGTCGGTGAGGCATCGGAAGGTTCTACGTAGTGCCATGGAGTTGTTTATAGGCTCGAAATGGATTCTAGCATTGTCAGCATGTGGTGGGCGAGGTGGTATCCTATTAGTAGTCCATGCCAATCCTATGGTAGGTAATTCTTGCTAGAGCGTCTACACTGGCATGCATGGGATTCCTTGTCCAAGAATGAGGGATGTAGGTAGGGCAGAAAATCTTTGGAGTTCGATTTTCCCAAGCTAGGAGGGATAGTACCATGGAACACCTTAATAAACCATTGGCATAGACATGAAGCCTTTAAGTTGATCTGGAGGCCTGTTGGACCTCTAAGACAGATCCATGGTTGAAAATATCTACTCGAGGAAGTCTGTGAAGTAGTATATTTTGTTCTTCGGGCGATCACGGGGATCCTCGTCTAAGACGTCACTTGAGGTAGGGTTGAAGTACCTTAGTAGAGACATGGTGGATAATGAGAAGAAAAAAAAATGGTGGCGTAGAGTGATCAAGCCCACAACTTATAAGAAATATTAGGAAACCTTATCCTTTCGCAAATCAAGTCCTAGTTGTGGATACCTCCCATTGGTGTCTCTCAATTTTCCTCTAACATGATTGGTCACAAGAGTGTTGACATGGCCCAGAGGTGGAACTTGAAAGGAATACCCTAGAATATTGTTACGGAAGGAAAAAGGGGCTAACCAGGATAGCAACATTCGGGGCACGTTAGTAGCCACACAAACCCAATTTTTATGTTATTGTTTTGGGATGGACCTACTTGAAAATTCATCTCGTTAGGTTTCCTCAAAGCACTTGCATAAGGGAAGGCACCAGGGAGTGGGATGAGGTGGTGGCTCCACTACGTTTCTTAATTGAGAAAAAGGGTCATGTAGGGGTGCAACCCACCAAACCAACATGGCTTAGAGATAGAACCTAGATGTCTTACCCCGAAATATTTATAAGGGCACAAGAAAAGAAAATCTAGGTGAAAATAAGCAAGATGATGTGGCACTATGACATTGCCCGAAAGTATTCATATTAGCTAGAATGGTAGTCCCATAACCACATATCCCTAAACGCCTATCCTAGTTTTTGAATTGTTTTGTTGGCACTGATTTCAACAAGTTCATGGTGCTACTTGTCATGTGCATATCTTTTTGGATTGGTGGTCTTAGTGGTTGGCATTGATGTCAATTGTATGATGTCACTTATGTTGGTATGTGTTGGAATTGATGTTGGTCCTATGAATATGGCACACTCATGATGGTCAGTGATGGCATTGGTTTGGTTGATAGTGATTTTACAGATACATTGTGCAGATATACATGTGATGGTGATGGTTGATGGCACACTCGTTCAGTTGTCAACTAGATCTTCATCTAGGTTCATCCTTGTGCTTCATGAAGATGACTTGTTCCATTGTTAAGGCTTCATGATGATGATGTTGATGTTATAGAGGTGCTACAGAGGTTTGAAATTCTGTTCAGATGTGTTGCAACTTGTTCAAAGGTCTGATGGAGAGTGGAGGGCTTGTTTCCACACTTGTCAACCTTGTTTTTTGGCCCTTGTAGGTAAACTTGGCAGTGACACTAGGGAGGAATGTTGGATCTACTTGTAGATGTTTCATATTCCATGTCATAGGTATAGAGGCTAGCACAAATGTTGGAGAAGAGGATATAATTGGTGGCAGAGGTTCTGAGTTGAAGGCATGATGTTTTCCCTCATATTTAGCCATAATCACATGCAAACAATCTTATGGGAGTGGTTGAACGCTGGAAGAGCATCCTATGGGAGTGATTATAGACTCAGTCGCATAGAGACAATTTCATGCATGTAACTGATGGATTCAGGACATTTTATCCACATTCCTCGTGTTTTTCAAAAGGAAAATAACAAGGAAATTCCTAGATGCTTCCAGAATTATTTGAAAAAATAGGAAATATTTTGAAAAGGTCCTCTCATGATGTGAATACATTTAGTGAAAAATTATTTACCTTAGTGGTTTGATTTCTTCCAATTTTTTCACTCTTGATCCTAGCCCCGAGCTCAATTTCATGCTACATGTTTTATATACTTGATCTTGGATATATGTGATGGTTGATTGACGTAGATGTTGTGAGAATGTTTGCAAGAGAAGGTTGCATAGAGTGTTGATGCTTCAGACTTATTGGAGAGCTTATATACTTCAATCTATGAGTGTTAATGATTAAATAATGTGCATATCTTAAGCATGTTGTAGAATAGATCAGGTTTGATGTTACTAGAATACATATTGTTTGGAGAATTTTTTGTATGCTGCTGGGTAGTGTTTATTTTAGTGATCCTCACACTTATTTTTAGGAGTTGTTGATGCATTTGGAACATATCCATGGTGTCTCGTGATGTTATTTGTATTATTTAACATTTCATTTTTGTGAGTTTTTTATTGTATTCATTTTATTGTGGCCACTATATTTGCTATTTTAGAGAGCACACTTCTTGTGGTGTTCATACTTTATTTGATGATGAGATCTTGTTGTTCATAGAATGTATGTAGATTTGATTTCTTGTTGAGTAGAGAGTCTTGGATCTAGTTTTTAAATGGTTGAAATTAGGTCCACATAGTGGTAGAGGACCAGTGACTTTATGAGAGAGGAGAGGAGCAATGAATTCATGAAAGAGGAGAAGTGATAGTGAAGCTTCAATGAAAGGAACCATTTCTCATCCAATGGTAGTTGGATATTCCAATAGGAGTTGGGAGAGGATCGTCGATTGTGGTGGTCTTCAGTGAATGGTAGTTCGTAGATCCATAGAGAATAGAGTCTTTTGAGTTGATCAGTAGTATCGAGTTTCCTAGCCGATGGGTATTGGAATTTTTTATATGAGTTCGAGTCTCCATATTGACGGGAGTCAAAAAGTTATGTAAAATACCAATTTATTTACTAATATAAATTTAGAGCAGAGCAGCAACAACAAGGGTGATTTTTTTCCTAGTGAAGGGTTTTCCACCAAATATATTGTGTTTCTTGAGTGATGGTTTTTATGGTTTTGCATGATGTTTTTGCTTCTCTCATGGTTATCTTGTTTTAGCTACTTATATGTCTATATGCATGGATAATATAATGTGTTTTTGGTGCATATATGTGATTCAATAAGTGAAGTTAATAAATAGTAAAAATCATGTATATATCAAACTATTGTTTCACCCCCCCGCCCCCCCCTCTTAGTAATTCTCAAAGGGTTCCAAAAATTTGTATCATAGTGGGGCTATTGGTTGCAGCTTGATTAGTAGAGAGTAGATCTGGGGTTTTTTGGTGGAAAAGCGATTTTTTTTTCGTAATGGTTGTCCTCGGTGCTAAAAATTGCAAGGTGTAGCACACAAATGTAAAATATCTATTATTATCTTGTGGAACTAACATTTCGAGTGTAGTATGTGAAGGTTGTGGCAAGGATCAAATTTCAGATAAGGTTTTACAATAGGATGCACAAGAGAGATGCATAACCTACAGGAATCTTCATGATGATGATATGAAGAGACTAGTGGGTTTGAAACATGCCAAAGAAATACGGGACAATATAGAAGCCATTTTTGGTGATGGTACCAGCATCAATAAAGAAAATGAGAAGAAGAGAAATAAGAAGAAGAGCTTCTAGAAACAAGAATCTCAACCACAATATTCTCATTCTTCTAGTGCACATGATTCAGCAGATGATGAGAAGATATCATAAAATAATTGATCCAAAGATATAATTGTTAATTATTTTCTTTTGAGTTAGAGTTTTAAGAATTCATATTTAAATCATGTTGATGCACAGGGTGAAAATGAGAATGATATTAAGAGTCATAGATCTTATATTTATATACTAACAACTACATGCAAGGATCAAGAAAAACTATTGCAGATCTGTGACGATAAGGAGGCCAAACTCAAGGAAGAGATTGTTAGATTAAAGATTAAGTTGGAAGAATTTGAAAGAGTTGAGGAAGCAATTCAAAGGGAAGGAAGATGAATTTGAGAAATTAGAAGTTCAAGTGGTTTATTTGAGAAAGCAACAGAAGATGGAGGGGAGTACCATATTCTTAGATAATTTGATTTAGATCCAAAGATCGCCATTGGATAAATCTAATCTTGGGTTTCAAAAGGGTGAATCTAATTTTTATGCAGGAAAAAATACTAAAGAAGAACCCAAGGAACCTGCAACATATAATACAAGTAAAAAAAGTGAGATCCAAGGAAACAAGAAGTATTTATGTCAGCTAGATAGCAAACTAAAGAAGCAACAACAGAAAAGAAAGAAGAATCAATAGCAGATCAATAAGAAAAACCAATATCAGATATGAAACTATCAAGGAGAAAATAATTTCAAAATACCTTTCGCTCCTAGAGATGGTCATGGAAGATTTGTAAGGTTTCAAAGGAATCAAAGTCATTTGTAAGGTTCCTTTTGTGCATAATGTAGAATTTTACAACTGTCACAATTTTGGGAATATGCCACAAATTGTTGGAATAGAAAGTATAGTCCACATCAGCAGAGATTCCATCAATATCAATGTTGGTGTCCTGTGTTTTGATATATTGGCTAACCAAAAGACAAGGCAACATTAGAACCAATATTTAGAGTTCCGGGATCTAGTCCTCCTGTTCTCAGAGAGGGATCTCTCAAATTTTTTTCAAAGATATGTCTTGTTTGCTTTTAAGTATTGATTTTAGACTAGTTATTAAGTACAATTTGTTTTGTTTTGGTTTGTTTGTTTGGTTGAATTGGCGCAGCAGAATATGAAAGGTCTAAGTAGTATAGATAGAAAGAAGAAGTGTCAGGTTCATTAGGCAATGGAGTCAATAAGAAGTAAATAACAAGATCATAAATGGATATGGGATATCAAAGGGAAAATCTAACTTGGCCACAAGATCCTTTAGTTTTTGTGAATGAGATGGACATTAATGATTTTGAAAAGAGAAGTTTAATTCTCAACAAAGGGAACTTAAAAACATAACTTGAACAATAAAGAGGTATTTGATAGACAGGGCTAACCATGAATTATACAAACCACACTTTAAGCAAATAATGACTTCAATACAACCTTTAAAATGAAATCTAAGATTCGGGGAACACCCTATTTCCTCAAATAATTTATTTCAAAGGAATTAGAAAACGTGAATGATTCACTAATAATTGTAGTCATAGAAGAGGGAACACCTAACGCATCTATGATCACAACTATAAATACCTTTAAAATAATTGTTCAAGTAGGGACAATGGGTATGATCAAAACAGACCTCCTTGGCTAACTATAAACAATGGTACTTCAAAGGGAGACTTCAAAAATAGTTTTCAAGTGGTAGCAGACAAGCAAGGAAAACCATAAATCATGCTGGAACCAACTATTTGAACTATTAGAGAAATAAACAAGCATGAGGACTAAAGAGACAAAATATTAAAGACTCTAAAATAGCTCATCAGAAGAAAACATAAAACAGTGAAGGATAAACAGGTCTAAGGTGCTTCCAGGAGTCATTTCTTGGCCTAAAATTTTCATCCTATTGTAGTAAGAATTTATGAAACATAATGAAAACAGGAAAAACAACAGACGGTTCAGAATACATCACCAACAGCCAAGCTTAGGGATCCAATGATAGATACTTCTCAAGAAAGAGCATGCCACAACATCATCAAGCTTCCAAAACTTCAATTTCTTCTTCAACTTCAAACAGACTATGTATTATTTTAGAGTTTTTCAGTGTTACAACTAGTGATCAATCAACCCTTTACAATGTGCTCCTTAAGGAGCTTTTATAAGAAAATGAGGAAGAGTTCCAAATAGTAATGGACTCATACTAAATGCAACTCCTAGCCTTGAAAACCATGCAAGGCATAAGGTAGGAAAGCATTCAATTTACAACTCTGTTCCATTAACTTTGTTTTCTGATTTTTAGGCTTAGTGGGTGAAAATATTGACTTTAAGGCTCTTTTTATCTTTTACAATAACTTTACTAATAGTTTAAAATATGTTCTTTTGTTTGTAATAACTGTCAGCTGCCTTTGGTCTTAATGTTTCTGACTGAGATTTGATCTGGGTATTCCTTTGAGGCAGAAGGATTACAAGTGGCAATATGGTAGCTGGGGATTCAATTAGCCCCTTTGATGTGGCTCTGAGGTGTCCTTTGACTGATATTTTTCTGTTTCATAAACACAATGATTTATCCTTAGATCTGTGTTTAAGCTTGATTAATCCATAATCTTTATCTTTGGGTCTTCATTGTCTGATACACTTTACTACTTTGTTTCACTGGCACAGGTGGCTTTCTGTCAGTTTAAGGGTTTCATCCAAGATCAAGGGTCGCAATCCACTGATAACATGAATTTGGTAGCCTTGCTGGTTCCTTTTACTTGTTGATATGAGTCACAGAATCGTCATTCTGGACTGAACTGGTCACCTGTCTGTGACTATGGAAATACACGGATTAACCACCATTAGAACCCTACAAACACAAAAAATTATTAAGAAACCCTGCATGAATGGTATATCTGCGTTACAGAGGTTTAATGGAGGTGATGGAGCACTTGAGGATGGATAAAATGCAGCGGAGGAAGGATCGAAACCTGGCAGAACAGCTAACCAGGTAAATATTTGAAATATGGCGCGAAATTGGGGAAAGGTGGTTTTGGAAAACCAGTGGCAGTTTTCACGTGGCATTGGGGGGGTAAGCGGTATTAGCCAAATGGAACGCGATACAATACAGTGATTGACACGTGGATTTCTAAAACCTTTTTTATCACGTGGAAGTAGCGCACTGTGGGAAGGGGCGAAAAGTTGTGCAATATGGATTTTGGTCCGTTGGATGATCGTTGGGAGATCAGACAGAGTGGATAGCACTTGATCGGTCCAAAGATGTGTGGAGGAGGTATGGTGGGACTGACATTTTTTTTGTCGTGTAGTGAAGGGATTAAGTAGCTGGGTGGAAAGTTAAGTGAAAAGTTAGTCTTATCGGGTTGAATCTCGATCGTAGGATCTGATGATTGGGCGGTGGGGATTTAAAGAGGATACGGGAAGTAATGGTGGGGTAGAAACATGAGAAAAGGGAGGGCCCACCTTTATATGAAAGGCGGAAAGGTTTTTTCTTAGGAAGAGGGGTTTTATAAGAGTGGCGGGAAGGATCAATTGGAGCCGTCGGATCATGAGGATCGACGGTCAAGATCTGTCGATGGGGGAGAATGAGAAGGGCAGGGTTTTAAAAGCAGAAGTAATGTGGGTCGTCGGATTTGAGAAGATCAATGGCGAAGATTGCATCGTAGAATCGTGCAGGACGTGAATGGTGTGAGGGGAGGGGAGAAAGGTGATGATGCGAAATAGCACGGACCGTGCGATCAAACTTGATCGATGATGGAGATTAAATTGGAGGTTGGGATGGTGGAGGATCACGTGATGGATGAGCACGATACGATGAAGCGTGAACCATCAGATCTGGCAGAATGAACGGCTGGGATTTCATCGCATCGGAGAGAAGAAAAGCGGCCAAAGCACCAGGGTCTTTGAGTTTGCGATGTGCAATTGAGCACTGGCCATAGGATCGGTATGAGAGATCAATGGTCAGGATTTAAATCGACGGGTGTGATGTTGGAGGGATACGGGTGAATCATGATTGAATCTCGGCGATCGGTTCTTGTGGATTCGACGGCTGAGATTAAATCGGCAGACCTGGCCATCGGAGGAAAAAAGAAAAGAATAAAGGGAATTTGCGACTGCCGATTGCGATGGAGCGATGAGGCTTAGCGCTCGGTCGCGACTCTGGGTCACATAAGGAAAAGGGGTTGGGGCTTAAGGCCAAAAGGGGCTTAAGGCTTTATAGAAAAAAGAAGGTTTTTTAGGATTTTTGAAGGGTTTTTTGAGGAATTTGGATGTTACAATAAGGGTAAAGACAGGTTTTTAAACCTTATAAAGGGATTTCACAAGGCTTTGAAGGGGAATTCGAGGAATGAGAGGTAAATGAAAGGGTTTATGGATGAAATGGAGAAGTGTAATGATGAAAAATGGAGTTTTTAAGCAGTCTTTCTCTTAGTAAACAGCAGGTCCTTGAGGGTTAATAGTAAAATAGCAGTGAAGATTAACACCAAGGATAAAGGACATCATAAGACTTCAAGAACTCACAATTTGGAAATGAATTGTTTCTTGAAGGCTAAAAAATATTTAGCCACCATTTGATATGACAAATTTTTATGGGTGGCTAACAGTGGCTCCACATGGGGATGGCATCTTCTTGAAGATGTCAAGAACTTCAGAAAATTTATCTTTGGATGGTGATTAGTGCCTTGCACTTGATAATATTTTTCTTGTAATCATTTTCTAACAAAGATGGTTAGAACTTGACATATCAGCAAAAAATATTTCCCAAACATCTACCTACACCACCTACTTCCTATCATTTTTTCTTCAAAAGGTGCATTTGGACTTGCAGACCTTAAAGATCAGCATTTTATTCTTTTATTGAAAACATAAAACTAATCTAAGTCTACTCTTATTCCTCCATGAGTTCAGATTAAGCAGTTGAACTCATAAGTTTCTCTACCTTACTGCTATCTGTTAGGATTAGATTGTTTAATAGATTTTTATTCTCTAAATTCTAAAATAGGAAATTTAAAAGCAGCCAAGCCAGGATTAAGCAGTCTGATTTGCTGCAAATCTATGGCATAAAAACAAGCTGCACATAGATTAAAATTTGTAGAAAAATAAACAAAATTGTGAAGCCTTAAGATCTGAAAACTAAAACATCCTTCATTATCTCTTCAGCTCTGATTTGAATTTGTTTGAGTTGCGTTTTCTCTCTCATCTGGTTCAAGTTTTGAGTATATTGGAACCAGTTTGTTTTCTATCTTTGGCTCAATATTTAATCTAATTAGAGCCATCCTTCTTTTGAGATTCATAGGTTTGGATATTGAATTTATTTGAACTTTTGTTTCCTCTATCCTAATCTACCTTACTAATAAGCCAAGATTGTGTTGTTTGACTGATCTAATTCACTAACCTATCAACAGTAAATTGAAAAGCTAATTAGTCATGATTAGGATGTATGAATAACTAGAAGTGTGTTTTTAGGAGTGGCATTTGAGCTTGCACACTTTCAGACTTTGTCTCTCTTTTTTGGTATGGGGCTGTACCTTTCTTGTTTTTATCTTCCCTCTTTTCTTTTCTATTGTTTTTTGTATTTTTATTCTTCTAACTTTGAATGCAATTTTCAAACAATGATATTTACAATGGAAAGAAAAAAGCTTTGAAACTCATGACTCTTGACAGGAATAATTCTTGAGCATCCTGCCATTGATAGGACCTCCATATAGATCTTCTCCATTCAATTATTTTAAGAAGAAAGCATTGTGACCCCTCTCAGCATGAATAATAAAGGCTCATTTCCACAGGTTCTCAAACTTGCCATGTTTTCCCTTCTCTTCCCTTCTTGAATCCCAT
This sequence comes from Pinus albicaulis, assembly GCA_034641835.2. Classification (NCBI taxonomy): domain Eukaryota; kingdom Viridiplantae; phylum Streptophyta; class Pinopsida; order Pinales; family Pinaceae; genus Pinus; species Pinus albicaulis. The sequence goes on from JAXQQM020060753.1 coordinate 28,675, forward strand.
TTAAGAACTATATTTCCAACTTGGAAATTATTTGCCTTAGTCCTTTTATCAAACAGTTTCTTGATATTTTCTTGTACTAGTTGTGTTCTTTCATAGACTTCTTCTCTGGACTGCTGTAGATGAATTGTTTGGTTAATTCTTCTCTGCATATTTTTGTGCTCAACTTAGTGTTCCTAAATTGAGGTCATAAATTATCAACCAGGGTCAGTAAATTGTTGAAGTGTGGTGCACTATATGTGCCTAGGTATTTGTTTCTCACTACGTTGTGTTTAGTGTTTTTATGATGTTTTTGGTTTTATGGTTTTATGTCAAGAAGAAAAAGAACTAAGTGTTGGTAAAGAGAAGTGAATGGTTACACTAAAACAAAGCAAAACCTATTCTAAACTGTGTATGATACTAAAGAACAGAAAATGCAAAGTTTGATAATGACTCATAGCAAGGAACTAAATCACAACATGAACTCAATAACTCATAACATGTACCCATCCAATTCCTTCATTAGAAATATATTGGAATAGCTTGAGAAAAGGACAAGTTTAGTGTAAATGAGATTCTGCTAAATAACAATCATCTTACAATATTACAAAGAATCTCATCCATGGCTAGAAGTTTATTGGAACACAATTGGAAAAAGACTATTTGTAACACAATAAGATTTCTACTCTGAATTAACTTGTCATGCTAAGATCAATTCATTCTGCAGCTCAACTTTTCACCACTAAACCTTATTCAAAAGTTAGATATTTTCTAAAATAGTTTTTGGAAAGAAAGGTTTAATTGTGAAATTGCAAGGGATTGCAGATCAATCAAGGCCTTAAACTTATGTCGCTAATTCATATCCATTTGATGATGCATTAATAGAAAGTCAGAACAAGATTAGTTTGTAAATAATGAAGGCCGTGAAGTCTAATTTTGACAGTCAACACAACTTAAAGAACAATGAATGACACTAAGCTAGAATGCAATTGATCAGACTTGAAACACAGTGACCACAACTAAACTAAAATGTCATTAACCTAACTTGAAATACAGTGAACTGGAACTGAGCTAGAATGCCACTAATCTGACTTGAAATGCAGTGAATTAAAACTGAACTAGAGTTCCATTATCAAACTTGAAATATAGTGACAGAATTAAACTAGAATGACATCTACCTTCGAAGTGCTATGACTAGATTAAAGATGCAACTAATCACTGAAATGTTTCAGCTCTGTCTCATTCAGAATTAGTGGTATTTTGGAATAGTTTGTAGAACAGGACTGGCTGCAACATGTTATGTAAATGAGCATGAAAGCATAAAATTCAACAAAACACAACAAAGCTCTGAAACACCACAGCTATGTCTCATCCGAAATTAGTGATATTTTGGAAGAGTTTATAAGATCATGACTAGCTGTAACAACTGATGTAATTGAGCATAAGAACGTAAAACTAACTCCTACAACACTACAGTTACACCTCATTCGACATTAGTGATATTTTGGAAGAGTACATAAGAATGAGACTAAATTGTAGCATCCAATGCAAATGAATATAAAATGCAAAGTTCAGAAAGTCAATTGAACTAGGAATGAAACGAGACTAAGTTACTTATCTAAATCATATGAACAAATTTCCTTAGGTAGCAGGGGCTCTCTACCACTGGAGTAGCACGCAAATCTACTCAATATTGACTCAGGTTGTGCAATAAAATGATGTCTCTTTAATTAAAGGAGAAATTCTTCAAAACAGAGTATTTACAGTCTTCAAAGATCTAGGCAACAAAACAAAATCTAACCAACAGTTTCTCGGTCTCCCGAGTCATACTTATAATGAAGTTACATAAATAATCTTGCGAAAAATAGGGATAAGTGTCTTTCCCACTTCTAATCAAATAAAAACTCTTATTAACAGTCGTGTACTTTACTGCGGACATTTGTAGAGTTCGTGTCTTGATAGGAGACTGCTTCTCCTCTACGTGCATAACCACTTGGAGACTTTAACTCAGACTTCGTGGGGAGAAAGAGATGATGGGGAAGTGTTGTGTATTTCACCCATGTGCCTTTTTCTTTGCAGTGACACCTGGAACCTACGTAAACATGAGGATGGCTGCAGAACAGACAACTAGCTACGGAATGCTTGTATTCTGTAGCCGAGTCTTAGTCAAAATTACTACACCAAAAAAATCATGAAAATATAACAAATTAGTCATTATGTAAATTCTTAAAGCAAATTTAATTAATCTTATTGATCATTTAAGCCTGTAATTGATGAGGGACAAAGAAAATGAAGTAGAATGTGGTGAAAGAGAAGAACATCTTTGGGGCTCAACATACCCCCACTGCAAAGTTTTTGCATGTCCTCATGCAACTACTCCATGTACTCTGAGACCTCTGCTAGGACATCCAACCCTCTTCTTCTTCTTTGTCTGATAGTCAATGGTCTTCTGGGCTTCCTTATTACTAACTTGAATCTTAAATTTGTAAGTGCCCTAATTAGATTTTTGTTTTTCTTCGTCAAATTTTCACGGGCTTTGTACAATTTCTCCATTTGTAGAGACAGAGTTGAATTCATATCACTTTTTAGTTTCACATGCTCCCTCAAAATGTCATTCTCATTCTTGATATGCCTATTGAGTACTTCTAACTCATACTTATCTTTTCTTAGCACATCAATTTCAGATTTTGGTGGGCTAGGAGTTCTGTCTCTACTTTCTGAAGCTCTCCTCTCTAATGACTCAATATAATTGTAAATTTGTTGTTATGCTGGGTCAATTTCTGGAGTTTCTTCATCCTCAATGTTTATGATCCCTGTTTGTCTAACCTCTGTTTTCTTTAGTATACCTCTAAGTCTGTGGCTCCGTCTTGGTTGAGATGGCCCTTCTCCTCTGTCTTTGGCATATTTTCTTATTATTCTCTCCTTCTTAAGCTGCTTCTTTATTTGAGCCAATTTCTCATAAATCATCTCTTCACTATCCTCTTGAATCGATTTACCAATTTCAACCTCAACAGCTTTGGAAATTTCCCGTCTCCTACTTCTTCTTATAGGTTTGCTTTCAGGTGGAGATTCTTTGGGTTCCTCAAAATGGTTCCTCACTAGAAAAGTTTCCCAGTTATCTCCCATTTTCCTCAAATGATGTTCAATTAAGATTTTGACTAAACCATGGTGATACAAATTTGTTTCTAGAAATTGAACCCTTTTTTGAACATTTGAGGCCATTCTTTTCAGACTATGAAGTAGGAAAAAGGGAAAATTAATTTCCTCATATAAGAAATGCATCATTAACCGAATATGATAGACATAGAGGGTACCAAATCTGCCTTCACAAGTTATAATTTTTTGTAAAATGAGCAACATGTTCCTCCACTTATTCTTTAATGCTGAGCTAGGAATACCCTTTTTAAAAATGGAAACATCCATACCTGGAGTCTTAAGCATTTGTCTCCATGCTTTGTTATGGAATTCCCTATTTTTGAACCACCTTTCTTCTTGTCTAGGTAATTTCATTGCCTCTGCAATGAAAGCCTCTCTAACAGTGAATTTAATGTCTCCTATTTAGACCTTGGCTCCATTGAAAGACCTTGCAAATGTTTTAGTCACCTCTTTGTGAAAGCCACGAAATTTCTCCAAAAATTGCAACCAACCAGCCTACTGTATCATTTCTCTGATTTGTGGATAACCCTCCAAGTACTTGGCTCCAACTGGTTCGGTCCTCACTATGAGACTCATGGCTTCTCTTTTCAACCTTCAAATTACTGCTCCTCTGCTTACGGTGAAAATGGCTGTTAAAGAGATGTCTCTGCCCCAAAGATGTTTCCTCTGTTTTACAGACTGGAATGGCTAAGTACTGGCTACGGAAAGGAATCATATGGAGTGGTTATGAAACGAGTATAATGCAGTGAGGTGATTCATATGAGTTGAAAGCTAACACGGAGGAAACAACCGCGGAGATATTTCGTGAGAAATTCAAAAATCATCATTAAATACTTCAGCCTAATGACGTGACTGATCAAATCACTTCAGTACGTTAACCGTTAAGTTTTGAATGATGATCGGATATGGCAAGATGGAAGAGTTTTTGTCCAAATTTTTTATGATATGGTTGATAGGCATGATCAATATGACTAATTAAAATAACCTTTTTGAATCATATATGACTTAACTATGCTAAAATTTTCATGATTTGTCACCATAATAATTTCATACCTTTGCCTTTCCTTTGATTTTCTTTGTGGTTTTGATATGCCTTGTCTTCAATCATTGATCTTCAATTCCTCATAACTCCTTTGATTTTGCTTGTTGTCTTGAATATGCAGGATCAATTTGCTGCTAAATCAAATGTTTACTGGATAGTGCCTTCAGGGTCTTTGGCTGCAGAATGTCTGTCTGGCTGCAGAATGTCTTCCTAGCTGCAGAATGTCTGACTGATTGTAGAATGTACCTGTAGAAGTCTTTGGAACATGAAATGGAATGGTTTGAAGCATGAATGGAATGATGAAATATTGTATGAAATGGATAATGAAATATGGTGTAATGGAGTATGAATGAAGTGAATGATGAAATGAAATGAATCACAATTATGAAGTGGAGTGAAAAAGTGGCTTGCAACTTCTGATGTGTATTCTTCAATTGCAGAAAAGATCAAATTTAAAAATCTGAGATGAAAATGAGGTGGATCATGGAACGAATGAAGTATGGAATGAAGTGGAGTATGGATGAATGGAATGAAATGGAGTATGGATGAATGGAATGAAATGGATCATAAGTGAAATATGGATTTGCACTTATGTTTTTTGTAATAGCTATTTTGCATAAAAGAACAAAATGGAGAAGTTAAAGTGTCAGAAAGATTCCGATTTTCACTCTATCTTTTCTGTATAAACATGCTAATCAGTGATTAGTTTTCATGTTTATACTTTATTTTTATTTTTATTTTTTATTTTATTTTATTTTTCAAATATCTGACTTCAGAAAATTCAATTAAGTTGATGAAGAAGAAAAATTCTTCTTCATTAACTTCACATCACTGTTTTCCTGGAATCTTTTGACAAATTCTTCTCTTGAAAGTGGCTTGTGATACAGCTTCAATCTATGACCATTCACAAGAAAAGTGACCTTCTCTTCATCTATTGTCCTGATTTTTATTGCTCCATTGTCAAAAATTCTCATAATTTCATATGGCCCAAGCCAATGTGTTTGGAATTTACCTTGAAAATCCCTGAACTTTGAATCGAACAAGAGAGCCCAGTCACCTTCTTTGAACTTCTTTTCCTTGATGTACTTTTCATGCCATATAGTCCTTTGTTGTTGGACTATACTTGTTTTCTGAACTACATCTTGTCTGATCTCATCCAATTCATTAATCTTCTCCAATCTGTGCTTTTGTGCCTCTGTTAGATCAAGTCCTAGCTGAACTGCCATTTTGAAAGTTTGAATCTGGAACTCTATGGGAAACAAAACTTGCTTTCCATAAACAATTTCATAAGGAGTATGGCCTGTTGTGCTCCTCCATGTAGTTCTATAGGCCCACAAGGCTTCAGGAAGCCTATCTGCCCAATCTCTTCTATGCAAATGAACAGTCTTCGTTAGGATCCCTTCAATGACCTTATTAGTAGATTCCACTTGACCATTTGCTTGTGGATGATAGGGAGTAGATTTTTTGTGTCTGATTTTGTACCTCTCCATCATTTGTTCCACTAGCCTTGATGTGAATTGAGCTCCTTGATTTGTAACAATTTCCCTTGGGACACCAAAACGAGTAAAAATATCCTCAAAAAGAAAATTAACTACAGATGCTTCAGTAGCAGAAAGTAATGGCTTGGCCTCTACCCATTTGGTAACATAATCAGTGAAAACTAATATATATTTCTTTTGTCTTGATGGAGGACTAATACGTCCTACAAAATCCAAAGCCCATTTTTCAAAAGGTTCAATATGTACCTGAGGCTGTAATGGCATCTCACCTGAAGGAGAAGGTTTCCCTACCCTTTGGAAAATGTCACACCTTTTGACATACTCTTTAGCATCTTTAAAAAGGGATGGCCAATAATATCCTAAATGAAGGATCTTATAAACTGTTATTTTATCAGCAAAGTGTCTGCCACAAGGTTCATCATGACATGCCTTGAGAATCTCAGGCATCTCATCTTCCCGCACGCATCTCCTAATGATAAAATCTGGACCTGTTTTGTATAACTCATTAGCAAACCATGAATATTTTGCACTGTCATAAATGATCTTTCTCTTGTTTCTTGCATTCATTATTGAAGGAAATTTCCCTGAAACTAAATAATTAGCAATGTCAGCAAACCAAGGAGTTTGAGTAGAAATTGCAAAAAGATATTCATCAGGGAATTGATCTTCAACTGGAGTATTGTCTTTGATGTTTTGGAGTCTAGACAGGAAATCAGCTACTGTGTTTTGTTTTCCAGGCCTATCTAGAATGGTAATGTTGAATTCTTGTAAAAGCAATAACCAGCTTATGACTCTGCCATTACTAATTGATTTGTTCATTAGATATCTAATTGCAGAGTGATCTGTGTGAACAAAAGTTTCATAGCCTACTATATAGTGTCTGAATTTTTTTATGGCATGAACAACAGCTAAAAACTCTTTTTCAGTTACAGTATAGTTTAACTCTGAAAGAGTCAAATTTTTACTGGTATAGTAGATGGCATAAGGAATCAGGTCTTTTTGTCCCAATACTGCTCCTAGAGCTGTATCTAAGGCATCTGTTGAAATATGAAAAGGTAACTTCCAGTTAGGTCCCCTTAAAATAGTGCTCGTAAATTTTTGTTTTCTGTGGTCTCAAAGGCTAACCGGAAAAAAAATCGTGATTCGACTTGAAAACACAAATCTTTGGTAAGTAATTTGAAAAGTGAGTATGTTATCTTCGGTGAAGTTTTCTATAAACCTTCGATAATATCCTGTAAATCCTAGAAAAATCCTAACATATTTTTGACAACTTGGAATAGATAAGTTAGAGATGACTTCAACTTTTGACTCATCAACTCTAATCCCATCCCCTGAAATGTGATGTCCCAAAAAACTTCCTTCAGTAAACATCATAAAACACTTTTCATGACTTAGTGAAAGATTTTCTTCTTTACACCTCTTTAAGACTTTTTTTAAGTTTTCTAAGGCTTCTTCAAATGTGTTTCCATAAACTGTGAAATCATCCATATATACCTCTACACAATCATGTATTAGATCTGAAAAAATTCCTAGTACTGCCCTTTGAAATTTTGCTAGTGCATTACATAATCCAAATGGCAATACTCGGTAAGCATAGGTACCCCAAGGACAGGTAAATGTGGTTTTGTCTTGATCTTCCAGTGCTACTTGGATTTGATTATAACCACTAAACCTATCTAAAAATGAGAATTACTTTTTTCCAGCTAATGTATCTAACACCTGATCTATGAAAGGCAAGGGAAAATGATCTTTAAGAGTAGCTTTGTTTAATTCCCGGTAGTCAATACATACCCTCCATTTACCATTTTTCTGTGGCACAATCACCAAAGGAGAAACCCACTGACTATCTGAAATGGGATAGATGAAGTTGACATTCAATAATTTCTGCAATTCTTCTTTGACAATCTCCCTAAGATTTGGATTCATCCTTCTCTGAGGTTGTCTGATTGGTTTACAATTTTCCTCTATGTAAATGTGATGAGTGCAAGTCTTGGGGCTTATCCCTTTCATATCAGTGTACTCCCATGCATATGCAGAAGAATGTCTCTATAATATCTTGACTAGCTCTTCTTGTTGAGATTTCTCTAGGTTCTTGTTTATGTTTAAAGTTTTTCCTGGAAATATCTCAGTTGTAGAGCTACCAAATTTATCCATGGAATAGAGAGACATCTGCCTTGATGAAAAAAACTCAATGTTGGATTCTTCTTGAAATTTTTCATGTTTATATTCCGAAGAGGATTCAAAGTTTTCTAAGGTATTCAAAATCTGGCTATCTTCACTAATTTCTGAAATTGTGAAGAGAGGTTGTAAGTCTTTTTCATCCTCTATCCATTGAGTATCATCTAATTCTGTAATTGTTCTTGCTGGAGGATACAAGGTAAATTTCTTGGTTGAACTACCATCAAAGATGTACATATCACCGGATCTAAAACTAATGAAAGCATCAGCTGTAGCTAACCAAGGTATTCCTAATATAACAGGGTGTCCTCCTAGATTATTCTTAGGAGTTAGGATCATAAAATCCACAGGATACTCCCAAGAGTCTAGGGACATTGGAATGTCTTCTATTACCCCATCAGGTTTGATCACATATCTGTCTGCTAATTGTAATAATGTGGGTGTAAACAGAAGATCAGGAAGTTTCAGTTTATCCATGATTTTTCTACTCATAATATTGATTGCTTCTCCTAAATCAATGAGTGTGTTTTGGATCTCAATTCCATTGATGTGAATTTTAACAACTGGATTTCTTGGGTCTAGATACTTTGGAATAGCAATCTTACCCATCATGATATCTGCTATTTTTCCTGCCAGTTTAATTTTCTTTATCTCTCTTATTCTTTTTCCTATTTTCTTCATGCTCAACTCCTTTATTGTCTTTGCTAAGATTGGGATTTCCTTGATGGCTTGCAATAATGGGATCTTAATACAAACATTTCTCAGCTCATCTAGGAAATCATAATTAGGCACCATAATTTTTTTTTCTACACCCCTATCAATTTGTAATCTTTCCGGAAAGGGAGGTGTGGAAGTGGATGTTGATGGCTTCTCTAATATAGGAGTTGAAATTATTGGTTCTTTTTGTTCTGATTTTTCAATGTTTGGATCTGGGAAAGTTGTGTTCTCTTCAAGACTTTTATTTACCCGTAGAGAATCTTCCTCAAAATTTTCTTGCTCTTGTATGATTACAGAAGGTTTCCTCTTTTCAAGTATTCTTCCAGACCTAAGTTGAACATCACTAAGGTCTAAAGGAGTGATCAAATAAGTTGGAAACTGTTGGCCTTCTATCATGTATGTGTTCTAAGGATTTTTATTGTTGGGGTTTGGTATGGGTTGGGTAGGAAACTGATTTGTTTTCTGAGGAAATGGTAATGGGAGTGGTTGATTTTGATGTTGTGGATTTTGAGAATTTTGTTGAGGATTTTGTTGAAAATTTTGTTGAGGAGGGAAATGTGGATATGGTGGATAGGATGGTGGATATTGGTAATACTGAGAGTATCTTCCATAGGTATTTTGTGCTCCTTGAGCCCAGGTTTGAGATTGATTTTGAAATTGGGGCCAAGGTTGCTGCCAAGAATTCCAATTTGGTGGAGGTTGATTATACATCTGATCATGAAATCCTTGTGTTTGAGGTCCTTGCCAAGGCCTCCTGGAAACAAAGTTGAGAGATTCTATGGAACTTGTAGGAATATCTTCTTGAAAGACAGCTTTAAGACTTGGAAGTGAAGGACAACTCTTGGTCTCATGTTTTTCTAAACAAATTACACAAGTCTCCACAACTTTGGCATCCAAAGGGCACTCTCTCAAGCCATGTTTCTTTCTACATTTGGGACAAAATATTGCTAAGACATCAAATTCAGATTTTTGCTTGTTTTGTAATTTAAGGGTGTCTATCTGTTCACTAAGACTCCCCAAAATATCATATTTGAATTCATCAAGCATATGTCCTATTTTTTCCCTACTTACTGTCCCAAAAGTAGACTTACTTGCCCTTGCAAGAGCAGGGTCTCTTGGTCCTTTCACAGTTTTAGATTTCCCTCTTGAAAGGTTGATACATAATTCAACTATCTCAGGTAATGTGAGCTGAGATATATCCCCTTTTCCCATCATGTTAAGGATATCTAACCATTCATCCCTAATTTTTTTCAACAAGAGAGCTTTCAAAGTGTCTTGGTCTAAGTTTTCCATTTTTTCTCTTTTGATGTTGTAGTTAAATCTCTCCAACAAATCTTCCAGATTTTCATCTTCTTTTTGCAACATTTTAAACACTTCCTCCTTATGGTTGACTGGCATACAGTAATCCAAATACCTCTCTATAAATGCTTGTTTCATGTCTTCCCATGTCCTAATAGAATTGTTGATCAAACTCATAAACCATTTTAATGTTGCTCCTTTCAATGTTGAAGGGAATAGTTTAAGTTTTTGAGCATCTTGTAAGTAGTCATAGGTTCTACATAGGACTTCAAATTCAAATAGGAAGGTTTCAGGATCTTCAGTTTTAAGTCCATAAAATTTTGGAAGGACAGAGGGTGAAATGTTTTTCATAGTTGTATTAGTTTCTTCATCTACTATAGGAAACCCAAAAGAGCTTCCCATTTCTCTTCTTCCTCTTCCTCTGCCTCCTTCTCCTTCTGCACCTCTACCTCCTTCTCCTCTACCTCTACCTCTACCCCCTCCAAATAGTGTGTGTTCTCCATTAAAAACTCCTCCTCCCCCTTCTTCTGCCATAGTTGATTCTTCTGTAGAAGTTGAAAAGTTTATGTCCCTAGCAGGGGTTCCTGAATCTCCTTCTAAGACAGGTTCAATGGGCAAAGTAGAAGGTCTTTCTAATGGAATATTTGATCTTAAGTTCTCTGGAAGTATAGGATCAGTAAAGGATGGAATGTGGGTTTGAGTTGGAGGTGTGCTGGCTCTAGGTCTTGGTGAAACAAGTGGTGTTCTAGGAATCAAGCTTCTGCTTCTTATGAATCTACCCCTTGAGTCTCTTTCTCTACACATATCATTGTTTTTGGGTGGTAAGAAACAAGGCTACCTTGCTACACTTCCCCGGAAACGGCGCCAAAATGTTGTGCTCAACTTAGTGTTCCTAAATTGAGGTCATAAATTATCAACCAGGGTCAGTAAACTGTTGAAGTGTGGTGCACTATATGTGCCTAGGTATCTGTTTCTCACTACGTTGTGTTTAGTGTTTTTATGGTGTTTTTGGTTTTATGGTTTTATGTCAAGAAGGAAAAGAACTAAGTGTTGGTAAAGAGAAGTGAATGGCTACACTAAAACAGAGCAAAACCTATTCTAAACTGTGTATGACACTAAAGAACAGAAAATGCAAAGTTTGATAATGACTCATAGCAAGGAACTAAATCACAACATGAACTCAATAACTCATAACATGTACCCATCCAATTCCTTCATTAGAAGTATATTGGAATAGCTTGAGAAAAGGACAAGTTTAGTGTAAATGAGGTTCTACTAAATAAACAATCATCTTACAATATTACAAAGAATCTCATCCATGGCTAGAAGTTTATTGGAACACAATTGGAAAAAGACTATTTGTAACATAATAATATTTCTACTTTGTCATGCTAAGATCAGTTCATTCTGCAGCTCAACTTGTCACCACTAAACCTTATTCAAAAGTTAGAGATTTTCTAAAATATTTTTTTTTGGAAAGAAAGGTTTAATTGTGAAATTGCAAGGGATTGCAGAACAATCAAGGCCTTAAACTGATATCACTAACTTATTCATGTTCATATGATGATGCATTAATAGAAAGTCAGAACAAGATTAGTTTGTAAACAATGAAGGCCATGAAGTCGAATTTTGACAGTCAAAACAACTTAAAGAACAATGAATGACACTAAACTAGAATGCAATTGATCAGACTTGAAACACAGTGATCACAACTAAACTAAAATGTCATTAACCTAACTTGAAATACAATGAACTGGAACTGAGCTAGAATGCCACTAATCTGACTTGAAATGCAGTGAATTAAAATTGAACTAGAGTGCCATTATCAAACTTGAAATATAGTGACAGAAATAAACTAGAATGACATCTACCTCCGGAGTGCTATGACTAGACTAAATATGCAACTAATCACTGAAATGTTTTAGCTCTGTCTCATTCGGAATTGATGGTATTTTGGAATAGTTTGTAGAACAGGCCTGACTGCAACATGTTATGTAAATGAGCATGAAAGCATAAAATTCAACAAAACACAACAAAGCTCTGAAACACCACAATTATGTCTCATCCGAAATTAGTGATATTTTGGAAGAGTTTATAAGATCATGACTAGCTGTAAAAACTGATGTAATTGAGCATAAGAACGTAAAACTAACTCCTACAACACTACAGTTACACCTCATTCGACATTAGTGATATTTTGGAAGAGTACATAAGAATGAGACTAAACTGTAGCATCCAATGCAAATGAATATAAAATGCAAAGTTCAGAAAGTCAATTGAACTAGGAATGAAACGAGACTAAGTTACTTATCTAAATCATATGAACAAAGCTCCTCAGTTAGCAGGGGCCCTCTACCACCAGATTAGCACGCAAATCTACTCAATATTGACTCAGCTCATGCAATAAAATGATGTCTCTTTCATTAAAGGAGAAATTCTTCAAAACAGAGTATTACGGTCTTCAAAGATCTAGGCAACAAAACAAAATCTAACCAATAGTTTCTCGGTCTCCCGAGTCATACTTATAATGAAGTTACATAACTACTCTTGTGAAAAACAGTGATAAGTGTCTTTCCCACTTCTAATCAAATAAAAACTCTTATTAACAGTTGTGTACTTTACTGCGGACATCTGTAGAGTTTGTGTCTTGATAGGAGACTACTTCTCCTCTACGTGCATAACTGCTTGGAGACTTTAACTCAGACTTCGTGGGGAGCAAGAGATGATGGGGAAGTGTTGTGTATTTCACCCATATGCCTTTTTATTTGCAGTGACACCTGGAACCTACGTAAACATGAGGATGGTTGTAGAATAGACGACTGGCTACGGAATGCCTGTATTCTATAGCCGAGTCTTAGTCAAAAATGATACACCAACAAAATCATGAAAATATAACAAGTTAGTCATTATATAAATTCTTAAAGAAATTTTAATTAATCTTATTGATCATTTAAGCCTGTAATTTATGAGGGACAAAGAAAATGAAGTAGAATGTGGTGAAAGAGAAGAACATCTTTGGGGCTCAACACATATCATTTTCTTTAGTTTGCACTTCTTGAAGGAGGTTCATGATTGGAACTCCTAATTATGTTGGGAAGACTGCATCCATGCCATAGACCAGCTGATAGGGGGACATATTTATTGACTTCTTTGTAGTTAATCTATCAGCCCATAAGGCATGAACCAGCTTACTGTGCCATGACTTCTGATTCTGCTCCAACAACTTTTTGATGATATTGATGAGGCTCTTGTTGGAGGATTCAACTAATCCATTTCTTTGGGGATAGTAGGCAGTAGAGTGGCAGAAGGTGATGTGGTATTTGTAACAGAAATCAACCATTCTTTTGGATTTGAAGGCAGCAGCATTATCTGTGATGATTTTTCTAGGACAACCAAATCTGGATAGGATGTTTGTTTCAAGGAACTTGATAACAACAGAGTCAGTAGCATTCCTAGATGGTATGGCTTCTATCCATTTGGTAAAATAATCAGTGGCAGTAAGGATCCACTTATGTTGGGCTAATGAAGATGCGTGAATTTCCCTAATGAAGTCCAAGCCCCATTGTTGGAAGGGTGCCTCAACACTGATAGGATGCAAAGGTAAGGGAAGGAGCTTTCTTTTGCCATAAAAAAATTGACACTTATGGCAAGACATGACTAACTTTTGAGTGTCTGGGAAAAGGGTGGGCCAATAGTGACCATATCTGAGGATTTTGTTTGCTGTGGTCTTCTAGTAGAGGTGTCCTCCACATTCTCCTTCATGCATCTCATGCATGATTTTTCCTGCATCATCCTCAAGTAAACATTTAAGCAAAATTCCAACAGAATTTTTCCAATATAATACCCCATATAATATGCAATAATTCAAAGCCTTTTGTTTCAAAAATATAGCTTTAGTTTTAGACAAAGAAGGAGGGGCATTTAGATATAAAAGCACATAGATGATGTCAGCATACCAAGGAGAATTCAGAAATGTTTCTTCAATGAAAGGGGCAGTGAATTATTTTATTTCTTCCAACACATCCACCATATTCATATCTAGTGCTTGGAATTTTGACTCAGCCATGAGTTTTACTAATTCCTTCCCTTTAATCAGTTTGGTGGGCTTGATTTCTAATTCATATTCAAGAATAGTAGCAATCCATTTTCCCCTTTTACCATCAGGGTCTTGACTTAGAATATCCTTGACAACAGTATGTGGAACAAAAGCAATTATGTGAGAGTGTAAAATGTAGACTCTAAAGTCCTTTAATGCTTTCAATAATGCTAAGGCTTGCTTCTCCATGATGTTATATTTGAGAGGAGCATCTCTTAAGGCCCTACTAAAAAATTATATTGGTTGTTCTTGCCCTAAGTCATTCTTTTGAAGTAATATTGTAGCTATTGTATGTTCAGATGCAAAAGAAAAGATATAAAAGTCTTTGGTGAAATCTGGACTAATCAAGACTGGTGTTTGAGTGAGAGCTTGTTTAACCAGTTCAAATGATTATTTAGCATGTGTAGTCCATTTCACACCTACCTCTTTCTTAAGCATGTTTGTAATGTTTCTTAATAGCTCAGCAAGGTTGGGGATAAACCTCCTCAAAAAATTAATCTTTCCAATGAAAGATTGTAATTCTTTGAGGCTTCTTGGATGGCCGATTTTCAATATGCCATCAATCCTTTTAGGGCCTACTCTGATTCCCTCTTCTGAAATTATGTGATGAAGAAGCTTGCCTTCTTGGAGACCAAAGAGTGTCTTCTTGGGATTCAAAGATAAACCGAATTTCCTACATTTCTCAAAAACGTTTCTTAAATGAATCAAGTGTTCTTCATCAGTTTTAGAGAAAATAGTTATGTCATCAAGGTAAATGATTATAAAATAGCCAATGTCTTCTGAGAAGGCTATGTCCATGGCCCTTTGGAAGGTTTCCCCTATATTCATCAAACCAAATGGCATTTTGACATACATAAAGGTGCCCCAAGGTGTATTAAAAGCAGTTTTGTGTTGATCACTTGGGAGCACTAACACCTGATTGTAACCTGAGAACCCATCCAACAGTGATATTATTTTTGATCCAACTGCCCTTTGAAGTATATGGTCCATATTTGGCAAGGGGTAGTTGTCTTTTAGGGAGGCTCTATTTAAATTTCTAAAGTCAATGCAGAGCCTGATTTCCCCTGTCTTTTTCCTAACAGAAACTAGGTTTGACACCCATTTTGAAAATCTAAGGGATACTATAATCCCAGCATCATACATATTTTCAATTTCTTTCTTGACTAAAGGAAATAAAATAGGGTTTATCCTTCTTAGTTTTTGTTTGAAAGGTTTCTGATTTTCCTTAAGAGAAATTCTGTGTTGAATGATGCTAGTGTCATAAGATTTCAGATATTTGTATCCCCAAGCAAAGACATCTCTAAACTCTTTGAAAAACTCTATGTATTGCAATTTTATATGAGCTAGGAGAGTGTTGGATAGTTTGATCATCTTTGGTTCTACTAGGTTGCCTATGTTATGTTCTTCTACATTTTTTTCCATGGGCTCCATTCTTGGTTCTTTGGCTACATCATTAAAGTCAAAAAGATGTTCTAAAGGTGTGAGACCTCTTGGAATTGTATCATTCTTGCATTGTAAAACTTTCAAGTCTTTCTGGTCTACATTGTCAATTAATTCTTCTTCAAAAAGATTCTCATAGTGATTTATATCAGCAGAATATGTCATTTCTATTTCTGGGATTTGTTCATTATCCAAACAGTTTTCTTCATGACTGGTTTCTAATGCTGGTATGGAAAAATCATTTTCTGATTTTAGGAAATCATCTATTTGTTTTTCAGTGTCAAACACTTGCCAGTGGTCCTCATTGTCAGGCACTGCAGGCCTGATTTTGACCTTTATGCTAAGATGCTCATTTATCTTAGGTACTTGGAAATTGCTGGCAGTGAAGGCAAGTTCATTTGCTAGATGATTTTGTGCTCTTGGAATGGAAATGAGTTCATATTTTTCAAAGGTTTTTAATAAATCAAGGGCAACATTTCTATATTCTCTAAGTCTTGGGTTTTTAGCGGAATATTCTCCTCTGATTTGTCTTATGATAAGCTCAAAATCTCCTAGTACTGATATTTTTTGGGCTTCTAGTTGTTTAAGCAACTGCAAGCCAAGGAGCAGGGCTTCATATTCAGCAACGTTATTGGTGCATGGAAAGTCTAATTTATATGAATAACCTTGATTTGTATTGTGAATCCATACACCTACCCCTGCACTTGTTTTATTACAAGACCCATCAAAGTTTATTATCCAAAGTATTTATGTCTCATCTTCATTTTCTTGTTGTTGTTGATTGCTAATGTTTTGTATTTGAGTTGAGGGTACTTTTGACTTATCTGGTAAACTAATTTCTTCTTTGTTTTCCTTTTCTTGTTGACTGATTTCGTCTTCATTGTATAAGATAAAGGAATCTAAACTTGACTGAATGGAATATATTGGAGAGTTGTTTGGTTTATCTGTGTTGCTCACCATGTATTTCATGTGGGATTCCCTGTATAATCTTCTGCTTTGGTTAAATACTGGGATGGTGGAATAAGACATGTCCATTTGAAGGCTCCCTTGAAGTTTGGCTCCCGATGATCTTGATAAAAGCATGCCATATTTTGGGGGAATGTCAGCTACCACTATGTCCATTACTAGACTCTTAGCAGGGATCTGAGATAAGTTTACACATAAATATTTGATTAAAACAAAGCATTTGACTCTTCTTGAATCAAAGGAATACAGATCTATGTATGGTTTAGTAATTTCTAAGCCTAAGATTCCCATTACTACTTTGGGCATAAGATTATGTGAAGCTCCAGAGTCTAACATGGCATTGTGTAATATCCTATAATGTATATTCAAACTGATATAGAAGGGAGGGACAGCTCCTTCTTGGTATTTTCCTTCAACTTCTAGTCCAAACAACAACTTAGGTTTGTCATTTTCCAAGTTTAACGTATCAGTATCACTTCCTAAGTTCAAAGATTTCAAAACTTGGTTTTTGTACACTTCTTGGGTTACTAGTTCAACTAGAGGTATGGTAATTTTTATCTTTGCATTCTCTCCCTCAAGGCTGAAAGGAACTATTGATTTTTTCATATTTACATCTGTTTTTTCAATTGAATTCCTTTCAGTGATTCTAATTTGTTGAACTTTGTTTGGATTGTTATTTGGAATAATTTTGTTAGGGCCACTAGCTGAAGTGCCAGGGCTGCTTTGCTCAACATTTGGCTCGCTGCTTTTCTCTTTGTTTAAATCTATTTTCTTAGCCAAAATGTTGGTTTTCTCTGCTACTTTATTAGGCTGATTTTCTGCATTTTTCCTAACAACAGTGCTAGTGTTTTTATCTTTTGAATTATCTAGGTTCCCTTTTCTTCTAAGATTATACTGTTTGTGTACCTCCATTATTGCATTCTCAAACCCCAACCTATAATCTTCAGAATCCTCATAAGTGTTTTCATTTTTTTCTGAGGAGAAGAAACCTTGTTCTTATTCAATGAGGAAGACATCATCCTCACTATCTGATCCAATCAAGTTTACATGATTTTCTCCCAATATTTCAATCTCCCTTTCTTCCTCATCTTGATCTACATATTTTTGTTGGAAGGGAGGTCTAATTTGTTGGTCATTGTCCCTTTTATATCTTGATTGTTTTCTCTTCTATAATTCTGGTTCCTATTTCTATTTTTGGGGTTGTTCTGATTGTCTCTTGGTTGTGCTCTCTCAAGTATGCTTATCTTTTTTATCATTTATTCCATCATCCTTTCCATTTTTTAGCTAGATGTGGAGGGTGCAGATTCCTCCCTAAATGATACTTTCCTTTCATTCCTCATCCTCGCTCTTTTCTCTGTTAGATTTTCCTCCACACTCGTGGCTCTCCTCTGGATATCTTCTAAAGTTGAGGGTCTCTTTCTCTTAGCTGATAGGCCATTTCTGAGTCAAAGCCTTCTGAAAATTTAGCCAAGGCTAAGCCTAGTGGAGGTTTCATGTCTGCAGGAAGTGCATTTTACACACTATTGAATATAGTGCAATAATCATGGAAACTTTCCCCAGTATTTCTCTTGAGGTTAGTATAGTCTGAAAGGATTTGGAGGGGGTTTTTTCTGATTTTCCATTTGTTTATGAATGTTTGATGCAAATAAGGGAGATCATTGATGCTGTTAGGAGTTAAGCTTTTAAACCATTTCTTGACTTCTCCTCCTAAACTTTGAGAAAAAATTCTCATTTTAATAGTCTCTTCTTCTATCTCCATGTAATCAAAGGCATCATTCATTTTATCTCAAGGCTGTTGGGCAGTAGTAGGTTCATTTCCAGTGAAATGAGGAATTTTGGATTGATAATCATTTGGTAAGGGAACCATGGGTTATGGTAACACTAGTGGAGCATACCATGCTGCCATGGCTGGAAGGAAAGGTGGATTTACAAGGGGTGGATTGACAAGAGGGAAAGTTGGCTGCAATGGAGTGTTTTGGACAGTGGTGGTATGGATTGGAGTGGAAGAAACAGTTGGGCCAACAAACTGGTTTTGAGCAGATTTGTTACAAAAGAGGCTAAAGTTGTGAAGAAGCTCGGAATCAGGAGGAGTAGAAGGTGAGGCTTCTCTACTAAAGCTCTGTTGCAAACCTGCAGTTTCAAAATAAACTTGGTTTAAATCACTTTGAGATTTGGTTCTAAATATGTTCTTTGTATGATGTAAGTCAAAGTGTAAATCCTCTAAGACAACAAGGTTTTGAGGGACAGATCTTGTTCTTGGAATGGTTCTAACAGTAGTTGGTTTTCCAGGTCTAGAAGTTTGCCACAGAATCCTCTCTGGATTGTCAACTATGGTAGGGGGATTTGGATCTGGATGGGATCTAGTGTTAATCCTATGTGAAGCCAGACTGCTTTTCAAAAAATGAGAGAGGCTGAAGTTTTTAGGGACTGTTTTTTAAAGGTTTTGCCTCTCACAATGTCTTTATCTAGAATGGGACTAGGTTTCTTAAACTTCTTTAAGGCTATTTAACACAGTCCTAAAGTGATCTAGAGACCTAGATTAATAATAGGCTTACTGGGGCTAGTGGAGTCGCCAAGTGGAAATTTTTTAGCTTTTGTGAAGGTAAAATGTTTTATGGTTGCACCACCATGTTTATTATGAAGCCAATCTGAAATATTTTTAGATTTTTTATATTTCTATGGTTATGAGAGTGTCCTATATCTGATTTCAACACTTAGCTAAGGTGCTGAAACAAACAGAGTCTACTCTATGGCTCACTAACTGATTTCCTTAGAGATTTGTAAGACTAAAGAGTTTATAATAATTTTCTAGGCTATCATAGATTCATTAGGTCCCACCGTGATCGCCATTATGTTGGTGTCATATTTTTTGATAGATTGGCTAACCAAAAGATAGGGCAACATCAGAACCAATCTTTAGAGTTCCAGGATCTAGTCCTCCTGTTCTCAGAGAGGGATCTGT